>OZ004711.1:65126416-65497404 GCA_963924515.1 Vespertilio murinus | reverse complement strand
AAGATTACCCTACCCAACAAAGCTATCATTTAAATTGAAGGACTGATAAAGAGCTTCCCAGACAGGAAAAAGCTAAGAGTTTATCACCACCAACCAGTATTACAAGAAATGTAAAAGGGTCTTCTTTAAGAAGAAGAAATAAGCCAAAACCAGTTTGGCTCAGTGGAGAGAGCATTGGTCTGCAGACTGAAAGGTCCCAGGTTCGATTCTGGTCAAGGGCATGTACCTTGGTTGCAGGCACATCCCCAGTAGGGGGTGTGCAAGAGGCAGCTGATCAATGACTGTCTCATCAATGTTTCTCTCTATCCCTCTCTCTTCCTCTCTGTAAAAATCAATAAAATATATATAGAAGAAGAAGAAGAAGAAGAAGAAGAAGAAGAAGAAGAAGAAGAAGAAGAAGAAGAAGAAGAAATAAGCCAGGCCAGCATGGCTCAGTGGTTGACCATTGACCTATGAACCAGGTCATGGTTCCATTCCCTATCAAGGCATATGCTGGAATGTGAGCTTGATCCCCAGTAGGGGGCGTGCAGGAGACAGCCATCAATTATTCTCTCTCACCGTTGATGTTTCTATTTTTCTCCCCCTCTCCCTTCCTTTCTTAAATCAATTAAAAAATATATTTTTTAAAAGATTAACATTTTAAAAAATAAATTTAAAAAGGTAAAAATATGAATAATAAGTAGTAATAAATGCATTATCAACAATTACTTTGAATGCAAATGGATTCAATATTCCGATCAAAAGACTGAATAGATAAACATTTCTAGCAAGGATGCATCCAGGTGATGTGTATTTCAAACTGCATCCCCATCGGGAGGCATTCATATCAGCCGGCCCACGGTTCCTGATGCGAAGTTTCAGCGTTTGGTTAATTTAGAAACTGCCAGGTTGCTCTGAAGTAAAGGTACAATTTTCCTTTTTAGCAACTAACAAGTGCTAGTTTGATCTTCTTTCTATTAACCTTTCACATAGGGCTTTTAACACCCATCGATGATCCTTCCTGAAACAACCATTACATTGGGAACCACAAAATGGTAGAGTTGTATTATCCCTCCTTCTTTTATTCATTGGTTGTCTCCTGTGAAGACGACCCCTCCTTGAATTTTTGTTTCATTGTGAGTATCACTATGGATTCATGGTGGTGGCTTGTGATTGTCTAGTTCAGGGGTGGGCAAACTTTTTGACTCGAGGGCCACAATGGGTTCTTAAACTAAATCGGAGGGCCGGAACAAAAGCAATCTGGCCATGCTGGCACTCTCATTTTGGGCTGCTGGTGAAGGAGCGGAGGGGAGAGCAAGAGAACCCTCCGCTCTTTCTGCTCCGCAGGCCGGATAGAACAGCCAAACGGATCAGCCCTCGGGCCGTAGTTTGCCCAAGGCTAGTCTAGTTCAATGTGTTTTCATTCATTACTGTCATATTCCTTTTGATACCCAAATTGTCACAAATTTGGCCAGTAGGTGTCCCTTTTAAGCTGGTTCCTATGTCCCTTTCTGTCTTTGAGCTTTTTTTTTTTTTTTTTTTTTTTTTTTTTTTTGCCTTCTAACACAGCAAAATACTTTTACTTACACTTTCTATATCGGAAATCTGGAGTCAGCTATTTCTCCCAGAAGCCCTAGTTCCTCTGAGAGCAGAATAGTACTTAGAATCCAAGATCTGGGGGTGATATGTGCTTATTAATACTGGAAGGTCATTGCTTCCAAGACTTTCCAGTGGACAGAGCTAAGAGACATGTGGGTGAGTTCCTACAAATACCTTTGATTCCAACCCAACACACAGCAGTCCTCCTCCCTCTCCTCATTCCATGTTTCCATCTCCGTTTTCTAACAGTGAGGACCCTCAACATCAATATACAGCACTGTAGTCTATTTCTCTAGTCTACAAATACACATAACTTCACAATTACTTCACTTGAACCATAACCAGTGATGAATCTAGGTTATAAGTTTCCCAAGGCTGCTGTAACAAAGTACCACAAACTGGACAGCTTAAAAAGAGCAAGAATTTATTCTCTCACAAAACTGAGATGAGAAGTCCAAAATCCAGCACTGGCAGGTCCCTGTTTCCCCAGAAAGGCTGTAGGAGCAGATTTGTCCCACGCCACTCTCCTAGGTTCTGGTGGTTGCTGGCAACACTTGGCATTCCTTAACTAGCAGAGGCATCATTCCAACGTCTTCACATAGCATTTTCCTGTTAGTTAGTTTCTGAGTCTCTCAGTCCTAATTCCCCCTCTTCTTATAAAGACACCAGTTATTGGGTGAGGCCCCACCCCAATTTTTTCTGTGCGGTTATGTTATCAATTTGATAATTAGGTTCACTTGTTTCAGGTTTTGTTTTGTTTTAAACTCTAGGTTTTGATTCTCCCCACCCCCACCCCGATTCTTTTAGATTTTTAAAAATCATTTGAATATGTAAAACACCTACATGGTATGCAAGTCGAAACTATATAGAAAGGGTTTACCTTCTACCCCAACTCGGGAAATAATCATCTTGACTAGTTTCTCTTTTTCCCTTCTTCTGTTTCTTGTCAGGAGAGAAAGTGTGTGTATAACTGTATACCTTCACCTCCTTTAGTTCACATAGGCACGGGCTCTTTAGTCCCGACACTGGACTAGTCAGTGTTAATTCAGGCATTGCCCTCATCCTCGTCCTCCAGTAGCAAAGGACTCCGTTATGTGGCTGTCCCATAGTCTAGTCAACCAATCTTTGATGGCTATGGAGTTTGCTTCCAATATTTTGCTATCAATGCCAGCCAGGGGTGGTCATGGTTCAACTCTCAGTCAGAGCACATGCCTAGGTTGTGGGCTCGATACCCAATAGGGGGCGTGCAGGAGACAGGCAATCAATGATTCTCACCATTGATGTTTCTATCTCTCTCTTCCTTTCCCTTCCTCTCTCTGAAATCAATAAAAAAAATAAATGATTTTTATTATTATTATTTTTTTTTTGTCCTAGCTGGTGTGGCTCAGTAGGCAGAATGTCAGCCCAAGGACTGAAGGATCTCAGATTCAATTCCGACCAAGGGCATATACCTGGATTGTGGGCTCAATTCCAGGCCCTTGGCTGGGCATGTGCAGGAGGCAACCAACTGATGTGTCTCTCTCACATCAATGTTCCTTTCTCTCTGTCTCTCCTCTTCCCTTCCACTCTCTAAAAGCCAATGGAAAAATATCCTCAGGCGAGGATCAACAAAAGTAAATGAAATAAAAATAGATTTAAAAATAATAATGTCATAATGAAGGTCCTTGCACATAACTTGTTTCATGTTTCAGGATATCTTTGGGGTAAATTCTTAGAAATGGAATTGCTAGGTCAAAGGGTAAATGCACGTTGTCTTAGATTGGGCTGCTATAACAGTATACCCTAAACTAGGTGGCTTATGAACAACAAAGGTATTTCCCACAGTTCTGGAGGCTGTGAAATCCAAGACCAAAGTGAGGGCTTTCTCTGGGGTCTCCTTTATAAGGACACTAATCCCTTTCATTAGAGCTCCACCCTCCTGACCTAATCACCTCCCAAAAGCCCAAGGATTTCAGCATAGAATTTGGGGAGACACAAACATTCAGTCCATTGCATCCATGCTGTTCTGTTATAGTCACCCCCATCTGAAGTTGGACAACTTTGCTCTCCCATCAGCAATGTATATGAGAGCCTGTTTCCCCAGAAGATTTTCAACTTGATTAATGGCAGTTTATTTTAATGCAGAAAATTCAAAGCACTCCATCCTAAAGACAGGCACACAATCGATTGAGATGCACAGCGTGTGAAGGGCTGGAACTGAAAGCCGTGGGTAAAGGGAGATATATATTCTAAGGTGCTCTCGACAGGAAGGAAATTTTCCACTCACTTCTGTCATTTCTCTGACTCATTCTGTCGAGAAGAGTTTCCTCCTCCGGGTAAGAATCCATCACTTAGAGAAAACAGTTGATGACAGGTTAGAGCCTCTTTTCTTTTCTCTTCCTATCTATTTTTCTTTTCTTCTCTTTTTTTTTTAATTAGAACAAAAGCTATTTTCAAATGGAAAAATGTACTTCTATTGAGCTTTGGACCCTCCTCTGAGACCCTCACGAAATCCCCTCGTGGTTAAGCAGAAAAGAGAGACCTACTAAGGACCATTGTTTTACCGCGCCTGCAAAAAAACCCAAAAAAACTAGCCTAGAGATCCCGCTGACTGTGACAAATAAAAGCCACTCCGAAGGCTGAGCAACGTTTTAGAAATAGCAATCATTTAGCATGCAGTCTTCCCTGCATGGAAACAATGAGACATACGTTTAAAATTAGGGAAAAGAAACATCCCCTGGTCAGCTCGGGGGAGGGCTGAGCAGGCAAGAGGCACAGAAATTACACTTCTTTGCTGGTACCTGACTCTCTTTCCCCCAGCTAATCATGGTACTGCAGCTAAAGGCGCCCTCACTCACCTTTTACAGGAGAAGCGAGGAGAGGAGGTTTGTATTTAGTGAATAAAAGGAAAGGGTTTATGAGATGTTTCTGGGCTGTAATTTACCCAGAGGCACTGGGATGATACCAAAGGAATGCCTGTGCTTTCAAGCTTCTTTCAGCTCCGCCTCCACGTGGCAAGTATGTCCTGAGCCTCAGGGATGTGCAAGCTCTCTGCCGGCACAGGCAGGGGGGCAGCATCAATCAGACTCCTCCTCCTCCTCCTCCAGGAAGTGATCAAGTCTTAAGAGAAGCCCTGGGGAAGGCAGTGGAGATCCCAAGAGTTATGGGTTAGAACGGGGGGGGGGGGGGGGGGGGGGGGGCTTCCCAGAGGAGGTGGCATTGAGCCTGCCGAGGTGAGATGTCTTCATGCTCCTGGAGGGGGAAGGGGCGTGGGAAGGTGGTTTGAGGGAGACCTGCCTGTGATGGGGGGCAGTGAGTTCTGTGATGACTCCTTCAACAGGACCTTGACTTCAACAGAAAAGGAAGAAGCATTCTGATTAGCAGTTGTACGTGCCGATTTATGGAAAGAAAGGGGGAATTTCTGGAAAAGGATTATTTTTATCACTGGGCAAATTAGAAAAGCAGGTAAATGCTTTAATTTTAGAGATGCCAGGAAGTTATATTATATAATAAAAGGCTAATATGAAAATTGACCAACCTGTGGAACAACTCGTCGCTATGATGCTCACTGACCACCAGGGGGCAGACGCTCGATGCAGGAACTGCCCCCTGGTGGTCAGTGTGCTCCCACAGGGGCAGCACGGCTCAGCCAGAAGCCCTGAGCCGGGCTCATTATTGTGGGGTCAAAACCTGGGTTCAAAATAAGACCGCCGGAGGCTGATGATGAATTTAAAAAGCAGACAAAGATTTATTGAAATAAAAAAAAATAAAGAAAACAAAAACAAAAACAAAAAAAACTGGCCTGGACAGCTGCAAGAGCACTACACGCAGGTAGGCTCTATACGACTGCACTGTTCTAGGGGTAGGCAAGTCTTTTTAAAGGCTCAAACCACAGGGATTTTCCTTCGTTTGAATTTTAAAGGCTTTATTCTAAAGACTGGGGACAGCCCACAGGGTTGGTTCCCAGTCACATCCTGCCTGGACATTGGAATGTGGCCCTATCTTGTGATAGCCCATAACACAGAAGCAGAGCTCAGCGGGTAGTCTCTAAAGGTTATCTACATTTCTATCCCTGAAGCTACTGAGTCAATGGGTATCAATTTCCTGGTTCTGGTCTCAGGCAGGGGATAATTGCCTTAGCCTCCAGGTTTCCACCTGGAAGCTGAGGTAAGTACCCTGTGTTTTAATCAGACTTAGCAGAGTTAGAATTCAAACAGCAGGCTTTATCAAAATATGACTTCTACCATATTTCACTCATGGCTGGCTGGCTGGCTGGCTGGCAAGGGCAGCAGCAGGGGTGGGAGCCTCTCCCGCCTCTGCATCAGCACTAAGGCTGTCTGACTGCTGGCTTAGGAGCGGCCCTAAGCAGGCTGAGGAAACCCTGTTCAAGTGCACGAATTTTGTGCGTCAGGCCTCTAGCCTACTATAAAATTTGAATTCGTGATTCTTTAAGGACCATTGAATTGACACTGAAGAGCTTTTGAAAAGATACATTTATGTAACGAATTGAGGTGTTTTTCCCCAAAGTAAATCTAGAGAATACAAAACAGCTCGGCCTAATTCGTCAAGTTCCTTAGGGCTCCCCCCCCCCCCCCGTTACGTGAATGCTTTCAACTCAGCTCTAAATTTATGCACATTAAAGGACTGATGTTGTTTTTTTGAAGTAACTTCCCCCTTACATAAGTGACACTTTGATTGTAGAAAATATTTTTAACACAGATGAGTAAAAAGAAGAAAATACCCTCAGATTCCAACTGATCGACTTCAAGTACAGAGAAATGTTTTTTGCTGATCATTCTTCCAGTCTTTTTTCAAATGAGTGTATGCTTAAACTTCCATCTCAATAAGTCTATTTATAAACAAAATTAGATAATTTATAAATGAAATAAGATCATACTACCATTTAGTTTGGAAATCTGCTTGTCTATTCAATACATTATGGACATCTTTCTAGATTATGAAATACGTTAAAAGTCACTAAAGTGATATTTCATTTTAGATATTTGTCATAATTTAAATAACCAATCTTTTATTATTGGACATCAGGTTGCTCCTAATGTGTCACTATTATAAATAACGCTGTAATAAACAATCTTGTAGCTAATTTTCCCCCATGGATTTTATATTTCTAGAAGTAGCATCTCTTCACTAAAGGTATGAACATTTATGATATGGGTGGTCCAGATTACCCTCCAGAGAGGTCATTTCGATTCATGGAGGCCAATGACTGTTTCCAAGCCTTGTGAACTGCTTGTTCATTTTTAAACCTCTTTGATGGTTGTGCACTTGGTATGTTTTTGAAGTGATGCGCTTTCTCTTTAGGATAATATTCATTTGTTTGGTGCTAATTTCTCCGCTGCAGTCCCCAGTTTCCTTGTTAAAGTCTATAAAACAGAAGTATCAGTAGTGGTTAAAAGCTTTAAATTCCTGGGAAGACAGGTCTTGTCAACATGATGAGCAGTCAAAGACCCAGAACGGGCCCCTGGTCTGGAGACACACCTCCCTCATGCCTCAGATGGCCCTCGTGAAGCGATCAGTCGCTACCAAAGACATGCTGCTCTTTTTATGGGACCCCATGTCCTTGAATGCTTCGTTCTAGTGACTCAACAAAGAATATTCTTCCTACTGGATATTAAGGGTGAGGGATTGGTTTCGATAGAGAATGAAAAGTTGTCGTATTACTTACTCCTTGTTATGAAAATAACTGGATTCTTTAGAATCCAGTTATTTGCAATTTTCAAGGAACAATGTGTGAATAATAGCTAGCTATTAATTTTAACTGCATGCTATTTCTTCAAGTCAACTTGGTTTATGAATGGGCACCATTTTCTTTCTCATTTCATACTGTAAGCAGTTGCTACATTTGTATGTTTTGCTATTAGTTAGGACAAGACATTCTCCATTATAATAGTGAATGTATTTTAGTGCTAAATGCAGGCTTCTTAAATAATAATTAATAATAATATCATTTTCTATTTGTGTGCTACATTATAGGACTCATTATACATAGGACTAAATGAGATCCAACTATATAGCTTACAAGATGATTCAAAATAAATAAGCTAAGTGGAAGGAAGTTATGAAAAGCTATTGGTTCCTTTGCAGTTTGAATTCCAACTAAGAGTATCTGAACTCCCTTAGCCACAACCTAAAACGTCAAGTATGCGTGCCCAGACAACTCTTTATCTACTTTTCTCCATATTTTCTCCTAGTATTTTTCCTTAGGTCCCTTGTTTCAGAATGCTTCTGTTGGTCAAAAGCCATAACCCTTGAACCCTGCATGTCTCAGACTCCATGTTTAGGGATATTCCAAAGAAACCCATTGCCGGGACACTTGTCTCATTTCCCACAGTTTCAGATAAACATACCAGCATTATAGTATCTTATCCATGAGTCATTTGGGGGAAGCTGTTTTGAGAATACATTTCTATCAAGGCCATACAATTGTGTCTGCATCTCATAATTGAAGATATGGCTACCCTTGGTCCCAGCATGTGCCCCGAGGGGGTAACCCAAAACCTAGGTGTGTGCCCTGACAGGGAATCAAACCTGTGACGTTTCAGTGTACGAGACAATCCTCCAATCAACTGAGCCACATCAGGCAAGGCTGGAAGGCCGAAAATTTATATCAGCCAAGGGCAGAGATGCAAAGAGGTCTACTCAGAGCTTCTAGTTTCCTTGTCCCTGTGGTACTGTGGCCAGCGCTACCATTCTCCTGTAACAGTCTGTGACGATATTGCCAACTAGGGAAACTCGCTTGAGCCTTAGTGTCCAGAGTTCTTATTGGAGCCTGGTCAGCTAGAACTGGGTGGCCACCCAGGTGGCTGACCTCAGTCTTCAGCTCCTCTGGAGATTAAGCTATTACTATATGGCCCCGAATCCCTACCTTGTCTGGTATGGCCCCAGGATCCCACGTAAGCAAAGATACTCTTCACAGACATAACATTCTGAGGGTTTAGCGATCACCTCCCAGGAGACCAGGGCAAAGCCCAGGCCTCTCTTTGGGCACAAATAGTGCTTTACTACACAGGGTTAAACTGATTGTGCCTAACTTATTTCCACAGCATGTTACAATCCCACATTTACAGATTATCCGTACGATCAAAACTAAGGAAAGACATCCACCTCCCCCTCTCCAGAAAAATACTTCCAACCATACAACAGGACAAGTCTACTTGGGACCACTCTCCTTATGGAGAAACCTTTGTATCCATCAAATATGGGTTTCCAGGTTTCTTGGCACTATCTCTTCTAGCTTTTCATGGATTTATTGCCGGGGCTGCCTACGTGGTTTAAATTTGTTGATTTTTCAAAGCAACTGAAAAAAGTCTTTTGAGAGTGATAAAAATAAATTGTTTATGGACGTGAAAGATGCAGCTAATTAAAAGTTACCACGCACCTGTTTCTAGATGTTTCCAATATATATTTGAAGATTATCTCCTCACTACAAAAAAACAATTCCATGTCATTTTTCCTACTAGATTGAAGACTACAAATGTATTTTAACTTTTGATTGTCTGTTGGCAGATCATGTAACCCTAAAAATATTTAGAATAATAGAAATGCGCAGTTCCTTATCCCACACAACACAGTCTTGACTTGGTAGCATATTCTTCCGAACTCTGCCATTAGCCAGCTGTGTGACCTGGTCATTTTAACCCTCTGGTTCTGTTCCTCTTTTCCGTCAATTAAATGTGTTGGAACAGATCATTCCTCCTTCTGCTTCTAGCAATTCTCCCTCAGAGTAAGGTACCATTTTATAAACTCGATTCCTGAAGGCTGATATGGCTATGTAAATAAGAATCTACTTTTTCCCCCCAACATTTACTCTTTGTAATTCAAAGGAAAAAATATACTATCTTTAGATAAAATATACAACCGAACTAATGTTCAAAAAAACGGAGCTCAGCTGAGTAAATTTGAAGATCTAATTGGTTTTCCAAAGTGATTCATGAGTCAGGCGACATCCCACCTAGCAATTGGAAGCGTGTTCCATTGATTCCCTCCAAATGGAAGATTCTTTACAGGCAGAAAGAGGGTGGGACGAAGAAGTTAGCGGAGTTGAATTATTTCAGACAAAGACACCTTCCCTTAGGGAAGGCGGGGTCTTATCAAGCAGATGAGCCCCACTAGTGAGGACCAGGAAATTCAATACTGATTGGCTTAAAATTCCACGCCTGGCAAAGTCTGAGACTGCGTTAGGTTAGTCATTAAGTTTTGTTTTGGTGATGTGGCTGAGCAAAAAGGACTCTCTTTTGGCCCATTGATTCTTCTTTCCTTTTAAAAAAAAATCTTTATTGTTGAAAGTATTACATATGCCCCCTTTTCTCTCCCATCCACTGATCCTTTTTTTTTTTTTAACACTAAATATATTTTTAAAACATATCATTACTACCTGGCTGGCACGGATCAGTGGCTGAGATTCCATCTATGAACCCAGGTTGCTGGCTCAATCCCCAGTAGGAGGCGTGCAGGAGCCAGCCCATCAATGATTTTCTCTCGTCATTGATGTCTCTCTCTCTCTCTCTCTCTCTCTCCCTTCCTCTCTGAAACCAATAAAAATATATTTTTTAAAAGAAACAAAATACCATTACTAGTACTTATACAGCACCGACCATGTGCTAATCAGGCATATTTGAAAAATTTATCTACATTTTATGACTAAAGTATATTGTGAGTAAAATGCCAGTTAAATGGAGATGTTATAATTTCCTGCCAAATAAGCACTAAAATATGATAGAAAATAGAACATGGGGAATACAGCTTAAGGTTATATGCCTTCAGAACTCAGTGACTTTCTAAACTGATTTTATAATTAGAAAGATATTTTTAGCTTATTTTTCAACTGGAAGGTTTTATTCTGCTCACCTTCGTGCTCACAGCTGGCTAACGGTTGCATGCGAAACACAGTTCTTGTTATTATTGTTTATTAATTATTGTACAAACAACTCTAAACCTACTTTTGCCCACCCCGTATGTAATTTCACTTGAATATTTTCTGATTTAAAAAAAAATTTTAATCTTTTTCCCTTGGTGCAGCAAAGTGCAAAAGTAACAGCTTCACTGAATGCCGCACCCAGATTGGGAGGCGGTGAAACCCTGCACAGCAGGAGGTTCTAGTGGCTGCCACACATGCTCTTCCTCGGACCCTGGTGAAAGATGAGTGGGACATGGGAGTGCCCAGCCTGAGGGGCCCGTGGCTTCGTGTAAGGACAGCCCTAGCCACAGAGAATTACAGTGTGGGCCAGTGCTGCTGGTTACACAAAGGAGAGGGCCTGGGGGAGGGGCGCCCCAGTGGGCCTCCCCCCACCAAAGTAATTACTTGACCCCAGGAACAGAGAGCCCAGGGCCTGGAAAAGTGTGTGAAACCAAAGCCTCAGCGGAGGCAGCAAGGACAGTGGCTCTAGGAAGCTGGCAAGGAACTGAAGAGCCCATTTCAGTGCCAGGAGGCCGGCCTCCCCCTGCAGGTGATGGTACCCTAAGGCAGGTTGTTAAGCAGGGGAGGGGCCAAAGTAACCCCGAATTTTGGAAAGGGGCCAGAGAGAGGATGAGCTGGGTGGGGAGAGGCCCAAGGATTGGGTTCGTGCTTTGAAGGACTGGTGCTCAGTGAGGCACTGGCATGGAGGTGGCGGGAAGAGCAGGAGAAGTGGAGGCCAGCTCTCCCCTTCTGCTGGCCTCCTGCTTGGCTGCTGGTGGCAGGAGGGGTGGGGGTGGGTGGGATGTGAGTGTCCTGCTGGAGTGTTTGGGGCACATCGGAAAGAGGTGGCCAGCGAGCAGATAGAAATACAGAGCTCCACAGGAGGCTGTCTGTGTGGAGACAGGCAGAAAGAGCCGAGGAAGAGAGGAGCTGGGCTTGGAAAAAGAGGAGACCAGATGGCTGTCGCGAAGACATTCTGAGGCCGGGAGGGCAGGAGGAGATAGATGGGAGCTGTCCATCCTGGGCCCTAGAGGAAACTAACTTTTTCACAACTGCCCATCTAGACGGCTGGCTGAGGAACCCAGTAAAGCTAACGAACACCCTCCCACCAGTCTTTGCATCCCCAAACAGGGAATTTGTTCCTTTAAACACACTTAGAGCCCCTGCGTTCTGCACTCCCCACGCCTGCCCGCGGGTACCCTCTCGCACCGGCCGTGGCCCGCAGCCTCGGAAAGGACGCCGGGCAGTGTGTGCCAGCTGGAGGAAACCCCTATAGACCTCCGCGGGCCACGCGATCGCTCACACTCCGCGGGGCTCGCGTTTTTATTCGCTTTCTGCATCCAGAAACGGATTCAACTAGTTAACACGAGATTGCAGATTCCTAGAGTCAACGTGACGGGGCAGGGACGCTGGGCGGAGGGTTGGGGCACTTTGTCTCGGGCCGGGCCGCCGGGGCAGGGCCTGCGGGTCGCCGGGGGCGGCCAGCCGCCCCTCCGCAGCCTCGGTGCAGGGGCTCCCTAAGACCCCAGGGGCTCCCTAAGTCCCCAGGGGCTCCCTAAGACCCCAGTCCCCGCCTCGGACTCCCGCAGACAGAGGCATTCCCGGGCTGAGCCTGGAGCGGCGCAGGCAGGGCTCCCCGGCCGGTCCCCGCGGGAGGCCGCGGAGGAGGTGCGGCATCGCCAGGCGGAAGCTCCAGGGCGCGAAGGGCAGAGGGTCACCTCGCCGGGACCTTCCGAGTTCTCCCCCGGAGCCGGCGGGGTCCGGCCGGGCGGCGAGGAGGGGGCGGTAGGGGAGGGCGCAGCTCGCTGGCCCCCACGCACCCCGCCCTCCCCCGCACCCCGGAGCCCGGCGCGGCGGCGGCGGCGGCGGCGGGAGAGCGAGGCGCGAACCCCGCGGGAGGCCCGCGGCCGCCGCCAGGGTCGCGCCCAGCCCCGCCCCGCCCCGCGCCCCGCGCCGCCGGGACTCGCCCCCGCCGAGCCGAGCGCGCCCCTCCCGCCTCCCGTTGCCACGGCAACCCCGGGATCCTCCGGGCGCGCGTCCGCGGGAGCGCTCGGCGGCGGCGGCGGCGGCTGCAGCTCCGGCTCGAGCGGTGCGCCGTGCGCCCCGGACCCCGAGCCCGCTCCTCGCCCCGGCCGGGCTGCGGGCCCCCGCGCGCCCCTCGACCCGGCCCCCCGCGCCGGCCGGCCGGCCGCCGGCCCCATGGAGCTGCTGGCCGCGGCTTTCAGCGCCGCCTGCGCTGTGGACCACGACAGCTCCACCTCGGAGAGCGACACGCGCGACTCGGCGGCGGGACACCTGCCCGGCAGGTGAGGACGACTAGCCGGCGCCGGGGCCGCGCGCCGCCCCCGCGACCCTCTGGCCCCAGCTCGCGCCACCCCCCGACTCCTGCCTCCCGTGGCCTTGGCCCCGTGGGCCCCGTCGGCCCTCCCTCCACCCCCGGCCCCTGTCGTGCCCGCACCCGCACCCGCACCCGCACCCGCCTGGGGTTAGTGATGAGTCCCCATGCCCCTGCCCCAGGCCGCCTCCCGCGCCCTCTCAGGGGCGCCCCGGGCGCGCGCGTCTTGCTGGGCATCCCCTTCTCCACGTCGAGGGGCCCTGGGACTGCAGGACCCAAGCCCGAAGGGGACCGGGGACCGGTGGCAGCGGGCGGTGCGGGGTGCAGGGCGCGCGGCGCGGGCTGGGCTCTTGGCCGCGGGACCCGTTGGGGCGCCCGGGCGGCGCCGCCGCGGAGGGAGCGGGAGCGCCAAGTTTCCGACGCCCGCCCGCGGGCCCGGGCACCGGAGGCTCGGGACGGGCCGCTGTGGGAATGAATCACTGGGTCGCGCCCCGGTGCGGTGACAGAAAGGGCCTGTGGGGCCCGCCTGGACGGCCCCGGGCGGGCCCCGCTGGCCACGTCCCTCCCCAGCTAGCCAAGGTGTGTCGTCGCTTAAAAATAACTGGTCCGGCCCCCTGCTCCTTTCTGGCAGTGAGTCATCCTCCACCCCGGGAAATGGGGCCACGCCCGAGGAGTGCCCAGCTCTGGCCGACAGCCCCACCACGCTCACCGAGGCCCTGCAGAGGATCCACCCCATTCCCGCCGACTCCTGGAGGAACCTCATCGAGCAAATAGGTGGGTGCTCGAGCCGTGGCTGCGCCCCCCTGGGCAAGTGGGGGCTCCTGGTGGACTCGGAGCGTCCCCCTGCTGCTGGGATACCCTTGCGTTTCTGTGAGGAGGCTAGGGAACGATTTTTTGTTGTGGTGGTTTTTAATATGTTTGTATTGATTTCGGAAATGAAGGGGGGGGAGAGAGAGAGAGAGAGAGAGAGAGAGATCAATGATGAGAGAGAATCATTGGTAGGCTGCCCCCTGCTCGCCCCACACTAGGGACGGAGCTCACAACCCAGGCACGTCCCCTGACGAGAAATGGAACCATGACCTCCTGGTTCTTGGGTGGATGCTCATCCACTGGGCCATGCTGGCTGGGCCTAGCGAATGCTTTGACACGTTTGATTCTAAATTGTTCTATAGGCAAAACTGCCCCATTTTAATAATAATGCTGCATAATTGGGCTTTAGCAAATGCATTTCTATCCTGCTCTCTCTGGAGAGGTCTCCCCGCCCAGGCCCTTGTTGCTTCTGTGGGAAAGACCAGGAGTGAAGTGCAGGCCGGGGGAGCCCAGGATGAGGTCGGGGAAGACCTGGAAAGAGAGAATCTGCAGCAAAAAAAGGGGGGCCCTCTGGGGAGAGCCAGGCTCACCGCCGCAATCCAGGAGGCAGTGGCAGACTTTGCACAGGAGACAGGCGAAGTAGAGAGAAAATGGGGACCCCCCTCTCCCCCCCCCCAGCCCCTGGGTTAAGGAAGCATGGTTCCACCTGCCTGTCCAGGACTGTGGCCGAGAGGTGGGGGTGCAACCGTTTATGCCCAGCACAGCGCAGCTGCGGCTGAAGCCCCCGAGGACGCAGAAAGTGGATTGAGGAGTCCCACGTACGTGAGCACTTGCATTTCAAAGTCAATAATTGCTAATAATATCAAACTAGTTCTCGCCCGTGTGGGTTCCCTTATTCAGAAAATGGTGCTGGCTGCTTAGTAAGCCTTGTTTTCCCGTGTCATCAGAGCAGCATTCTGTTTGTTCCATTGAAATGCTAGGTTTGGAAAATCTGCTCCCTACCTGTCATCGCTGCCTTTCGTCCCAAATGCCCAGGCAGACAGGAGGGGTCCCTAGTGGAAGTGGAGCATCCGTGGCCCCACGGGACCCTGCGTTTGGGAGACTTTGGGGGCGGCCCACTCTTCCCTGGCAGGGCTTTTTCCAAACGGAGCCCTGCGGGGAGCTGAGCCCTTGCAAAGCTGAGGGGGTGGAGCGCACACTGCATGCTGAGAAGCTGCTGACTCCAGAAATTTTGTTTCCAGCAGGCCCCCTGAGTGTCAGGCCGGTGGGATGGTGGTGGCGGTGGCGGCGGCGGCTTTTCCCTTTGTTTGCTGGCGATGGAGAGGGTCTAATCTGAGAACAGACTCCTGAAAACGCCTTTCTCCCCGCTCCCTGCCACACTGTCCTTCCTAATGGGGAGGGCCACCTCTGCCCTGGCCAGTGCCGGAAGCCTAGACTTCTGCCCTCTGGAAAGGGGTCCTCTTTGGCTAAGCTCGACGCCATGACTAAGAAGGAACCCGGGCGGGGCTGGGAGGCTCCTGCCTGTGCCTCGGGCGTGTGGAGACTCCTCTCCTGGAGGCAGCTGGACCTGCCGAGCCAATGCCTAAGCCTGAAGCTGGGAGTCAGGGGCCCGGAGCTGTGGCGCCTGCCCATCTTCGCCCCCAGTTTCCTCATGTGCCAAAACAGCAGAGACTGGCATGCTAACTTATCTGTTTCCGGCTCCTGGGCCAGGTCCATAGTAGGTGCACGACAGATGTGTTGAGTGGCAGCACAGAGCTGTTGCTGCCTTCTCCTCGCATTCTCCCTTACGGAGCCCGCACCAGCCCTACCTGCTCTTAGCCTTGTGAAGGAAGTGAATTCTTTGCCAGGGATCAGGAAAGGAGAACAGATTCCTAAACACACAGTGTAACTGAGGGGTGGAGGGATGACTATGTGGGGGCACTTTGCAGACCACTCTGTTGGATTTTGCAGTGGCTCCCACGGAGGCCAGGACAGAATTATGACAGGGTTATGCATGATATGGAATGGAACCATCATTATAGATGGTGGGCCCTGTGACTCTGGGATTATGTGTGTGTGTGTGTGTACATGTTGTTTATGACACCTAGTAAATGCTTGGCATATAGAAGGTGCTCAGTAAAAAAAAAATAAAAGACTCTGTCCCTTAGATGTTTCCGTTTGAAGGATTCAAGGAGCAAAGTTATTCTGTCCAGAAAGTGAGGTTCTGTATACTGATGATGACTTTGAAGGAGTGAGGTTCTGAATGACTGATGATGACTTTGAAGAAGAGCTGGGGACCCGCCCTCATGTGCAGGGCAGCAGAGCCAGCGGGTGTAGGTGATTTTAATGAGGAGAGGTGGGAACGGGGCCTTCTAATTCTGCATGGATAGAAGGTCAGGTGCAGGGTTTTACAGGAGTCAAACTGTGACCTCTTTGTTCATAGGTGGACACTCAACTGCTGAGCCACGCCAGTTGGGCTAGAGATAGTTTTTAACCCATGATTTTTTTACCCATGACTATAGCATACATGAGATGTATTTTTGAACCTTCAAAACGATGCCAAATCTGGTATTTTTGCAAAGCTTGGAAACTGCATTTTTAGACGGTGTTTAATTCAACAAATAAGTATGTACCTACTATGTGGGGTAGGCACTGTGCTAAGCATTGGAAAACGACTCTAAGTCAACTGTGGGAACCTAGTTTCTTTAAACCTCCATAAACTCAGTATCAGAATCACAGAATAATTGGTTTACTGTTGACAACAATAGCGATGTTGTGCTCATGACTGAACCAGTTTACGTGGTGACATTAAACCTCTGTCTTTACAGATCTTCAGTCCAGATTGCATTCAGGGTAGACTGGGTTTTCTTTTTCATTCCTTTGTCAGATTACTCCATGTTGTATTCTCCTGGAATGTAACCTTGTGCAATCACAGGATCTTAATTTTTTAAACAAGTTCTACACTTTGCATAAAGGCTTTATCATTTAGTGTCTTGCAACATAGAAAGCCAAGTAGTTTAATCCAAAGAATGGATTTACCTCGGCTGGTGTGGCTCAGTGGTTGAACGGTGACCTGTGATCCTGGAGGTTAGGGTTTGATTCCCTTGCCCAGGTTGTGGGCTCGGTCCCCAGTGTGGGGCGTGCAGGAGGCAGCCAATCAATGATCCTCTCTCTCATCAATAATGTTTCTATCTCTCCCTTCCTCTCTGAAATCAATAAAAGTAATTTTTTTATGAAAAAGAAGGAGAATAGGCAATGTTTGTACTACATTATAAGGGACAGCGCTATGGAAGTGGTGCAGTTATCCTATCAGAACTTTCCTGGGATAACCATCTTTGTTTTGTGAATAGACAATCACAGAACCAGTATGTCCAGCTGCTCACTGGACCTCTCCACCTAGGTGCCCCTCAGCTGCCCAGTGGATCCCTCCACCATCCCCTTCCCCACCAAGACCCTCTGTGTCCCTCATCTCCTTGAATGGGGCCAGCTGACCTTGTTGCCAGTCTGAAAACCTGCACATCCTTCATGACCCAGCAGCACCAGAACACTTCTTTATCACGTGCCCTGACAGGCGGGCTCCACCCTCCGCCCCACTGCAGCTCAGGCCTGTCTCCATCACCCCTCCGCCCCACTGCAGCTCAGGCCTGCCTCCATCACCCCTCCGCCCCACTGCAGCTCAGGCCTGCCTCCATCACCACTCCTGCAGAACCATCGCAGCCTCTTCCCATCCATCGGGGCCTCCTCAAACAGACCAGAGCTGCTTGCCCGAGGTCTCTCGGGGCCTCTCTCTTGCCCAGAGGATAGACTACCACCTCCGTGGCAGGCAGACAAGACCCTTTTGGAGTCTGATGCCACTCCTCCAGCCTCCCATTCCCGCTCCCCCGCCCCACCCGCTTCCCCTCTCCCTAGGCTAGGACCCGCTTGCTGGGAAGCTTCCTGCTGCCCCTGTGTGATGAGACAGCCCCCCCCCCCAAGCCAGGATGTCTGAAATGGGTTTCTCCCTGTGGAGGAGGTGCTACCTCTGTGCTGACTCATAGGCACCCCCAAATCTCCTTGGAGACTTAGAATGCAGTTACTTCAAGTGCAGTTGGTCAGGGAAGTGAGTCTGAAACTGCAAACGCAAAAAAACAAAGGGATGTTTCCCCCTTTGAATCCTAAGGATGGTGAAATGGTTTTTCCTTGAAAATGGGAACTGACAACTGCTCCCAGCTCACACATGAGCATACTCGAGTTTTAATATGGAAGCGTTTAAGCCCTGAAAGCATCCTGTGGGGATATTGAAGCGTAATTGGGACATTTCCATCCTCTCTGCACACGTTCGCTATTAACACATCACATTGTGGATTCTTGTTTGCCAAGCAGGGTTCCCAGCAGGGTTCGTGTGTGCGGAAAGCATATATTTGTGTGATTGGATTTTAAATCAGTTCAGGGGTTTCTTTAGCCTTCTTTGAAAAAAAAACTTACCACGGCTGATCCTTCCCGGGGAGGGGAGGCCGGGGGGTAGTTGGCCGAGGGTCTGCCCTGGCCCTTAGGAGAAGACAAAGCCCGCCTTGCCTTCGTGACTCGGAAAGATCTTCACCTGAAATATTTTTCTGCTCTTCATTCCAATTTTATCGATTTCAGGGCTCCTATATCAGGAATACCGAGATAAGTCAACTCTCCAGGAAATTGAAACCAGGAGGCAGCAGGATGCAGAAATACAAGCCGATGACCTCTGCTCCCCGTCCAGCGAGGAGACGCCTGAGGAGGAGGAGGAGGAGGAGCCGGAGGAGCTGGCAAGCCCACCTGAGCGGAGGGCTCTGCCCCAGATCTGCCTGCTCAGCAACCCGCACTCCAGGTTTAACCTCTGGCAGGACCTCCCCGAGATCCAGAGCAGCGGCGTGCTGGACATCCTCCAGCCTGAAGAGGTTAAACTGCAGGAGGTGAGGGCGCCTGGGGTGGGGTGGGGTGGGGAGGGCAGGGGGGCGTTTTAACCCATGTGCCTTGAGAAGTCCTGGCAGGGTTCACCCACCCAGAACATGCAGGAAAATTCCCTTATTTCACGGGCAACAAAAAAGAGCTCGTTACCTTGTAGGATAGCTCAATCCCAACGCAGAGTGTTCTCAGCATAGTGGTTTCATTACCTAGCAAGATTGCATTCTTTAAACCCGCCGTTACTGTTGGGAGTTTCCTGGCACCGGTGATCACTAACGCTCAGGGTGGTGCGGAGCAAACTGCGGCTGTGAAATCACTTCCGTGGGTGCTTGGCTTCTCGCTCAGTCTGAGCCCACAGCCTGATTGTGCCGTCGCTTGAACCTGGGAGGGGGAGAGGGGTTCTGAAAGAAAGCCCTAGCATGCCCACCCCCTCTTGAACTGGCACTTGCTTCTCTGCCCTCTCATTGGGTGGTCCAGGCAGACTGCCCATCGTGCATTAGGCTGGGGTATCGCTGAGGTGCCTCCTGGTTTGGGGCCACCAGGCAGAAACAATCAGGTACAAATGAGCAGTAACTGATCATTGGGTAACTGATCAACGGTAGCTAAGAAATTTAAGTGTTCGCTTTAGTTGCACAAAGATAGTTTGGTATCAAGGGGAAAAGTCTGTGGATTAGGGAGACGAGAGTATGGGGTGTGGTCAGTAAAGAGAGAGACTATTGGTGAGACAATGGGTGAGCGAAATGGTGAGTGTGCAAGTGTGTGTTCACTGTGAAATTTAAACAGTGGGTACAGAGGGGGAAATGGAATGAACAGATTGGGTTTTTCCTCTGGTTCAATCCAAACCCCATCATATCTATTCTCTTGCGTCCCTTTTGGGCCGCCCTGACCCCCCACCCTCCGCTACCCCTTGCACTCCCCTACCCCTTGAAGCTGCACTTGAACCTGTTTGTGTTTGTTGCTGGTTGCAGTCCTGACACCATACCTTCTGCCTTCTCTGACCCGTTACTTACTCTTGCGCCGGATTCTGCAGACACGTTTGCGCTTCTCCGTTATTTGAAAGGGGAGCTGCAAACTAGGCCCACAGTTAGTGACCGGGACTGAGCCCCTTCCTGCCCAGGGCTGCCTCCCTCAGCCAGGGTGCTCCCGCTCCGCTCCCGGGAGAGCTGGAGGAAGCTGATTTTTGAAGGGCCGCCCACCGTTCACCTGTATCCCGTACGGCACTATCAGGAAAAACTGCTTTAAACTCTGACATCCGTGGGGCCGTGAGCAGTGTTTGGAAATGGCTGCATCGAGAGTTTTACATGCACCTTCTGACGTGAATGACGTCTGGTCATCAGAGGCATTCCGCTGAGGCCGGGATGGGGGAGGGGGCTGGACAGAGGAGAGCCTTTAATCCTCAGAGCCAGGAAAAGAGACCGGCTGGGTGTTGGGGAGGGGAGATGATTCTTGCTTACCTCGATAATTTCAGAAGTGAAGGTTTTCAATATTTTGGAAAGTTTAGAGATAAACCCTACTAGAACTTAAAATAGGATATAAACCTCCCACCACATGAGCGAAGCTAAATGTAGAGGAAGCAGGGCTCTTGCAATAAAGGAAAGCAAAACAGGGGAGAAGCACAAAACCAGACGGCGCAAGGTAAGGGGTGGCAGAGTTCATGGCAAAGGCGTGGGGTGAGGCACAGCAATGACTGCGGATGGCTTACCTCCGCCCCTGGAGGACAGAGGTTCTGCAATTGGTGGGAAAACTGAACCCTGTGTTATCAGAGAGCGTAGCATTCAGGGCAAGGAAAGTTACCACAGGGGACGATGAATCCTTTTGTATTGTGTCAAACGCATCACTTCATTTTTTAAAATTTTAATTTATTATTATTATTGTTAATCCTCACCCAAGGATATTTTTCCATTGATTTTTAGAGATTGGAAGGGAGAAGGAGAGACAGAGAGAGACTTCTTGGTTGTGCTTAGAATGTGCTCCCTCCTGTATTCTACCCTGGAAAAATGAAGCTTCGGAGTCTTCCTTGGGGTCCGAGACCTGACATGGTGGGCGTGACACACACACACATGGAGTTCGGAATGCCTGCTCGTCTACGTGGTCTGCCCTGTGCATTTGTATCAGGGAGGACCCAGCTCAGGCTGATGCCTTGGGAACCAGCGAGGCTCTCACTTAAATTCGTGGGTTGAAAGTGGCGTTTTGTTGTTGTAGCTCGAATCATAGGTTGTCCCAAGGTTGTCTCCAACCTGGGAGGCCAGGGCTCGGGCTGCACGGTATTCCTGAGGTCACCCCTTTCCCCGTCCCGGCTGCCGCCGGGTTCAGTTCAAATAGGCGTTCTCATTCCAGGTGCATCTTCTCCCGCCCTGGACGGCTCGCCACGGCCCCTGGTCTGGGGAGCTGGGTGTGTAGATTTTGAAAAATGAGCAGGGAATATTTTGAGTGTCTCCAAGGAAACAGGGACACACATACACTCACGCGGGGCATCCTCCCAGCTGGCACTGGGGCAGCACAGCCCCACCAGGCCCAGACTTCCAGCTTCGCCCTGCTGGGAACCGGAAGGGAGGAGACCTGCACCAGGCGCCCCAGGTCTCCCCAGGTCTCCCCAGGGGAGCTGGCCAGTTAGGGTACAATGCACCATCTGTCCCCTCGGCCTCTGACACCAGGACTGCGTTTCCATTGCTTGTCAACTTATTTTCACAGCTTAGAACTTAAATGCATTTTCTTTCTTCCCCCTTTCTCCCCCCCCCCCAAAAAAGAAAACTCCAGGTTAGAAGGAAATTATTGAGGGTTTTCATCAAAAATTAAATTGTGATTATTATTTTATTTAGCAGCCCTCACTGAACCATGTATTTGTCTCTTTGGGACAATTCAGCAAGTTAATCCCACACTGGGAGGGAACAGGGGTGTTTGCACTGTCAACTTAAGGTGGACAGTGGCCATCGCCCCGAACCCCAGAGCGCTCCTGTTCTGATTCACCGGGAAGCAAGCACCTGTGACTTCCAGGCAGAGACAATATAACAATTCAACAAAGTGACCGTGTTAGCACTTGTCGTTTTTTAAGGTGGAGCCTTTGGGTAAGTAACTGATGCACCTGATATGAGGTTCAAAAAGAGCAAACAGATTTATAGTGCAGGGGAATCTCCCCTCCCCCAGCCTGGCCAGGGCCCGAGTTGGCGCGGTGAAATACTACGGTGTGTACGTTGTTCTAAATCTTTCCATGTCAGCCGGAGTCGAGAACCCCACCTTTTTCCTCTCCGATCCAGCTCCTCTTCCCCTCTTCCTCCTCCTCCTCCTCCTCCTCCTCCGTCTCCTCTGTCTCTCTCTTGGTAGCTTTATGAGGACCCATGGTTTAGGATGTTGCTGGACAATGGCAGTGTGTTCAGTGCAGCGTTATTTGTAGTAATAAAATGCTGAGATCTATACCGTGGGGATTGCTAAGTGGAATTGTTGGTTTAAAGATGACATGTGTGTTTTTTTTAATTTTTGAGGAGATACTACCAAATTACCTTCACACTTTAGCCGTGTATGAGGGTGCTGGCTCCCTCCCTATACTGTAATCCAAGGAGTTTATCGTGACCAATGGGCCAGGTCGTAGATGGTATCTCGTTGTGCTTTTAACTTGCTCTTCTGCTACTGTGCAAACCTGTGTCTGTTAAAACTGGAACTTTTTTTTTTTTTTACTATGTACTTTTTTTGTGACTTATTAACTAGATCACCTTGAGCAAACATAACAATTGTGGGAGCTTGCGAAGGCTTGGGTTTGGGCTGCCGGTGGTGTGTGGCGTGCACCGGGCACCCCAATGCTTTCATGTGTGGCTTACACTTAACATGTGACCCCTAGTCCCACAGCAGTGCCAGGAGGTAGTTGTCCCCACGTGACAGCCGGGCCCACGGAGAAATACAACACAGCCGAACTGTGTCAGCGCACAGGCAGTTCTGGGTCAGTCATCGGAGTTCCTGAGGACCAGGGCTGTGCTTCCTGGGCCAGAAGCAGGTTATCTTCCTCCAGGCGGGCTCCCCGTCCCTGCTTCCTCTGCCACCCCCCTTCCTGGTAGGCTGAGAGCTCCTTTGCTTCTTTAAATGCTTTGCTCCAACCGGTGGTCCAGGTGGACTAGCTCTGGGCCACTCCAGTCCTGAGGCTGCCCGAGGCCTCTGAACCCCAAGCGAACCCCAGTACTATGCTGCCTTGGTGTGTGTGTGGGGGGGGGTGTCCTGGCTCTGCACACCTGGGGGTGTCTCCGGGCAGCTGCTGCGGTGCCAGCCGGGCCTGCAGTCCCCGAGGAGGGAGACGCCCCCGCCTGAAGCTCCTGAGCGCCAGTGGTTTCTCTGGTGGGCTGTGTCCTTCCATTGGAGGGAAACGTAAATTTACTGAGAAAAACTTGTTCTAGTGCCTCCTGAGTGTGACAGGGAGGCCTGGGGGGCGAGGGGGGCACATGGCTTCAGAGCGCAGGCAGCAGTCCCCACGGCCCTGTGGTCACAGGCCCACGCCACAGAGGGCACGGGCTCAACATGTTATGCAACATGTTCCCTCGGCCTGCTGTTCCCCACTGGACACCTTCCAGTGGCCTGGGGCCAGCCCCGCAGTCTCACTCGCCGCCGCCTCCTGGAGCCCTCATGCCTTCCCTGCACGGCAACCCTGCAATGGGCCTTCTTGTCGAGGTTGGGGCATAGCCCCCGTGCCACGTCCTGGGCCGGGCCCTCTCTGACCCCTCCGCTGGAGCTCCGTCCATGAGGCGTGGTCCTGTGAAGGCAACGCCCAGAGGTCGGACCCACGGTGGCCCTGCGGGTCTGCAGGGGCTTTGAGATGGGCCTGCTCCAGGCTGAGCACTTCCTGCTGGGAACCGGGGCTCAGCGGGTGAAGCGATCCCCGCTCTCAGCAGAGGTCACGCTGCTGCTCTGGGGCCCCTGGGGGACACCAGGCCCGCGTCAGCGCTCGCTGACTGCAGATGACCTGGACTGACCCCTCTGAGGAAATGGCCGCGTTGACCTGTGACCCACTAACGCCGAGGACCTACCCCTCTCAAAGACGCCACCCGGGCGTGGGCTCTGCCGCCGCCGCAGGGGTGGAACGTGCCGGGAGTGGTGTGATGACCGGCAGACGTCCAACGGAATAGTCGGGTGCTAAGAGCACCCCTGGGAGACCCAGCCGTGATTCATAAAATTCAGGTCAGCCTAGCTGAGTGGTCCCTGGAGACAGCCATCCTGGGTGAGCCCCGCAGAGAGCTGTGAGCCCGATGGTGGGGACAGAGGGCCCTGGGGTTGGGACGTAGGTGCCTGTTTTATCAAGGAGGGCTTCCCTGTAGCAGGCGACACACATCACACTCACTCACACACACTCTTCCTTCTGCTCTCCTCCTGCCCCGGGGCGTGGTCCTCCTCTCTGCCCGGCCCCCTCCCCTGGGATGGCGGCTTCAGTGGCCGCAGGGAGTTTGCGGTGTTCACCCCTGAATGTCGGCGCCTACCCCAGTCATGCTCAGTAAATGTTTGTGCAACCAATGGATGAGTGAATGAGTGAGTGAGTGAATGAATGAATGAATGAATGAAGAAAAAGGAGGGCCTGGGTCCCTGTCAGCTCCATGCTGCCATGGAAAGTCTTGAATGACTGAGACTAAAAATAATACTGATAAGGAAAAAACAACTTATTGATGTGGCAAATAATTTGACATATAAAATGAAGACAAACAACCCGGGAAAACAAATTCCAGATGACTAACCGCCTATAAACAGAGAGAGAGGGGGTGAGTGTTGTGGGAAACGGGCTCAGCCAATACCAGTTTGATTCAGGCTCAGCCCCTCTAGTCTCAGTCTCGCCAGGCAGGGCTTGAGGGAGGGAGGCCTGGGCTGGCGGGGCCCTGGGCGGACGCTGGCCGAGCGGAGGGTGGGGGGGTCCTCGCTCCGTGCTGGGCCCGCAGCTCGTTGGTCAGTCAGTGCAGCCTGCGTGCTGGGCCCTCCGTGGCCAGGGCCCGCTCCAGCGCCTCTTCTCACTGTCACCGTCTCAGGTCAGCAGCAGGTGCCATGGGCCTGGGGGGTGGGGACGGCCCCACCGCTGATGGCGGCCCAGGGTCTGTGATTGGTGGCCGCCCCTGGGTGATGGCGGAGGCTGACTTTCCCACCTCCCTCACAGGCCCTGGGCATCAGCACTCATTTTCCCTTTGGAGACCCTGGCCAGGCCCCTGGGTCTCTGTCTGAAAACCCCGTGGGCACTCTCCTGAGGGCGAGTCTGCAGTGGTAACCACTGTCTCCTCTTTTTTAAAAGTTGAGTTTATTGGGGTGGCATTGGTTCACAAAATGCCATACAGGTTTCAAGTGTACAACTCAGTAAACTCCTCTTTACACTGCATTGTGCGCCCATTGCCCAAAGCAGTCTCTTTCCTGCCTCATTTTCCCCTCTTTTACCCACCTCTACCTACCCCTCGCCCCTCTCCCTCTGGCTATCTGTGTAGATGTGTTTTATATAGATGCTAGAGGTCCAGTGCTTGAATTCTTGCACAATGAAAAGAAATTAATTAGAAGAAATATTTTAATATTGGTATTTGCCCTTTCTCTATAATGGAACTGTCAACCAAATTCATGATCAACAATGACAGAAACATATGCATGCAGTTGGCACCAGTGAGATATCTCGCTGGTGCCAATTGCATGCATATGTTTATATTTATTTATTTGCTTAATTAGATCTGCTTTCTGATTTAGCTAAACTTTTTCCAGCCCAGTGAAGCACCCAACTTCTCTTTCAGGTAACTGTCAGCAACATAGCAGTAAATATCAACAAGAAGCAGATTATTATTGTAGATCACAAAGGGAGAACAAAGGGTAAAATATTTAACTATAGCAGTGTTGACGATATTCTGCACAGTGAGAAAACCTGCAGTCATTTTTAAGGTCCACCATTTCTTACTTCTTTTCGGTGGGATCAAGTTTCTAAGCTTTCTAAATCTCTGCTTTTTGGGCTAATAAAAAGAAAATAGGATTCCACTGAGTCTCCTATCTACCTACTCCAGGACTTCTGTGAGGATCAAATGAGATGAGGCACAGAAAAATGCTTCACAGACATCTGGTTAAAGTGCAAAATATTTCCACCTGGCTGTAAAGCAAGTTGTGTTCTTGGGCTGAAGAAACACCAAGGAGATTAGTCGCTAAGGAGAGGAAGCTGGGCATTGCTAGGGACATCATTGCCCAGCGCCCACAGCATCCATTTCTGGGCTGGGCTGGACTGTGGGGTGCATTATGTGCCATGGGGTCTCAGCAGTGTCAGCTGCAATTTAGTGGGGTGTCGCTCCGGGATGGTGGCAGGGCCTGTGTCCCACTTGGGGGAAGCCGAGTGTTGCTTTGTCAGTGCCAGGTCCATGGTGCCGTTTCTCTGTAAATGGCCAGTGCACGTCACAGCAGCTCTTGTGTTGAGTGTCTGCCTCCTGGTGGTCAGTGTGGGTCATAGCAACTGGTCGGACTGTTGGGCACTTATATTAGCCTTTTATATGTATAAATGTTTCTTGGTTTGTTGACTAGTTGGTTGGTTGGTGTTTTTCTTTACTGAATCGCACCATTGTCTCCTCCTCCCTGTGTCCCGATGAAGGCCATGTTCGAGCTGGTCACCTCTGAGGCCTCCTACTACAAAAGCCTGAACCTGCTCGTGTCCCACTTCATGGAGAACGAGCGGCTGAAGAAGATCCTGCACCCGTCCGAGGCACACATCCTCTTCTCCAACGTCCTGGATGTCATGGCCGTCAGCCAGCGGTGAGCACCCTGCCCTCTCGCCGGGGGCAGCTGGAGCAAGTGGCCAGTGCTCCTTGCGTGGGCTTCTCTACTTCTGTAGGCTTGGAATTTTCTATGATAGGATAGGAATAAATATGTTAATCCAACGATCCGCCTCTCTTCTAGCAGGGCTGTCAATCACATCCCCCTGGACTGTGGCTCTAGGTCCTTCCATGAGCACAAATGTCTGTGCATCTCACAGTCAAGAGGGTGTATGGTGGTGTCCTGGCAGGTCCATGTAAGCTGTTCTTTATCCTAGCAGAGTCATAACCCCTGGCCTGTTGCCTGTGGGATTAGACCAGCCATGGGCAAACTACGGCCCACGGGCTGAATCCGGTCCGTTCGGCTGTTCTATCCAGCCCGTGGAGCCGATAGAGCGGAAGGTTCTCTTGCTCTCCCCTCCGCTCCTTCACCAGCAGCCCAAGATGAGAGTGCCAGCATGGTCAGGTTGCTTTTGTTCTGGCCCTCCGGACCAGTTTAAGAACCCATTGTGGCCCTCGAGTCAAAAAGTTTGCCTACCCCTGGGTTAGACCCTCGGAGCCATGTGGAGCACAGCCCTCTGTTAGTGTCTCCATCTCACCCATGGGAAGGTGCTTGCCCGTGTGGCAGTGTTTCCCAGAACTGTGATTATATCTCAGCCCCTAGGAAGGGTGGGATATGCTTAGTGGGGAGGAGCAGGCATCTACCAACTGATTTCTGCAAAGAAGAATGAACTCTGATCCTGTTGTTAGGGTAAAAGAGCCACTTACCATTTTCACTGCAGGCCATGGAGTTTTACAGAGAAAAGTGCAGGACTCGGCTTTGGATCATGTGGGTCAACCCGAGTGTCCAGGCGTGAAATCGGGTGTGGCAGAGCTGCTGCCTCTCGGTGACCCCGAGCAGGTCCCTGCCCAGCACTGATGCCTCGCCTCTCCGTTTGACTGGGCTTGGGAGGCCGAGGGCCCTAGGCCCGAGCAACTGTGAGACGCCCTCGGCCTCAGCTGCTTCACTTTTGCTGGAAGGAGAAGGGTCTTTTTATTTATGTATTTACTTATATTTTATTACGAAAAATTCCAAACATGCGGAATTTTTCCTAATAAAATTTTTTATCAGCAAAAATTTCCCAGAGACACCAGTGTGACAAGCCCACACTTCAGTATCTAGATTCAGCATGTCCCCACCCCTGCTTGACACCCATGAGATCTGTCTGTACAAATCCTTAAAAAAAATTTTTTTAATTGATTTCAGAGAGGAAGGGAGAGGGAGAGATAGAAACATCAATGATGAGAGAGGAACATTGATTGGCTGCCTCCTGCACACCCCACACAACCCAGGCATGTGCCCCGACCGGGAATCGAACTATGACCTCCTGGTTGATGGGTCGATGCTCAACCACTAAGTGATGCCAGCTGGGCTGATAGAAATCCTTGTCATCATCATTTCATTTCACCTGTAAGTCTATCTGTATACATCCTAAATATAAGGTCGGTCTCTCTCTCTCTCTCTCTCTCTCTCTCTCTCTCTCTCTGAATAATACTGTAGTCCTAATGCTATTTCCACCTAAAAAATTAGACAGTCATTCCTTGATGTGATCAGCTATGCCACCGGCATTGGGATCTCATCTCATAGTGTTTGGTTTGTCCGGGGAAGACCCATTGGCGAAGGTGCGTTTTGAGTCTCCACCCAGGCGCCCTTAACCCCAGCCGCTCCTTCGGCAGGTTCCTCCTGGAGCTGGAGCGCCGGATGGAGGAGAACATTGTCATCTCGGACGTGTGTGACATCGTGCACCATTATGCAGCCAACCACTTCTCGGTCTACATCACCTACGTCAGCAACCAGACCTACCAGGAGAGGACCTACAAGCAGCTGCTGTGAGTGCGCGGGCTGCGGGCCGTGCTCACGGGGACACGGAGCCCTGGCCCTTGGCTTTCCCGGGATAGTATCCATGCCCGGTGTGTTCCGGGAAGGGGGGGAGGGTTTCCATGTCACTAGAGAAACACTGGACCTGAGATGGTCAGCTGTGGTGCCCCGGGACCTCTGTCCGGCTGTGCAGAGCTCAGGTGTAGAAAAGGGGGTTTGAGGCCCAGAGGACAGCTTGAGGCCAGAATGGCAGGAAAGTGAGATGAACTAGAGACAAAACAAGGATAGGCAGGAGGAAGTCTCGTTGGTGGCTACCCAGCAATGCCCTTGAATTTCTTGCTAATCTACCCATTTAGGATACTTTCTTAGGATTTCAGTTGACAGATACTTTTTCAGTCAACTTGCCTTTAAAAAAAAAAAGAAAAAAATATATATATTTACACACACATACATACATACATATGTGTGTATATAAGTGTGTATATAAATCATTCACATACACACACACACACACACACACACACACACACACTTACTTCCCTGGGCCTCTAAACCCTGTCATCCACTGTGGATGTTTTAAAGCTGGAGTATTCAGGGAGGGGGAGTGTTTTATGTTTGGGGATTGAAGTTGGGATTGGAGGGACTCGGAAGCCAGCTTTGAGAACCGACGCAAGAAGACAGGGATCCAGGTATCGCAGCGCCCTCGGGTGCACTGGTGTGGCTGCAGGAGCAGACGGTCTGGGCTGAGCCCCAGGCAGAGGGCCCGCGTCCCGCTGACGTGGGGGCCTGTGTCTAACTCCAGCGGCGGTTTCCGGGCGCCCTCGCCAGCACGGGCCAGCGGTGGAGCCGCCGGGGCCGAGCCCACCTGCGGGTGAGGCGCCTCCCCGGGGCAGGACGAGGGCCGGCTCCTGGCGGTTGCCTCAGCTGCCGCCTGTTCCTGTCACTACGTGGGTTTACCTCGCCCCGGGCTCCCGCCGGGTAAACCATCCGGCTGTGCCTCTGATTCGTAGCCGTGCCCTCCCACACGCAGCACATCCGGCCAAGTCTCCTTGGGCCAGGCATGCGAAGCCGCTGTGTTACATTAAAATAAATCAGTCAACCAAGCAATGGGCGTTGGGAGCCCGTGGGCTGTCCGGGACCTCCGAGGCTGTGGGTGGGGAGCCAGAGGCTACCTCCCGCGTCTGTGTCCCCAGCCAGGAGAAGGCGGCCTTCCGGGAGCTGATCGCGCAGCTGGAGCTCGACCCCAAGTGCAGGGGGCTGCCCCTCTCCTCCTTCCTCATCCTGCCTTTCCAGAGGATCACACGCCTCAAGCTTCTGGTGCAGGTACCGCCTCTCCCGCCCGGCAGGCAGGCAGGCAGGCGGGGCTCGTGTATACTTCCACTGCACACCCGTTTCCTTCGGGCAGTCAGGTCTCCACTGGCTTTCTAGGGAGTCTGCTCCACCAATCCTAATGAAGCGCCTACTGTGTGCCCAGCAGCGGGGGCGCTCAGCTCTTCCAAGGAGCTTGGGTAGGAGAGATCAACAAACACACAGCCAGGAAGTGGTCATGGCTGTGAGGACAGTGAAACTGGGTAACGTAAGTGGGTACCTTCCTGGCCACTGCCAATTGGGGGGGTCAGGAAAGAATCCCGGATGAGCGACATTTAAGCTGAGAGATGGCTGACAGGCAGGAGCCATCCAAGCGATAGAACAGCTTCTGCGAAGGCCCCGAGACAGCCAGGTACCCAGACAGGAAGGAGGGCCGGTGCGGAGCCGGGGGAATGTGGCAGGAGCGAGTGTGGAGACGGAGGCGGAGGCCAGCCACCAGGGGCTCTGAGAGGCCGGTAAAGCATGGGGCTCTGTGCTCGGTGTGACAGGGATTCACCCGGCCTGGCTGACGTCTGTAAGAGCACGCAGGGGCCACCCCGAGGGGAGCCATGGGCAGGAGGGCAAGAGGGGAAGGGGAGAACGGGTGAGGAAGCAATTTAAAAAAAAGAAGGATGGCACGACTGCCGTGGAAGGTGGAGCGTGGAAGGGTCCGGGAGGGAAGTGAGCGAACTGAGCTTGGGGCTTGCTTCTGAGGAGCAGGAAGGAAGAGAAGAATCTTCTAGTTGGCGCAGCTCCCGAAGGTGGGGATTCAGGCTGGGGGGCGGCCCGGGCTCGGTGCTGAAGTAGCTGAGCCAGAGGTGGCTCTGAGCAGTTGAATATTCAGGTTTAGAGGCAAAGGGAGACGTAGGGGCATTTAATAGGGAGACCACCAAGGCAGGACAGAAAGGGACCCGGAGACCCCGCGCTGGGACACACGGTGCCGGGAAGGAACGGAGAGGAAGTCGTGTGAGGGCCCCGGGCACCTGGCTGAGCAGCCACACCCCCCTCGGCGTGAGGCCACGCGCAGGGTGGGCGTTTTATTCCCGAAGAAAGGCTGGCGCCTGAGCCATGGTGACTTGGGCACAGGGGGGCCACTCATGCCAAGCTTGGTGGCCCCATGTTGGTGAGGAAGCAAGGAAGCATTTGGAATGACCACAGGCTCTGGCTTGGCCGCGGACACAGCCGGGCGGGGGACCACCCAGAGGAGGCCGTGGCGGGGTGGCTGAGGGACGTCAGAGGCAGCAGGCTCTGGGTCTGGCCCGGCCTCGGAGAGACGCTGGCATGGTGAGGGGTGGGAAGGCATGCTGCCGTCTGGGTGGCTATGAGGAACCGGGTGGTCAGCAGCGCTGTTCAGACAGCCATTGCACAGGGCAGCGGGCGGAGGACTGAGCTCAGACACACCAAACCTCCCCAGGGGACCGAGCTGGCCACACAGTATAGACACAGGATGTGAAGAGCAGAGCAAAAATTGTGATCTATAGGTTAAGGCAATGTGAGCATCCTTTTTTTTTTTTTTGATAATTCATGAAAATTTAACGATTAGAAAACAGACATTTTGACCATTAAGACCAAAGTTAACGAAACTTTGGGGTTATTGGGACTTGGCTTCAAATCCCAGAGGAGGGGGAGGGAGGTCCCCGGGTGCCTGCCAGAAGCATGGAGCTCCCCTCGGGTCAGATCACCTCCAGTTCCTCCCTGCCAGCACCTCCTTCGGGTTGATGTCTGCTGTGCAGGGAGGTGTCGGGCTCTGGATTGGCCCTCAGGGTTAATCCTCTTAGGAGACTGACTCCTGGTTACCTGGTTAGAGCCAGGCAAGGCTTTGAGTCAGGATGCTCGGCCCTCGGCCCCGCTGAGGGTTCTGCCCTCTGCTGTCACCTGGAAGGGCTGTTTGTTCGTGGTTGTCACAGCAACAAGAGGCTGTGCTGTGCGGACTGGTGCAGCAATGCGGCCGCCACTGCAAAGGGAGGGCGGGGCGGGGCGGGGCGGAGAGGGGAGGAATGGCCAATATGAAGATTCATGCGGACTCTCCTGTGCTCAGAACATCCTGAAGAGAGTGGAGGAGAGGTCTGAGCGGGAATGCACTGCCTTGGACGCCCACAAAGAACTGGAACAGGTGAGCATGCGTCCTCTGTTTTTTCCCCCAATAAATTGCTTCCTCGTCCACACCTGCCCTCCGGCTCCTGCTCCTGCTCCTTCGCATGCCGGTGTGTCTTTGGAAAATGCATATTAACTTTAGTATTTGGCTTTGGAATCCAGAAGAGTCCCTGGGTCAGGTGTGCCCTGCGCAGAGAGCAGCTGTCTTCCTCCTCCGCCCTGACGGTTGGTGATGTGCGGGGTGGCCTCGGCAGCAGCCCAGCGCTCTCCCCACGCTGGTCTCTGCACCACCCACAGGCCCGGGCGCCTCGGCAGCTCCCTCGTGCAGGCATCTGGGGCCCTGGGAGGCCCCGCGCTTGTCCTTGCCTGTTTCCCATGTCTTCGCTCCTGTGACTCTCAGAGGCTGGTCTGGCTCTCCCGAGCCCCTGCCTCCGTGGCTTCCCCGGCCCTCCAGCTGCAGCTGCCCTCGCTCTGTGAGAGGACTCCGGGGCCAAGCCGGGGAGTGGAGAAACCATCTCTGCCCCTGACCCTGGAGAGAGCACTTCCTCCTGGCAGCTGCCCGCAGAGCAGAGCTTGTGTGGGAGGAGCCCATGAACGTGCTGGTCTCTCAGGCTGGGCTCACGTGGCTGTGGGTCAGGCAGCATCTCTCAGGCCCTCTGCTCGCCTCTGCACGCACATACCTGATTACAGCTCCCACGGGGCAGTGGCCACCCGGGGGAACAAGAGAGGAGTCCAGGGACCACCGATGCCTATGAGGGGGGTCTCCCTATGGTCAGATATCACCTTCTCCTGCCTCAGTTCTTCTCTGCTGTCCTTGCCCTTGTCCTTGTAACGCAAGTTATACTCCTATTCCTCATAAACTACTTTCCATTTTTTTTTACCGAGGTTTTTGTCTAATGTATAAAAGCACTTGGTGCTCGATACAAAACATTTCAGACAGTGCGCTTAAGCAAGAAGATGGTAAAGACCACACCAGCTCCCCCACCCCCACTGCTGACACGCTGGGGCCCGCCCTGCCAGACCTCTTTCCACACCGGCACGTGCACGCACGATGGCGTTCATTGCAAAAAAAGGGATTGTGTCCTACAAGCCAGCATTGCTCTCCACTTTAGCACATTTGTAAAGTAACTGTAATATATATATTTTATTGATTTTTTTTTTTTTTTTTTTTTTTTTACAGAGAGGAAGGGAGAGGGATAGAGAGCTAGAAACATCGATGAGAGAGAAACATCGACCAGCTGCCTCTTGCACACCCCCTACTGGGGTGATCGAAACCAATGCACATGCCCTTGACTGGAATCGAACCTGGGACCTTTCAGTCCGCAGACCGACGCTCCACCCACTGAGCCAAACCAGTTTTGGCAGTAACTGTAATTTTTAACGATCTGAGAGAACTTGGTGATACGGATGTGTTGGTGCTAATCAATTCCAGCTGGTGGGCGTTCAGGTCGATGATGGTTTTTCTCGTTCACCTGCAGGTCCACACACCTCTGGGCACCGTCCTCATTCACAAATCCTGCGCGCCTGCTGGCGCCGGGCTCTGTTCTAGACACCCGTGACCCAGGGCAGAATATTGTTTCTCCGTAACGAGTCCCCAGAAGTCCCGGGAAATGCAGTTTTTAGACCTCTTGGTGCCTAGAATGCTTCCCGGGAAGGAGGGGGGACCCTCAGTCTCCATACCTCGCCGGCCTGGAGCCTTGTCTTTTCCTGTCTGACAAGTGACCAGACGTCCCGCTTTTGGCGGGACAAATTGTTAAAAATCGGGACTGTCCTGCCAGAAGCGGGACGTCTGGTCACCTTAGGACATCTTATTGTTTAAATTTGCATTCTAACAGCCTGACAAGTTTTCCCACTTTGCCTTTGTCCCAGAAGATGCTAGAGAAGGTGGCTCCAGCCTGACTGAGTTGGGCCGCTCTGCTCAGCTGAGGCGCACTGTCTGACCCCAGCAATGGCTCAGCCCTCTGGGGCCTGGGGGGGCAGCGGGAAGTGACCGGGGGCAGCAGGCTGTAGGGGGGCTGATGTGTCCTGCTTTTCGTCCCAGGTGGTAAAAGCATGCAACGAGGGCGTCAGGAAAATGAGCCGCACGGAGCAGATGATCAGCATTCAGAAGAAGATGGAGTTTAAGATCAAGGTGAGCCCTCACCCATCTGCGGGTCCCCATCCAGCCCAGCTGGTCTGGAGCCTGGGTCGCTGGCCAGGATCCTCAAATGGCCACCCCCGGGCCTCAGTGCAGTGTCACCGCCCAGAAGCCATCTCTGAGCCCCTGACTGGAGGGCACCCCTCCGCCCCCTTGTCGCCAGGCCATCACATGGGCCTAGACTGTCTTCTGAGAGACGGTGGGCAAGGAGCTTGCAGCCACCTGCTCCCATATACTGGCTGTGTGTTTACACCAAGTACCTGACAGGGAGCTGCCAGGGATTCTTAGAGCTGGAAGATTGGAAATTCCGAGCGAAGTTACCGACCTTCTCCCCAAATTTGCGTAGATTCAGGAGAACCTCGGGGCCTGCATTTTTGGTGCTGGGGACACTTGAACGTGTAGTGCCCACCGAGGGCCCCTGAGGTCATGCTGGGTTTGTAGGGTGCAGACATGGCCTACGGACCCTACATTTCTCCAGCTGCCAGGCTGAGCCAGGGGCCAGGAGCCTGCCCCTGAGCCACGAAGCGGGGGCCTCACACAACCCAGCTCTCTCCTCTCCCTCCGAACTTGGCCCTGCTCTGATTCTGCATCACACCGGCTGAGGCTAGTGAGGGGATCTCTCTCTCTCTCTCTCTCTCTCTCTCACACACACACACACACACACGTGTTCATGTGGGCAACTGTGTGTGTGTGAGTGATCTCCTTACCAGCCTCAGCCAGGAGTTACACGTAGATACACTTAGACACTAACACATACACATAGAAGCACGCACAGATACCTATGCAACAGACAATTCACAATTGCACACACAGGCACAAACACACACACAGCTGTACATAAGTACACGGACACACACACACACACACACACACACCCTGCCCTCCACGTTTGCCTAGGACCCGCCCCCTCCTCCCACTGGCACTGCGTGTGCTCTGGGCCCAGCCCTTGCACACTGTCCCTCGTGCTCGCTGCTCCAGCGAGGGCCCTGGGGAGCCCCGGGCAGGCGTGGGCACACCGCCTGACACGCCCCCCCCCCCCCCCGTCCAGTCGGTGCCCATCATCTCCCACTCGCGCTGGCTGCTGAAGCAGGGCGAGCTGCAGCAGATGTCGGGCCCCAAGACCTCCCGCACCCTGCGGACCAAGAAGCTCTTCCAGGAGATTTACCTCTTCCTCTTCAACGACCTGCTGGTGATCTGCCGGCAGATCCCTGGGTGAGCACCGGGCACTGCTGGCGCTCGGGGTGGGAGGGGTGAGCTGTGGGGGGCAGCCCAGGGCGGGCTCACGGGGAGACGGCGCCCTGGGGCCCGGGAGGCCGGGGCATGTGCATGGAGCTTGGGCTTCCAGTCCGGTGTAAGTCAGCTCCATTCTTGTCGAGCTTTGGGCAAATTAATTTAAAACTCCCGGCCCAGATCCCCCTCCAAAACTCCCAGCCCAGATCCCCCTCCTGTTGAATGAGGCCTTTGTAGGGATATGGAGAGGCCTGACTCACAGTGAGTGCTCAGCAGAGCCGCTGAGTGGTGGTGTCAGTTCCCCAGCAACGCCATGGGAGGGCGGTTTGGGGGATTGGGAGGGATCGGACAGGAGTTCAGGCTGGACCTCCCGCAGATGGGGGTGAGGAGTGGCAGTGGGGGGGCTGGCCCTCCTGGGGACCAGGGTGAGGAGTCCCCTGGGACCCCTAGGCTTCCTCGGGACCCACATGCCCACCTGCCGCCCTTGGTCCGCAGGGACAAGTACCAGGTGTTCGACTCGGCCCCTCGAGGCCTGCTCCGCGTGGAGGAGCTGGAGGACCAGGGCCAGACGCTGGCCAACGTGTTCATCCTGCGGCTGCTGGAGAACGCCGACGACCGGGAGGCCACCTACATGCTGAAGGCGTCCTCCCAGTGAGTGCCCTGGGCCGCCGCCCACGCGGTCCCCATCCCGGGGGGGCCCGCCCAGTCCTCTTCCTCCCACCCCAGACCTGTGGTGAGCGTTTCTGTCCCGGGTTAGTCGGGTGTAGCACATTGCTGCGTGTGTGTGTGTGTGTGTGTGTGTGTGTGTGTGTGGGTGGGTGGGTGTGTGTACACACGTGTGTCCCCTCAGGGACTCAGGTGGGGGCGGGCCCTCTCTTCCGATGAGATGTCATGGAACCCTTGGGCCAGGCAGCCATCACTCTGTGGCCTGAGGCTCATCTCATCGCCTCTCCGAGCAGCCAGGCCACCTGCCCGACAGCCCGGGGCTCTGAGAGGCACAGCCGAGATCCATGTGGGGAGACACCCTCTCACCCCAGAGTCACAGGTGCCCCCCAGTCCATCGAGGTCCAGTCCCCACCCCGTGACATTGGACTTCCCCAGCTGACACTTTTTACAAAATTTGTTGGGATGACATTGGTTTGCAAAACCACACAGGCCTCCAGTGTACAATTCAACAAAACATCATCCGCACGCGGCATCGTGCTCCCACCGCCCCAAGCTGTCTCCTTCCGTTCCCCAGCCCCCCCCCCCATGCCCACCTCCACCTACCCCTCCCCTCTGGGAGAGTCCCTTCCCCTTCTTTACCCCAGTCCCTGTCCCCCCCCCCCCCAGCGGACACTGCTGACAGGTCACGGCCTCTGGGCAGCTGACCCTCCAAGTGCACTTTCATGAGTGAACTCTGGGGTTTGCACGGGACTCACCTTCCCCAGCTGACTTGGTAACGTGCTCAGGGAGGTTCTGTCCGGCCCCCCGGCCTGTGGGTAATTTCTGGGGGCCCGTCCTGCTGTAGCCCTGGGCCGAGCTCAGGACTGAGGAGCGGGCTTGCTGGACACTTGACGCCACACCTCCGTGGATGCCTTGGCTCTGCGGTTGGGGCATTTGTCCTCTCCCTGTCCCAGGAGCGAGATGAAGCGCTGGATGACCTCTCTGGCCCCCAACCGGAGAACGAAGTTTGTGTCCTTCACGTCCCGGCTGCTGGGTGAGTGGCCCCCGGGACCAGGGCACCACTGGGCAGGACAGGTGGGGCCTCCGAGGCATCAGCCCCGGGTGCCTCCCGGGCCCATCTTCCCAGGGGCCTGTGCGGCCTCCAGGATGCCCACTTTGGCTGGCGATGGTCCCAAGAGCCAGCTGCTGGCTTAGCGCCCAGCGGGGATATCAGTGTGCTGATCCCTGCACACAGTGGGGGGGTTACTGACGGAGCCACTGGGAACCATGAGGAGTCTGGGCCAGAAGGCGGACACCAGTGTTCTTTGGGGTCGCCAGTTGTCAGAAAACCTACAAAATGTTAAAGGGCACCAGCCCAGCTGCCTGCTAGCCATTCCCTGACAGTGTCCCCTGTGTCCTGAGCATCCCACACAAGCTCCCAGGGCCTCGCCCGGGTTCAAGAAGTCCTAAAGCCTCGAACAGGAGCCTCCCAGCCTGTTCCTCCCTTCCTGGGTGTGATGTTCTACCCGAGGCCCTGCCACTTTCCCCTCATTTTCTTTGGAGCCGAGCCCCGCCCGCAAATGGCCTCTCTTCAGTTGCCGAGAGACAGGAGCACGTCCCCTACAAACTGCAGGCCGCGTCCAGGGTGTGCTGGGTGGGGCAGGGCGGTGATGGGCGAGGGGGATGTGCCACCTCCCTCCCTCCCTCCCCCCTCCCTCCAGACTGCCCCCAGGTCCAGTGCGTGCACCCCTACGTGGCCCAGCAGCCAGATGAGCTGACGCTGGAGCTGGCGGACATCCTGAATATCCTGGACAAGACGGAAGACGGTAAGGCAGGGGCCGGGCGTGTGGCTCCCTCAGGCACCCCGGACTCTGCACCCACGGGCACCAGCCTGAGGAGGAGGCTCAGCCCCAGGGGGAGAAGCTGGCACGTCTCTGCTCCCCCAGACCGCTCTGCCCATCCTGGCCTCCCCATCCTTTTCCTCAGCCCAGAGGAGGTGCTTCTCCCAGGGTCCCTGCTCTCCTCCCCCAGCCCACGAGGCCCGCCTCCCCCCACACCAGGCCCGGCCTGAGCCCCCGCGCGGCGCCTTCCCTCGATGGCCCTGGGCTTGGCCCACCACCCTCACCCCGCCTGTGACCCTGACTCTAAGCTCCATAGTTGTCACGAGCTTCCAGGCAAGCCCCGACCACCAGGCTCAGAGCCGTGTGTGGGCCAGGAAGCCACCCACCCAGCCCTGCGGACGGCCTCGGTACTAAACAAGATTCCCTCCCCTCCCCTCTCCTCAAAACACTGATGCCTGTTGCGACATCGGGTGTTCTCCATCAGAACCCCCAAAACCACACAGAGCATCTCCCCTCCCCACCTCCTCCCCTCGGAGGTCCAGGCTAGAAGGCCTCGGGCTGGTGACCTCGGGGGGAGGCCGTTTCTGTGGTCCCAGACGCCAGGGCCTCCCCTGGCACTGAGAGCGCAGTGTTTCCCTCCACTCCTCCCCCGCATAACACGGCCCAACCGCCTTCCCACGGGGCCTGCAGAGGGTGGGCGCCCGGCCCCAGAGCCAGGTCCTGGCCTGCACTGGGACCCGCCAGGAGCCCCGCACTGCGGGTGATTCCGGGGGAGGGGGAGAGCCAGGGCCCTGTGCGGGGCTGGCCAGCTCCTGACAGCCCCCTCCGCTGACCACCGACCCTCGGGAGGCTCAGAGAGGGAGGATGCCCAGCAAGAGGGCGATGTGACATTCCAGGCCCGGTGACCACCAGCCGGTCATCACCCCCACCGGCCCCTGGGATGCCCCTTGCTTTGGGGAAAACCCTTGGGGACCCCGACCTCATGTGGGACAGCTCAGGGTGACCGAGTGCTCGGGAGTGGGCTCCTAAGGCGATACGTTTGGGACACGCTGTGGCTCAGAGCCAGCTGGCTCCGTCACAGTGATGCCCACGGACTGTGCTCCCTAGGAGGGTGTCCGGGCAGTGCCGCCCCAGGATGTGGGGGGCAAACCCCATCTGAGGGTCTCCGCAGGGGCTCTTGGAGCAGACTGGACCCCCGTGCCAGCAGGAGGCTCAGCCAGGCCCCTGCAGGAGCTCCTGACCCCCCCCCCCCGTCCCCTCCCCGCACAGGGTGGATCTTTGGCGAGCGTCTGCACGACCAGGAGAGAGGCTGGTTCCCCAGCAACATGACGGAGGAGATCTTGAATCCCAAGATTCGGTCCCAAAACCTCAAGGAATGTTTCCGGGTGCACAAGATGGACGACCCTCAGCGCAGTCAGAATAAGGACCGCAGGAAGCTGGGCAGCCGAAACCGGCAGTGACGCCCCTCCCCGGGCCCCGGGCCAGCAGGGGGAGGCGGCGGGGGGTGTGGGTTCGCAGAGAGCAAACGCACTGGCCGTGGAGGGGCCCTGGGGGAAGGTGACTGTGTGCAGGAGCCACCCCGGCCCCTCACCCCGCCACGTGGTGAACATTCACACGTCTCGGCCCCCCTGCTTGCAAACTGGAAAAAACGGTGCCCACGTCTCTCCTCTGATGCATTTGTCAATGAGAAGTGTATTTTAGACAGTATTACGCCTCCCCTCCCTCTCATCTCTTAGAGGGGGCGGGAGGGGACTGGCATGCTCCAGGGGGCTGCCCCCCGCACCGGAAGAAGCCCCAGACCCCGGGCGTCCCTGGCCCAGGGCAGGTGCACAGGTGATGATTGTCACGAACCCCTGCACGTGCCCTCCTCTGCCCCGGAAGCCATTAGAACCCGCCAGGCATGCAGGTGGACCGCCCTTGCCTGATGAGCTTGATGAGCGGCCCGTGGTCCCCAATGTACAAGACTGAGGGACCAGCGGCCTCCGCCGGCCTCTTCCGGCCTCCGGCTGCACGGCCAGGCCCTGCCCCGTGGCAGGCCTGCCGGCGCTTGGCAGAGGGCCCAGGCTGCCTCTGGCTCCCCGATGGGCTGGATGTAACGTGTCCTCTGGCCCCTTAAGGGGCCCGGGTATTGTAAGGAATGAACTAGTCACTGCATCCTGATCAGTCGTGGTTCTAAGAAAAGCAGATACCATGTTTTGGCTGCATTAAAAGAAGCATCATGTATACAATAAAGGAGGTGAATGAAGTTCTCTTTATTTCCCTGCTGCACACGGGGATGAGGTGTTTGGTGTTGGGCAGGGCGAGAGGAGCCCCCGTGGAGGGCAGTGGAGGAGGTAACGTCCTGAAGGAGGGGCTGAGGAGGCCTCTAGTGGAGAAGGGATCAGCCAGGGGAAGGGCCTCCCTCCACTTGTTCCAGAAACAGCCAAAACCGGCTTGGCTCAGTGGATAGAGCGTCGGTCTGCGGACTGAGGGGTCCCGGGTTCGATTCTGGTCAAGGGCATGTACATTGGTTGCGGGCACATCCCTGGTGGGGGGTGTGCAGGAGGCGGCTGGTCGATGTTTCTCTCTCATCGACGTTTCTAGCTCTCTATCCCTCTCCCTTCCTCTCTGTAAAATATCAATAAAATATATTTAAAAAAAAAAAAAAAAAAAGAACTCCAGAAACAGAAAAGGACATTTGAGGGAGTGGGCGACGCCCTTCTGCTGCGGCGGAAGTGAGGACCTGGGTTTGGAAGGCCGTGGTGGGCCTGAGGTGCCGTGTGTGGCAGCCCCACGGGGAGTCTGACACCAGGCACAGGGCCGGGGCTTCCTACCCGGCCAGCCCGTGGCCTCGGGCACTTCTTCCACCAGCCCCGCTGGCCCTCACCGTCACCTCACTGTCACCCCACCGTCACCCCCGGTTCGGTCCTGGGGTGTGGACTGGCCTGAATCTGACTCCGCCCAGCCCCTCGCCTCGGACCATGCTCTTTCTGCCAGGACACCCTTCCCTCTGCACCAGAACAGGCCCTTGATGAGAAGTCGGGGGGGGCTTTGTGGCTTCTTCCCACGGGCCACGGCACGGCCTTTGAGAACTGCATGAATCCTGAAGGGTGCACACGTGTGCAACACCTGTGTTCAGCTGGGGAGGGAGTGATGCTCTGTGCTGCACCCCTGTGTCCGGGAGCCACGCCTGAGGCCCCAAGACGGAGGGAAGGGTGAGAGGGGCATTTCTGAGCCCCACGCCGCCGGGGGAGGGGGGGATAAGGAGAGGCCGAGTCTTCCAGCGGTCCTGGCCCTGGTCCGGCTCCCTTTTGAAGCCGGGAAGCCGAGTGCTGACTTGGATCCTCTGCTCTGAGGGGGCTTTGAGCGGAGGTTATGCGCTTTAAACAGTTTCATGAAAACTGCTCCGTTTCATAACAGCCTTCTAAGCGGAAACTTGTTACCCATGAAGTGTTTTGGGGAGGGTGTGTGTGGGGACCACGTGTGCTCATCTGGAGTGCCCAGGAACAGGTGTGGCCGGAGATCGGGGAAACCAGAGGCCCAATGCTTGAGGAGAAAACGGTGGGAAGAGGAGGACGGGCAGCTCCCTGCCACCCACGCTGGGGACCGCCCACCGCCCAGGGTGTCTGCGGTCTCTCCTCCGGTCTCCCCACTCCCAAAGGCCCCTGCGGGGCGGGAACAGGGCAGGTCACAGTTCTGGCTTCCCTGCTGCGCCCAGGGCTGGTCTGACACTGTTTACAGTCTCTCTCCAAATTATAAACGCCGGGAGTGCGGAGACAGAACAAGAGCAAAGTCGGGCCGAAACCAGTTTGGCTCAGTGGTAGAGCGTCGGTCTGCGGACTGAAAGGTCCCGGGTTCGATTCCGGTCAGGGGCGTGTACCTTGGTTGCGGGCACATCCCCGGTGGGGGGGTGTGCAAGAGGCAGCTGGTCGATGTTTCTCATTGACGTTTCTAGCTCTCTATCTCTCTCCCTTCCTCTCTGTAAAATATCAATAAAATATATATATATATATATTTTAAAAAAGAGCAAGGTCAGAGAGCCAGGGCCAACCTGGGGAGGAGGGGGAAGGAGGCTGGGGAGGAGGGGGAGGGATGCGGGTGGGGGTGGGGGGTCTGGAGGCCCAGGGCTGTGGTGAAGCCCGGCCTGGGGGCCGCCTGGGGCTGTGTGTGTTGGGGAGAGGAGGAGGAGGACCAGGCCAGGCTGAGGGCGCCTGCGCTTCACTTCTCAGCTCTTCCAGCTCCTGGAGCCCCTGGGGCAGACTAGGAGCTGGGGCGGCAGGGAGGGCGTTCTGCTCCGGGCGCCCCCCGCCCCTGCCCCCGCCCCCGCCCCGTGCACACGGGCACGTGTCCCAGGATGCCGCCGCCCCCGCCACACACGCACGCGGACACACGCACGCTCGGACACACGCACGCTCGGACACACGCACGCGGACACACGCACGCGGACACACGCACGCTCGGACACACGCACGCGGACACACGCACGCTCGGACACACGCACGCTCGGACACACGCACGCGGACACACGCACGCGGACACACGCACGCGGACACACGCACGCGGACACACGCACGCGGACACACGCACGCGGACACACGCACGCGGACACACGCACGCGGACACACGGAAGACACGGGCGCGCCCGCAGGATCGCGGCCCCTTTTTTATTGGCTTCAGGAGGCGGAAAACTTCCTCAGCGCCACGACCACGAGCGCCAGCACCACGCAGGTGGCCAGCAGGGCGGCGATGACGATGGCCGCGATGGCGCCGGGCCCCAGCGCGCCTGCGGGACAGAGGAGGGTCAGCGGGGGCCTGGCCTTCCCCTCCGTCCCCCCCGCCTTCCCCTCTTCCCTCCCTGGTCCCCCTCCATCCCCCCTCCCGGCCCCCGCAGCCGCCCGTACCGCCGCCGCTGGGGTCCAGGTGCTCCCGCGCCGTGCTGTCCTCGGGGCGGGGCGCGGCGGTGGGGGCCGGGGCGCCGGTGGCTGCGGGCTCCAGGGCCGGGCTGGTGCCCTCCGCGGGGCCTTCGCCCGAGGGCAGGTCGGCCGGCTCGTTCCACAGGGTGGGCACGGGCTCCTGCGGGCCCTCGGCTGCAAGAAGGCCAAGAGCAGGCGGGCTGAGGCCCAGGCGCCTCCAGGAAGGTCTCCCCGCCCGGAGGTGGCACTGTGCCCGGGGGCCTGGGGCTCAGCACGACTCTAGCCCTCCGGTGCCACAGGTGAGACCACTGAGAGCCCTGCTGCTCCTCGGCCCTCCCCTGGGTAAAGCCACGCAGCCCACAGGGCATGGGGCCCGGCACCACATACGCCCGCACATGTGTGTCTGAGACTCAGAGCCCTAGGGGCTTCTCTACCCCAAGGAACTAAGCCCAGCACATGACTGTCTGCGACAGAACAGGCGGTGGTCTGTAAGGGGAACCCCAGGAAAGGGTGGTGTCCCCCTGCCCCTTACAAGCTGAGACTCAATAAGCCCATCAGAGTCTGGGCAGCCCTTTCTGCGGGAGCCTTTCTTGCTCACTAGAGGCCCGGTGCATGAAATTTATACACAGGGCGGGGGGGGGGGGGTCCCCTCAGCCCAGCCTGCACCCTCTCCAATCCGGGACCCCTTGGGGGATGTCCAACTGCCAGTTTAGGCTGGGATGGGGCCTAAACTAGCAGTTGGACATGTTGGCTCCTAACCACTTGCCTGCCTACCAACCTGATGGCCCCCTAACCGCCCCCCTTCTGGCCTGATGGCCCCCAACTGCCTCTGCCTCGGCCCCCACCACCATGGCTTTGTCCAGAAGGAAGTCAGATGGTAGGAAGATGTCCGGTCTCCTGGACCAATTAGCATATTGCCTTTTTATTAGCATAGATGGGTGGGGTTAGCAAGGGTTTCGGGTCCCCAAGGAACTGAAGGGACAAGGCTGAGAGGTCTGTGAGATAACCCCAGCCTCATACCCTAGCTCGGCCCCAGGCGGTTCATGCCAATACCCACCCCTGACCACCCTACGGATCTGGGCCCCGAGGAGCCCCACAGCACCACCCCATTCCTGGGCCCCCCATCCTTCCTGAAGAGGCAGCCCCAGGCACCCAGGAGAGGGCAAGGCCAGGCTGGCAGGCGGGCTCCCGGCTCCCCCATCCTGATCCTGACCGGCCCAGGGATGCTCTGGGAAGATGCAAGGCCAGTTCTGGGCCTTTCCTGCCAACAGTGCCCACCTGTTGGGGCAAATCGTGAGGAAACATCAACCGAGCCCACGTTCGGAGTCAGTTGTAACATAACTGGGTTTTCAAAAAATGCCAGGGTCATGAAAGACAAAGGAAGACTGAGGGATTGTTCCAGATTAGAAACCAGGGACAGGTGACAGCCAAATGCAGTGTATGATCCGGATGGGGCAGGGGGCTGCTCTAAAGGTCAGCTCGGGTCCATCGGTGACATCTGAGTGAGGCTGTCTGCATCTGTGTAGCAGCACTGCATCTGTGTTCACTTCCCCACGTGGACAAGTGAGAGAATCCCCTTGCTCTTGGGCGTGTTTAGGCACAAAGGGGGCATGTCTGCAACTTAACTCTCAAATGGTTCAGCATCTGGACCAGCCGTGGGCAAACTACGGCCCACAGGCCAGATCCGGCCCGTTCGGCTGTTCTATCTGGCCCGCGGAGCCGAGAGAGCAGAGGAGGGTTCTCTTGCTCTCCCCTCCGCTCCTTCACCAGCAGCCCAAGATGAGAGTGCCAGCATGGTCAGGTTGCTTTTGTTCCGGCCCTCCGGTCCAGTTTAAGAACCCATTGTGGCCCTCGAGTCAAAAAGTTTGCCCACCCCTGATTCTAGATCCAGACAGATAGGCAGGTGGGTAGAGAGAGACAGGAAGAGCAAACGTGGCAAAACGTTGGAAACTGGTGAATCTAAGTGCAGAATATACTGGCCGTTGGCTTATTCTTGCAACTTTTCCGTAAACTTAAAATCTTCTCCCAATAAAATTATATAAGACCCCCCCCCCAGCCCCACCCCAGCCCTGCCACTGCGGCCTCTCCCAGGTCCGGGCTGGCTCAGCTCAGGGGCTCGGATTGCAGGCAGGAACCAACTGTCCCACCCCCCAAGGCTTGCCCAAGCTGGTGCCCCTTTTCAGGAAATGCCCCGGCAGGGAGGCGTCCAGGGACGAAAGGCCCAGCACCCATTGGCGTGGGGATAAGCCCACAGCGTGGGTCTGGGGCCCCGCTGGCCCCGCCAACTGTGACGTTATGCCTGTGAAGGGGACAAAGCAACCCTATCAGGCCTCCTCGGTCCCTGTCTGGAAGGTCAGGGCCTATAGCCTTGAAGCTGCTGGGGAAGGCTCCGGGCCCCACGTGGCTCCGGGCCCCAGGCATGCTGACCCAGGCTCCTGGGGGCAGGGCGGAGAAAAGGCCCGAGTGCCCACTGCTCGGCACACCCTGAGGTCTAGGGCTTCTAAAATGTCTGTCTCCCCGGATAAATGGAGAAACCACTGGCTCCCACTAGCTCCCCACACACCCAGGACAGGCGGCGGGCGGGCACCGCCCTGTCCCACCACTGCCGGCCGAAGCTCACCTCTGGCTGCTGGGCACTGGGCCAGGGGGGCCACCACGGGCTCCTGGGTACCTGGCCCCGCCAACCTGGGTGGCATCAGGGGACTCAGCTCTGGGCTCAGGAGGGGGAGTGACGGGCCCTGTGGGTCTGCGGCTTACTCCCTGGAGCTGGCACCCGCCCTTGGCCAGACCCTCGGAGCCATCTCGGGGGAGAGTGGGCCCCGGAGCAGGGTGGCGGGCTGTGCACCCAGAACCTCTCCCTTCCCCCCCAGGGACCAGCCTCGCTCTGCTGCTCCGCAGAGGCTGGCTCCTCCCCGTCGGACACGCTGGCTCCGGCTGCCTCGTCCCTGCTCCGGCCGCTTCTCCAAGACCAGACGGCCCCTGGGGCTCCAGGCGCTGAGCACCGGGGCTTCCAACCCTGCTCCTCCGTGCTTTCCCCCAGGGACCGGGCAGGCTGACTCCACCGTCCACTTCGCTTTCCTGACCCGAGAATCAGGCCTGGACCTCGCCTCTCACGGCCACACAGTCAGTAACTATGCTGTCGTCGTCGTCATCGTCTGGATGCCTCCCTCTGGCACGAGCCGCATGGCCGGACCCAGGCCAGCCGCTCCGAGTGCTCTGCCTGCTGCAGCGGACCCTCTCGGGAGACCCCAAAGCTGCTCCAGGGCTCACCGGTGCCAAAGCAGCGGAGCCCCAGGGGCCAGCCAGCTCCCTGCCCACCCAGGCAGATGCCCCAGGGGCAGCCTGCATCTGCCCGCAGCCCCCAGCCCCCAGCTAAGGAGGTGCAGCTGCCAGGGAAGGGCCAGCTCACTTTCTTATCCTCATCTCTGTGCCTCCGTATTTTCTCCGATTGCTGTCATTTTAGGGGGAAACACAGTTTAAAGGCAATAACCCGCACTCCCACCCAGCACCCCCAAGCAGCCATCAGGAGTGTGCCAGCAACATCCCCATCTGAGTGGGGGTGAAGGGACGCCAGGCAGGGACCAGCGTGGCAGAGGCGCGGAGAGGGCACCCGGGGCCTGTCAGGAGGGCGGGGAGTCAGCCGCGGTGATGTGAGGGCCCGAACTGCAAGGACCAGGGTGGTAAACAAGGCTCTGCGACTTCGTGCTCTGACCAAGGACCCCGGGAGGCGTGGTGGGGCCCCGTGACACAGGCCTGGGCGCTGCGGGCTCTCCCCCGGCCCCGCCGCCCGGCCGCCGTGCCTCTCGGTAAATAAGTTTGTTTAGCGCTCGCTCCGACCACAGGGCCCCGAGGCCAGGCGCCCGTGCTCACAGACGGCCTTTGTACGGCCATGAAGGGCCTTTTCATCCCTGCCCTGGCCTCCCGCCCGCTCAACCTGGCCTGCCCCCCTCGACCCAGGAGCCGTGGCCACAGGCGACCAGAGGGGAGGGCAGCAGGCGGCTCCTTCCAGGACCCCCCACCCGCCGAGCAGCGGGCAGCGGGCTGCTAGGCCTGTGGCAGGAAGGAGGACGGCCAGCCAGGACCCCGAGAGGAGTGGGCCTGTCCCTCTTGGTAGGACCTGTGTTAGGGGGTGAGGCCACGCGAGATCCCGGTGACGCTAACCATGAGGCCGTCCCCTCGAGCATTCCTGCGGTGGAGGGCGAAGCCCACCCACCCCGGCTGTGGACGCACAGTGTGGCCCAGTGCTTCCGGCCGGCCGCCCGGGCCGGGAGGATTGGCTACCTGGAGTGCAGGAAGCTGGACAAAGGCGCCCGGGCGGCCCCGGGCCCACCCGAGGGAGAAGCGTTTCACTGGGGTGGGGTATAGAGTCTGCAAGAAGATCCGGACCATGGAAGATGCCACTTGGCACGGGACCACCCTGCGCCCGGTGGAGGGGCTGGGGACGTTTAGTTGCGGTCAGTGGCAGGAACTAAGCATCCCCCGGTGCCTGGCCCATCCCGAAAGCTGGCGTCTGGACGTGGCAGGCCTGCCCCCGTGAGGGAGGCAGAGGCCCGTGGCTGTCTCCCTGTGCCGATGAGGGGGGACTGGAAGCAAAGCCAGGCTGCTAGCTCCTTCCCAGGGCATCAGTCTCACCACCACCACCAGGGACTCCCCCGTGTGCGCCTGGGGACGGGGCCGTCCCCACCGGGCTCCCCCAGGGCCCTGCTTACTCACCTGCTCCCCGGTTGCCTCCCCACAGACCCGTGCACTTGCCCCGGAGCCCACGCCGCAGGGAGGGTCTGCGCCCCAGGGTCCTACCCGGGGCTCGGAAACGCTGTTCTCCGGCTACGTCGAGGCCAGCGGGGATCACTTTCTTCCAGGAGAAGGGCCACCCGGAGCCCAGGTGTGCCTTGCCTGCCTCTCAGGCTTGGAGGCGGCTGGGCCCCCCAGCCATGCCCAGCCCGGGCTGAGGGCTGAGAGCCCGCCGTCCAAGACTGTCTGCCGTGACTCTCCTCACCAGACCCAGACTTTTGGCCTCCGTGCAGAGAACCAAGTCCCACGTCCTCACGGTGTTCTGGGGAGTCCCCGGCCATGCACGCCCCCTGAACGATTTCCCGATACAGGACTAGCACCTGGGGCTTCGCTCTTAAAAGACGGCTCAGAAAGCCGGCAGGGAGAGGCACGCGGGGTTTGGAAAGGAAATGGCAGGGTCCCGGCCTTCTGTCCAGGGACCAGGGGGTCTGGCTTCTCAGCCACTTGCCCCGAGCCTAGTGCCCCCTCCCCACTCCTCGACCTGGGAGCCCTCAGATGTTAGGTACAGGAGTTACCCCCCTGTCCCCCAAGCAGCTAACGTCCCTGGCCCCGCTTCAGGGCCACCGTTCCGCGGCTGCCAGTCCCCAGCTGCGCGTCTGTCTCACAGGAGCCTCCGCCGACTCGCCCCAGAGTCTGCCCCGGCTGCCTTGCCGGACGTCTGCCCCCGGGGGCACCGGGGAACCTGGCCCGAGGTGGTTCTTGGCCCCGGAGGCTTCTGGCAGCAGAGCCAGGGAGCACCCTTACCTGTGAGCACCGCAGGGGCCAGGACCCCGAAGAGGAGCAGTAGCGCCATGCGCAGGGTCGGACAGAATGCCATCCTGGGCCGGGGGAGTGCGGCCAGCGAGCGGGATGCACCGAGGACTGAGCTGGTTAACTTCAGGACGGCGGGAAAGAGGTATCAAAGGGCTGGGAAGGGTTTTCATCAATGCAAACTCTGTCCTCCTGGGACACCGTGCCCGCCCCCCATGCATGCCAACACACACACACACACACACACACACACACACACACACCGCACGCACACACACAGCAGAGCTAACAGAACAGACCGCTTTCCTGAATTCTGGAGCAGCCCCACCCTCGGAGGGGAAAGAGGAAATTGCACCCTTTCTCTCTCTCTCTCTCTCTCTCTCTCTCTCTCTCTCTCTCTCTCTCTCACTCCCCCCCTCTCTCTGTCTCCCCCCACCCCCACCCCCTCTCCTCCATGTGCAAAGACTCGCCCGGGGAACTGGGAAATGCAGATGTCTTGGGCACTCTGTTCCATGGCCTGCATTTGGGCCCAGGAATCTATGCGCAGTGCCCAGGGTGGGCGAGTCTCGCCCTGGGCTGTGGGCACTGAGCAGCAGGCTCTGCTCACTTTCGGGCTCTGGATGCCCGGTGGGAGTGGGCTTGTTAAGGAAGCACTTTTAGGCAGTTTCGATCCAAACTCTCTGTCTGCGCTCATCTCCTTCCAGAAAAGCTCGTCATTAAATGTCCCTGTCTTGCTCTCTGCTCTCCCAGGTGCCTGGACATGCCACCTAAATGCCCATAATGTGTTGGGGCCAAGTATGGCCCCGTGGCCCCCGGCCGTGCCGATAGCATCCCGGGTGCCTAATAAGCATCTCTAACATAATATGTCCGACACCCGCCCTCGCAGCCCGGCCTTCCCAGCCCTGCTCACGAGGGAGCAGCCCCGCCTTTCAGATACCCTAGCCACACAATTAAGTCACCAAAAGCCCTTTTTTATCTCACTACCCTTACCCCCCTCTAATAGCTCAGAAAATACTGCCATCACCCTCCTCCCTCGCACCCTTCCTGGTTTCCCACTGTTCCTAAAAAAGTCAACCTGAGGGCTTGCCTTGGCCCTGCTCCCCTCCCCCACCTGCTCAAGCTTGATCCTGCCCCCCACCCCCCAGAAAGCAGCCCCTCATCAGCACTCCGATCTCAGTTCTGATCAGTTAGCCCCTGATCCACTCACTTTAACTTCTTAAAACTTATATTTAGCCGAAACCAGTTTGGCTCGGTGGTAGAAAGGTCCCGGGTTCGATTCCGGTCAAGGGCATGTACATTGGTTGCAGGCACATCTCCAGTAGGGGGTGTGCAAGAGGTAGCTGGTCGATGTTTCTCTCTCATTGACCTTTCTAGCTCTCTCTCTCTCTCTCTCTCTCTCTCTCTCTCTCTCTCTCTCTCCCTTCCTCTCTGTAAAATATCAATAAAATATATATTTTTAAAAACATATTTACATTAAAATCTCTTGGTTTTAGTTTTATTGCTTTCAGTTTTTGTGAGGACTAAAGTAGTGTGAAGTATACAAATCTTACGTCTACAACTTGATAAACTTTTATACAGATACTAGAGGCCCGATGCATGAAATTCGTGCCAAGGGCTCAGCCCTCGCAGCTGCGGTGGCTTGCCTGGGCCCTCGCAGCCCCGGCTTTGTCTGGAAGGTCGTCTGTCTGGAAGGACATCCGGAAGATCGATTGGCTGTCCGGTTTAATTAGCATATCACACTTTTATTATTAAAGATACATACACCTATGTAAACACTACCCAGCCCCATCCCCAGTCAGTACCCCCAAAGTGCCCTTCTATCTTCTCTCACCAGATTCGTTTTGTCTACACTCGAACTTCAAATGGAACCATATGATATGTATGAACTTTTTTGTTCAACGTTCTGTGAAATTCATCCACATTGTTGCATGTGGCAATAGCTCATTCATTCTTGTGGCTGAATATGCCACAATTTGTCCATTCCTTTATCCATTTATCTATTTATGTCCATTTGGGTTATTTCTGGGTGTGAACTCTCATGAACACAGCGCCTATGACTATTCTTGCACACGTCTCCTGGTGAACAGGTGCACTAACTCTAAGGGTCAGAGGGTAGACAGTGTTTAGATTCTGAAGATGCTGCCCAGCAGTTTTCCAGTCTTTGTTCCCATTTACACTCTCATCCGCAGTTGCCCTACATCCTCACCACATGCTGGTATTGCCTGTCTTTTCATTACTAGTTGCCTGCTGGGTTGTATTTCCATGACTAATAAAGTTGAGCAGTTTTCCATATTTATTGAGCACAGGACTATCCCATTTGTGAAGGATCTGCTCAATTATTTTTGTCTCCGTATACTTATGGGGTGGTCTACCTTCTTAGGGTTTTTTGTGTTTCCCAGATAAAAAACATGTCGGATATATGTAACAGCATCTCAAGATGAAGTATTCATAGGTTGTCTGTGCCCACCCTATAAGTCCCAATACAGCAGGGACTGTTGTGTTCACCAGTGCATTTCCCGGACCTAGCCCCGTCCCAGCACATAGCAGGGGCTTAATATTTGAATTTAGTCAGCTGGGACTTGGGGGACAGATTTAACCGTGAGCATCCTCTAACTGTTCACTCCTTTGTGCTGCTTGATTGCTGTGTCCCACCTTCATCTTTCTGTACCCTGCAATGTTATGTAGTAACGTAAGTACCGTCGGACCCCAGATCACACTCCTGAGGCCTTCCTGCCAGCATTTTCCCACGGGCAGCACTGCAGGGAGACAGAGGTGGGAGGGGAGAAGTGGCTTCCTGCTGCTTCAGATTTCTGACAGCATCCCTGGCAGCAGCAGCATTGGCTACCGGAACAGTGACGGGTCAGATGGAGGTGGCTGCAAGGAGACAAGGCTGGAAGTGCAAGCTCCTGCATCCCCAACCTTAGCAGCCTCTGAGCAATCTTTCTGCTCCTCCAGCAACCTCCAAGTCGCAGTTACCATTAGATGAGGAACCTTGCCTTCTGTCTCTTGCTCTGTTACCCCTTCAGGAATCCTTATAAGAAATCCCATGTTAAATCTCTTCTGCTTGACACACCTGCAGGGGACTGTTTCCTGGTGACAGCTGTAACACATGGCCCGCTGTGTGTTAGGACTCAGCTGTTTAGCATGAAGTGCCTATTGAACACAAGGCTTACAGGACCAGGTAGATATGCACTTGACAGTTACGGGAGGGATGATGACAGTACGCAAACTGGCTACTTTTTACTGTGCTGGGTGTTCACAGCAAGGATAATTTCAAGGATTTGAATTCTAAGGTTAGGGCATGATCAGAGAACTAGAGCATTTATGTGTTAGTCTTTTAAAAGAATCTCTCATTTCTTACAGATATGGGGCATAAGGTCAGGACCAAAATATGCATATGGGTTACAGAATTATAATTATCTTAAATTGAATTCATAGCCATGTCAATTCTCTTAGCTGACATTCACGGCATTGACTGGGAATTAGTGAGACTTGAGGTATGAATTGAGGACCCCTGGATAGACTCAGACAAATCCCCAGGCAGAGGACTCTTCTCCAGTGTGAAGAGTGTCTTTTCTTGTCTGAATCATAACCTCACCTGTTAAGTACCCTTTCAGGAGGATGCCTATTCTCAACACCCACCCTGACAACACCCTCATGGTCCCCATACCCATAACTAGAACTAAGGAAAACAGGCACAGGGTCTGAGACAGAAGGAAATCAGTACACACTAAAACAACTGCTAATTATTCCAGCAACAAATTAATAACTAAATACAAAGTAAGATTTTGCTAATTTATAATAAAACCTGGAGAATATGTGTGGGAATAAATTCTAAGGTATTAGACTAAATGGGTAGGATGTGAGGGATCTTAGATCAGGTCACATGTATTGGTGTGTTTAGCGGAGATTCTGAACTCAATGTTCAGCTCAAACATCCAGAAGTAGCTCTAACAGCCTAAGACCAAACTCAATAGTAGCCTGGATTAAATGAGGTTGAGAAGCCCGAGGTCTGAAGAGGAGGGGAGCCAAAGACTTAGACGGGATGTTGGAGTGGATTTATGGTGACACACATTCTCCACCCGTGACTCCCACCCTGAGGCGCTGAGAGAAGTGTAGGGAAGACGACCGGCATCGTTAAAAAGCTGTGTGGTGTGTTCCCCACAGACCATGGCTGACAAAGATAGGATGACTGACTTCAGTGGGAATCGGATGGATATAAACATTGCAATGAGTGTCAAACACAGTGTGTCCACAAGAATGTTTTGACCTCCAGGAATAAAACAGATGGGCGACCTCCTGATGTGTTACTTGCTATACACACATGGAGAGGGGAATGGAAGCCTGCACTTACTGCAGTGAGCGGAGCACCAACCTCTCGCCTAGGTCCCAGAGTTCCCAGACCACTGTATGCAGCAGGGTGTACACCAAACCACCAATTAGTATCCTTGGAGGGGAGGGAAGAATCTGAATTTGGTCAAGCCTTTAGATCTGACACAGTACAGAAAATGTGGGGAGGTGAACAAAGCAATACCATAAAGATGCTCCCTGCTGAATGCAGAATATGGGATGTTATGTGGACAAATGACTGTTTTATCAACTTCTCTTTCTCTGGGGGAATTGGTGGTGTCTGTTTCATGATGAACTGACCTACCTAAAGCTTAATTTCATGCTTCCAGAGAGTCAGAAAATCCATGTGTGTTCCTGTTCCCCACATGAGGTCACCATGCTTGCACTCTGACTGGGGTCTGCTTAAGTAGAACTTCAAAGGATACTTGTTAAGCATCAGCAAGGACCACATTAAAAACCGAGTGTCAACAGGATCTCACAAGGGTGGACAGGTGCCCACTTAGAGCACACCAGCACTCAGGAGGCAGAAGCTAAAGGAAACCTCAGATGTCAGCGAGGCTGCTGGTTCCCCATTCGGGCTCTCCATTCAGAATTACTTGAGCCACTTAAAAATAATCTCATGCTGGAATTGCCCCAACTTAAGACTCTCGGACATGGAGAGCAGGGATTGATTTTTGTTTCAAGTTCCTCAGATGACCTGGGCCAATCCCCTCACCTGACAGGCAAGCAAACTGTCTGAAATTGGGAGATGCTAGACATGGCAAGGCTAGGCCAACATAGGACAGGAAGGACTGGTTAATATCGAGGTTGGCCATATTGTCCCATCTCCTGGAACCCTGAGGGATATGTCTTTGCACTAATTTTAAGACATCTAAGAGGAAGAGCACCCCTATTTAATATGCTCTACTGTACCTATACTTGCTCCCACAAGCTCTCTTCTCCCTTGTGAAAGTCTACAAATGGAATTTATCAAGCTTTTATGTGCTGGACATGGCACGATGCAATTACATTTTAAGTTACTGATCACAACTACCTGGCAGTTCCCATTTCACAGATGGGGAAACAAAGACTTGACTCAAGTAGGTGGGACCAACTTTCAAAACTGACAGCTGGACTCCAGGGCCTCCGCTCATAACACCACTCACAGGGTTACTCCACAGGGAACCTTAAACACACCCCCCAAAAACCTAGATTCTGTGTAGAATTGGGAGATGCTAGACATGGCAAGGCTAGGCCCTTGGAAATGGCCCGGGGTTTCTGGCTCTGTGCAAGAATGGAAACCAGAGCCTGTTCTGAGCCCCTCATGGAAAAGCCAGAGGTCCTCAGTTCACAGGCCAAATCGGGGTGTCTGCTAAGATTCCTTTCCCAGGGTCACTGTGCACAAACTTACCTCTTCCAAACTTCTCCCATCTCAAAACAGGACTAGAGTGTGTGACTGTAGAATCAGGACCACAGTGAAATCCAGGGTAGCAAAGCACTCAAGCAAAACCCCTCCCAGACTTGCCTACCACTAATCGTAGCTGTGTATCTACATCTGGCTAGCAAGAGTTAAGAGTTGCGTAGGGTTCCAAAAAGAGCTCCTTAAAGGGGGCTGACGGAGCAGAGGTGCTGCCTTTGCCTTGTCCCACCCCTTTCTCGTCTGGCATATGAGCATGACCACTGCTGCTCTAGCAGTCACCTGGGACCATGGGTGACCTTGAGGACGGAAGCCACAAGTGAACAGAAAGAAGCTGGATCCCTAACTGACGTCTGGGTTTCACTTAAGAAACTATTTTGGTTAAGTCATCACTACTCTTTTATTATATGCAACCAAACCTACTACTGACCCACAGACCATTTTAAGGACCGTTTCTCATGCTAAAAGAAGTCACAGGAAAAAGGAATGTACTGTCAGGGGAACCTAATCCATCATACCTGCATTTGGGAGGACAAGTAAACAATCTTTAGGACATGATGTCTCTGCGTTGGAAGACTGCCTGGACTGAACTGAGCGCTGAGGTGATCCTGAGTTCCACCCCTAATGTCATCATCTTGCTAGCAATGGAGGGAGGCGATGCCAGCTCTTAGGCCACAGGGCAGCCATGAGGGAACAAGCCCACTCCTCTCACTCCCTGCATCCACGTGCTGCTTCTCCCATGTGGTGAACCATGGCTACAGTTGCAAACATCCTCAATGATAATCCCTGGAGGCAAATTCTCCTCTTGAAGGCTAGGGTTCCCAGTTTGGAAGCGATGCTACCAAAAGATGCATAGGTTCCTCACACTCAGGTAACCCAGCAACATCAATAAGCTGGCCAAAACCGGTTTGGCTCAGTGGATAGAGTGTCAGCCTGAGGATTGAAAGGTCCTGGGTTCGATTCCGGTCGGAGGCATGTACCTTGGTTGTAGGCACATCCCCAGAAGGGGTGTGCAGGAGGCAGCTGATCGATGGTTCTCTCTCATCTGTGTTTCAAACTCTCTATCCCTCTCCCTTCCTCTCTGTAAAAAAATCAATATACTATATTTTAAAAAAAATAAACATCAATAAGCTGAACATCACACATCTAGCTAGCAGTTTCCAGGTGTCTGGCTTCCTACATCCCATCAGCCACAGCAGGACCAAAACCATCATCCAGAGATGAGCCCCTTCCTTTTTGTTCCAAGAAACTCATCAATGAAGCCAACTTCCATTAGTGCGAGTGGTGGTTGTGCCTTGTGTTCAGAATGTGTGTGGTTCAGTTGGTTAGAGCATCATCCTGATTCACCAACATTGTGGGTTTGGTTCCCAGTTAGAGCATATACAAGAAGCAACCAATGAATGATGCATAAGTAAGTGGAACAAATCTATGTTTCTCTCTCTCAAAAATCAATTAAAATTATAGGATGTGCATGCCTGCTGTTCTTTTGGGGGAATTTCTATTTCCCATAGTGGACACAGAGGAGAAAGAGATTCATTTCACAATAGCACATTGTATAACCAGTCATACACAGTCTTCCTGTTTTTATTAATAGAGGAGAAAGGAGCATTTTGTAAAAAATAAATTTAATTCCTCTACCTAATCAACTTTAATGTATTTAAAATACCCACTATATTATATATTTATAAAATGGTTCCCCTAAGAGAAATCCATTATCTATAATAATAAAAGCACAATGTGCTATTAAGACCAGGCATCCTTCCGGACAACCATCCGGATGGAACTGGGGCTGCAAGAGATGCCAGGGTCCCAGGTGCCTGCTGGTGGTAGGAGGGAAGCCTGGGTCCCAGGTGCCAGAGGGAAGCTGGTGTCAGCAGCCAGAAGGAAGGCCTATCCTTGCACGAATTTCCTGCATCAGGCCTCTAGTATAAAATAAAGCCAGAGGTATTAATATCTACCCCATTAAAAAAATAAATAAGCCCTCAACTTAGAGCCAATGGAGAAAGTTCAAGTCCCTTGATGTATATGCATAAACTCATTTTATACAGTTGTTTCCCCCAAATGGCCACAACGGTCTCTCTATTCCACACACACATCTATAATATGACCTTAGCACTTCTTCCATTGAGGCGGGTGGGATGTTCCCAGTCCCTGATATCTGAGTGGGCTTGTGTCACAGAAGTGAACTATGTGACTTCTGCCTGGTTCTCTGAGGGAAGTCAACTGCCATATAAGCCTGTCTACCCGGAGCTGCTGTGCTAGAGGACACGGAGTTCCTTCAGCCGTAACTCAGGAAAGTTCTCACACAACAGCCAGCATCAACTGCCAGTCACACAGTGAGCCGTGTTGGCCGGCCAACCTCATTGGGCCTTCCCACTCCTGCAGCCCAGCAGACACCTGAGCATGCCAGAGATGACACAGAACTGCCCAGCCGAGTCCTCCCCAAGTCCTGACTCACAAAGCTACTAACAAAACGAAGGGGCTGCTGTAAGCCAGCCTGGGGTAATTTGTTATGCAGCGACAGGAACCAGAGCCCCGACTATCTTGGAGAAAATCTCCATAATTAAAACTATTTTATCTGGGTATGTTTTTAAAATCTCTTAAAGTTAAAATAACTAAAAGCAAACAGTTTACAAAACAAATACTTTAACTCTCAGAAAGAGTTCAGAAATTTACAGAAAGTTTAGAAAATTTGCAAATATGTTTATAGAAAGGATTAAGAATGTGGTAGCTGGAAGTGAGAGTGAGCAAATCAAAATTTGAAAAAGAAAGAACTGAAAGAAGTTCCTAGGGAAGAGCAGTTTCTTTCCACCAAGTGGGAAATTCCACAGGTAGGAGCTAGGCAAATGGAGTATTCCATGACTAAAACGACTTTGTCCCTTCTAATTTGCCTCCCCCACCCCTTTTATTTATCCCTGAACAAGCAGAGTCTGGTTTGGGAGGTGTGGTCAGGGCCGAGGAGCACACATCCATGGAGCAGCAGAAGGGACATACAAAGGAAGGAAAGCCCTTTGGTCCAACTTACCCATGTTTATCCTGACCCCTACATTTTCAAGTCAAGAACCAGCCAGTGTTTCACAGCCTGGCAGAGAAAGCTCTGGCTGCCTCCACGTCTTCGGTGCTCACAGGAGCACCGAAGTTTTTCCATGGCACCAGAGAATGATTTTGTGCAAAGCGCAGCCTCGACAAGGCGAGAGAATACTACCAGCTTTTATTTAAGTTATTTTTTATTTTCCTCCACACTGGCAAAAGTTCCGAGGGAGCTTAAAGTTTTGTAAACATTTTAACTATTCTTCTTCCCCACCCCATTCCCCACCCCCCTTTTTGAATTTACAAAGCAAAGGAGAGCAGGAGTCTCAATTTTAAATGGTTCCCCATCTCCTCATGCTATTTGATCCAAAAACTATATACAAGTTTATACCAGTCTCTGTATAGTTATTGTACATGTTTAGGAGGGAGGGAGGCAAGAAGGGATAGGGAGAATGGTGATCCAAAATAATAAAAATAGAAACCAAATATAATCATTCAAAACCAAACTGCTCTCAGAGCAACTCCAGCCTCTTCAGGCAATGACAGGAAGAAAAGGTGCTCTACCAGGAGCCACCCGAACAGCACTTCTTGCACAGGGAGGGATGGTCCAATGGCTCCTGACCAAAGTGTGACTGGCAATTCCAGATGGTGTTGTGGGGTGTGGAGTGGAGGGGGGGCGAGGGGCTGGTGGAGGCAGGAAGAGTATTTGTTTATAAATAGGGCTTGAATACATTTATATCTGAAGGGAAGGGTATGCGGAGACCATGACCAAAGCCGGCACCAGGCTTCTCTACATCCTATCCCGTCCCTCCATCCCACTGCATTCTCTTGTATAGTGGTTTCCATGGATGAAGGTCTTACAGATGGTCAGGTAGTATATGTTTCTTTCTTTCTTTTTTTTTTTTTTTTCCAGAAAAGGCAACCAACTTGCCATTCCAGAATCTTTAAACAAAACCTTTTCAGGGCCACAGCAAGACAAACACGCAATGTCTGAGGAACCAGATGAATTTCCGAGCTTTTATCTGATGCAAAAGTTTATCCCTATTCAAAATGAAATTATACAAATTCATACATATGGTAAAGATCCTAGCTGCCTCTTAAACGAGACAAATTTTCAGCAGAAAGGCCCAAAAACAAACTGGTCCTAGTCCTCTGAAGTAAAAATATTTATGGGAAAAATCAGTTTTTTTAAGAAAGAAAAATTAAGAATAAGTCCCTCTCCCAGGCCACAGGGTCTCCTTTGTCCAATCAGGTTGGAGTATGCCAGGGGAGAAGTCAGCTTGCGTGGAAGTCACTATCTAATGAAGAAAACATGAATCCTTCCTCCGAAAGGATGCTCAGAAAGAACAGGCGAGGGGTGTGTAACATCAAACTAATCCAATCTAAACTCCACCCGACTCAGGGCCTCTTTGATGCAATCCCAAAGTTAGCAATGCGACCTTCAGACTGCAGAGCGCTGACGGTCTCTGTCGGACACTCAGGCACAGTCCATGGGCGTTTTGTAGCTGGCCAATGTCTGCTACCATTAACTCTCTTCATGATTGCACCAGCTAGACCCCTTGCACTTACTGGGGGGATAAAATGAAGAAGAAAAACAAAAGGAAAAAAATGACAAGAGAAAGTAAATTGCTATTGGCAGATTCCAACACACTTTCTGGGAGACAGTAGATGAAATCACGGCACAGTAAACACGTGCTGCCCAAAATCAGCCTTGTTGGAGAGTAATCCCAACTGCCACCCCCGAGACACAGGGTCTGGTCCACTTATCTACAGTCTGAGATGCTCACCAACAGAAATGGTTTAAAGGATCTTGGACACAAAAGGCTAGAAGAGAAAGCCTGAGATGATGGATTCTGTGATTTGTTGCAGAGTGGTAAGAGTAAATGGTAAGTGTTGTGTCCAGAGGTGAAGAATCCATGGTCAGCAGAGAGGAGAGGGAAGGCCAGTCCACCGGCAGGTGCTCAGTAGTCATCCAAAGTTTCGATTTCACCCATATTGAGTCGCTCCGACGAAGCATTGACTGAAAACCCTGCAGGAAAAATTGACAATGAGTGACCAACACCCAGAACTATGTGTCTCAAAGCAATGGGCTGCAATTCTGGGCAGTAGGCTGGAATATAGTCTCTTGTTTTTGAGCACACCATAAGGGTGGAATAATCAAGGGAACAAGAAAGAACGATAAAGGTCAGAGCAGTGGTTTTGTTTTCTGCCCTTCAAATAAGAGATTTTTGTTTTTGTTTTATTTCTTAGGGTTCTAATATAATTTAATTAGGGAGAAAAACAAACAAACAAACAAAAACACACCAGCATTACTACTTAAACAGAATTACAAACCACTGCCTTAGAGAGTCCTGAAAGGAACCTGGGGTATAAGTGTGTGCTCAGGCCAGGCCCGGCCCTTCTCCTAAGGGAGAGGGGAAATTCATTCAGGTTATGTACCTTAAAAGAAATGGGGCTTTAGCTGCATTTGGAGCCCTAGCCTGTTTGGCTCAGTGGACAGACATAGTGTTGACCTGTGGACTGAAGGGTCCCAGGTTCGATTCTGATCTAGGGCACATACCTTGGTTGCAGACTCAATCATTAGCCTGAGTTGGGGCGCATGCAGGAGGCAACCAATCAATGTGTCTCTCTCATATCAATGTTTCTATCTCTCATCCTCCCTTCCACTCTCACTAAAAATCAATGGGGGAAAAAAATCCTTGGGTAAAGATTAACAAAAAATAAGAAATGGAGGCAGGAAAGCCGAGGTAACATATTTTGAGTGAGAGCAATACTACTTCAGCCCCATTCACTACCGGGAACACCACCACCCTTAATTCAAAAACTCTATCAAATTCTGGCCAAGAGCTTTTGTAATTCAGAGGCAGGAGGCTTCAGGATAGATCTACTACAAAATCCCAAGGGCCCTCAGAAATTATTTCTATCACATAGTAGACAGCACAAAAATATTCAAGTATTTTATTCAACTCAATCTATTTTAAGTAGACTTGCAAAGGAAAGAATTTCAATTAGCAATACTAAGTAAAATAGAATTTGTTTTAGAATAGCAGAACTGCCCTGCACAGTGTTTCTCAGTGCATCAGCTCACTCACTAAAGGGTTTCAAATTAGATTCCTGATCAAGGGCATATACCTAGTTGCAGGTCATGGTGTGGGAGGCAACCAATTGATGTGTCTCTCACATTGATGTTTTTCTCCCTCCTTCCCTTCCACTCTCTCTAAAAAATGGAAAAAATATACTTGGGTGAGGATTACCAACAACAATAACAACAAAAATAGAATGAGTACTAGCACTGAAGGCAGCAAGCAGTACTCACAAATACTACTAACATTTGAAAACCTAATGCCACCAGCCACATGTATGTAATTTTCCCATAAACTCCATAATCAGAGGTTGATAAATAGAGTTATTTACAGGGCCTCTTTGGAAGGAGTGACTCCCAAAAAGCTTTCAGTTCATCCACCCTAAATGAAATCCCAAACTGTTTAACTGCTATTTGAGTATCAAAAAGTAAACAAGCCATGCTCTCCAGTCTAAAAGCAGTTTTGTTAATATTATTTGAGTTTTCGGCCTCCTACTTTTTATTCCTAATGTTCAAGTTTTCAAACAAATACACTTTTTAAAGGTACCAATAATAAACCAAAAATGCTCTACATAATAAAACAGCTTAATTATATTACATTCTTGACTCAAAAATATCATGAACTGAAAACATAAGCACATCTGTTTATTAACCAGGGAAGCGGTGGTACAAGCTGCTTATAGGCCTGAGTCTGGGAGAGTCAAGGACTCCAAACCCCAACCTGAGCTCTACCCATCAACTGTGTTCCCACAGCCCACAAGACTTTCTCCCTTAAAAATAATGAAAGGATTAGTGTTTGTATTTTTAAATAACAGTTTAATTAGGTAAGTATAAACACCTAAGCACCAAACAAGTCTATGAAATGAGCTATTAATCTACTCTGAAGCAGGTTTTTCTTTGATGTCACATATATCTCGAGAATAGTTGAAATGTGATAAAAACAATAATGAACTATAGGCAATAAAAGTGAAAATGTAGTAACACAAACTAAATTATTTCTTAACCATAAAAAAGACAGGAAGGAGAAGAAGCCTGGGGCAAAAAAAAAGTTATTTATCTATTGCCATAATATGCTGATAACCAGGCTTTTCGCAGACGTGGTCTCATTTACTAGCCATAGAAAACCAGTAAGGTGGACACTTTCCCCATTTGATAAAAAGGAAAGCTCTGGGACACCAGGACACCCAAGGAAATGCAAACAAGGATTTAAGCCCAAGATGCCTAGCTCTAAAGGTTCTGAACAGGCTGCCTCTCACTCACACAATTTCTTTAAAGTCTGAGAGCCTGTTTTTATTTTATTTTTAAAACATACTTTTATTGATGTTTTAAATCAAGGGAGATTTAAAGGGAGGGAGAGGGAGATAGATAGAAACATCAATGATGATAGAGAATCACTAACTGATTGCCTCCTGCACACCCCCACACAGGGGATCGCACCCACAACCCAGGCATATGCCCTAACCTCAAATAACTATGGCCTCCTGGTTCATAAGTTGAACATTCAACCACTGAGCCACACTGGCTGAGTTGAGAGCCTGTTTTTTTAAGGAAAGTGTAACTGTGTGTGTTTGAATTGCACGGGTTCACTTACTTATAGGTGGATTTTTTTTCAATAAGTATGCAGTTGGCCCTTTGTATCCCAGGATTTCACATCTATGAATTCAGCCAACCTTGATGGAAAACAGTATTTTTGACTGGAAACTGGGAATCAGTGGATGCAGAAGGCAGACTATATACATTGTTCTACGACAATTTATAGAAGGAACTTGAGAATCCTCAGATTCTCAAGTTCCTTATTCTTGGTATCCGTACCAGACTTGGAACCAATCCCCCACAGATGCAAGGGATGAATGAAGTTAAGTTTTGGAGAAGCAAAAATTATACTCAGACTTGTGATTGTGCAGGAGGTCTGCGACCCTAACCAATGTTATTCAAGGGTCAACTGTAGTTGACATATTTAAGTACAAGATGCTGGCTCACAATGGCAGCTGTTAGACAATGGAAGATATTAAAATGAGACTGGGCCCCCTTCTGATGGTTTGTTTTAGAAGCATGGCTCTCTTCTGATCTACTTTTTCTTTTTCTTCTTCTTTTAAAAAAAAAAATTTATTGATATTTTACAGAGGGGGGGGGAGGGGAGAGGGGGAGAGGGGGAGAGGGAGAGAGAGAGAGAGAGAGAGAGAGAGAGAGAGAGAGAGAGAGAGAGAACTAGAAACATCAATGAGAGAGAAACATCGACCAGCTGCCTCTTGCATGTGCCCGCAACCAATGTACATGCCCCTTGACTGGAATCGAACCCTGGACCTTTCAGTCCGCAGACCGACGCTCTACCACTGAGCCAAACCAGTTTGGGCATGATCTACTTTTTCAATGGATACTTTTGGATCAAATTAAATCCTGTTTCCTACTCTGTGATGGAAAACTTGTAACTGGCAGATATTTATTAATTTTCTTAATATGTAAATCAATAAGGCATATATAAATTAAAACAATAATATGTGAAAGTGAGTAGGTAAAGGGTAGAAATTAGTAATTATCAAAAGAATTTCCAGAATGAGGTTCAGTTGAACAGAAATTTTCATAAAATGGCCTAAGAGACTACCCAAGTAAGTTTCCTTAATACTTTGTTGATTTTTTTCTTCCCCTTTAAGATGTAGATTCCTTAAACTCTATTTCTAAATGACCTCTCATTCCCCTAAATGGAGATTTTACCGGTAAGTCCCGTTTTTTTTTTTCTTACATCTGTAATAGGAGATGGGGTCAGATCAAACACTTAATGCAATACTTAAGCCTCATTTTCAAAGGAATCTTTTTCCTGACAGCCTAGCCTTTAAGTGCTACAGCTAAGTAGCATGGGATTCTGAGCTAGAACTCACAATCAGACTTTTAGAAACACTTTTAAATTTATATTCATCTATTTCTGTCAAAACTAAATAAAATATTGGACAATTCTATCCATCCTTAACATAAATTTTCAAGACAGGCAGAAAGAAAAGAATTTCATCAGATCTCCATGCTCCCAAAGCCAGCGTTCAGGTATTAGCTCCAAATGGCAATGCTCAAAGTTTAGTTTTTGTTACTAACATTTGCTTCCTCAAGGGCAGGAAACCTCGGGAGGAAAGTGGATTCCGTTCAAGGCAGAGTGGGGTTGTAACTTCCCTCTTGCTGTGCTATTCGCTCTTTCATGCGGGTCTCTCCATTGGAGTCTCAAAGCCATTTCCCACTCAACTCATCCAACACCCTATCATTTCCCCTAAAGCCCTTTCCACTTCACAGTGTTTGCTTATCATTTTAGCAAAAGCCAACACTATCCTTCCTGCTGCCAAACCTTCCCAGTCTTTTTATCCAGCCAACTCTATCCCCTAGGATTCCTAGCTCTAAAGCCCACATTCTCTTAGGTTCAGAACAGGCTGCCTCTCATACAATTTCTTTAAAGTTTGAGATCCTTAAAATTCCTCAAATCCATCTCCCATTCCAAAACTCTACTCACCTGCTCTATATTACAGCCTCCTAACCAAGCCAACATCCCATACCATTCTATTCCAGACAGCGTGATTTATAATAGTCTATTTTACATTCATAAATGAATTAATAATTTTATCCTTGTATGTAGGTTGTTAGGCCAATTTAAGGAACACTAGCAGCGCATCAGCTTTGCCTATGCTGTCTGTTACCCCAGAAACACCAGTCCCCATCCTTCCTGCTGGTCTTTCAAAGCCCCAATTCAGGTGTGTCACCTTTTCCAGGAAGTTGCCTTGTGCGAAGACACTCATCCTCATTACAGGACAAGAACAGCTGTTGGTAACACAGAAGAGAGGAAAGAAAACAGGCCTGCTCTGCAATCCAGCCCATGCTGACAGCCGGGTGCCTGGAAAATGCTCTGAATCCTCTAGGCTGGGTTTTCTCATTGGGAAAAGGAATATCACCTAATCATTCTGAGAATCACATGATACGCATGATCAACAAACACTGGCTCTTTTCTCTGAAACCTGATTGGATTTTAGAGTCAGTTTCCACACACATCACCATTAAAGTTTGTAAATAACTTTTACTATTCTCCATTATCATTATTTCCAAATAAATGAAAAGGCTTTCTAGGGAAATTAATATTAAATATGAAACAGGCTTTAAAGTATAAAGCACCAATCTAGTCCTTATAGCACATGAGGCACGGCTCTTGCGTTGAGACACCCAGTAAATACCTACTACTTATTTTGAACGGTTAAAAGAATCAATTTGGTAGAAGAATTATTTCTCTTCCTGAAAAAGATCCTACCATGGGACTGCTATAGCCTGCTATTCCCCCAATGCCCAGCCAAGACTTGAGACCTGTGCTCACCTAATAAACTGGGATCTGCTCGAACCATCTTCTGTTTTTTCTTCTTCTTCCCACTCTGTACGGCCTCAAAATTGGATTGTTGGTTGTTGCTTTGATTGGTCTGAAATACTGAATGGAGTGCACTGTGGTTCATCCCCCACACGGAGTCCTGTTGAACAAGATGGTACAAGTGAAGTTACACAGTGCACATAGGCTTGGCCCACCCTCAGAGAATGGTTGATTGCCCTCTCTCACTTTATCAACTATGAGTTTCAAACAAAAAGTATACCACAGATTCTGGTAATTATGAATCCCAGAGTAGTCCACTGAGCCACCCTTCTTCATTTAGATTTGGACATCAAGAGCTATGCCTCCACAAAGCCTATCTTGGTAACTCCAGGTGTCACCCTGCTATGACAGCAGAGTGGTCAAAACCTTTCAGGTCTGCACTAAGTCTACACAATCCACTAGGAAATTCGATATACAGCAGATAAAATCACCAGCAGACCTCTGAATTTGGCAATTTACACGCCTCACATACCCAAAGTGGAAGGTTCCTTTGTTCTCTGGGCCCCTAGACAGAGAGAATAGGCTGCAAACGAACTGGTATCATCATATCAAATAAAGTAAATGCTCTGCACTTTATTCCTATTGATGATCCCAGGAGGGGTCTAGTCTTAAAACATTATCCATACTTCTACCAACTGGTTCAACTATAAAATGATCTACCAGATATTTCACACTTACTTGTTGCACTTATTAGAGCAATTTATTCAAAACTGGGATCAAGCCCTGGCTGATGTGGCTTGGTGCTTAGAGCATCGGCCTGCACACCGAAGTCTCCCGGTTAAGGGCATACACCTGGGTTGTAGGTTCAATCCAGGCTCCAGGGGCGTGTGCAGGAGGCAGCCAATCGATGTGTTTCTCTACGTCAACCAATTTCTCTCTCTATCTCTCTCCCTAAAACTCAGTGGAAAAAAAGGTCCTCAGGTGAGAAATAACAAAACAAACAAACAAACAAAAAATACTGAGTTAAAGATTTAGTGGGCTAGCTGAAGGCAGGGTGGGTGGAGAAAGGCCTGTGGAAGAATGAGCCTGAATACATTTGCCCTGGACCTTTGTCTTCCTGATTCAGCAAAGTCAGCCACTTCACAAATGCAAAGGACCTTCTGCATTACTACAAAATGTCTCTTCTCTTGTAATTCCCCAAAATATTTTTCCTAGTACTGTTCATATTTACTACATCTTTTCACTTTCCCTTCAATTGATCCCTGTCAGTCCTCTACTCAAATGGATTCACTAATTCAGTCTTGGCAGCAACTTCACAGAACACACTACTATGAATAGCAAGAACTAATTGTACCTTTAATATCCCCACCAAAACCAGAAATTGTTAATACTGGGTTAAATGGTTTCTGAGCACTGGAGATTTAACATTTGTAGGTTTTAACTGCTCTAAACCAAATTTATGGGTCTAGGACAAGTTGAAATTTGCAATTTGAGGCATGTATATTCACTAATAATGGGGCTGGTAGTGTGCCTAACAGCGAATGAATAGTTATATTAGCTATTTTAGAAATTCATCAAGATCTTTGGATATGTAATTTAAAAACATCACATCTACTACAGCTTTGATCATTTAACATACAAAAATTGTATCCTGGTTTTACTTTTCATCTTTCTGGCTGCTCAGAAATTCAAGGTATGAATAAATGCTCAGGCACAGGGCTGCAATCCCTGCTGCCTCCTACCTGCTGCGGCTGCTGCGGCTGTGGCTGCGGCTGCGGCTGTTGCTGCTGCTGCCGCTGGCTGGCTTTCTGTTTGGCACGACGCTCGAGAAACTGCTTGGCAAACTCCTGGGCCTCAGATGTGTCTCCTAAATAGTCCTTAATATAATCATGGACGTCATAAGGAGATTCTACTTCTTTCAGGAAAGAAACAAATGTGGGAACTGCAACACAAAAGGGGGAAAGAGGTAAAGAGTAATAATGAAATACCACATAACAAAAAATCAGCTTCAGTTTTTAATACATTGTCAATTCAACACAGACATTGATGATGAAAACTTGAAAGGTACATAGTTATTGTATTAAATAGTCCTTAATCCACTTTAGAAATTAAAAAAAACACACTATTGTTGCATTATCTCAAATTATCTGAAATGGACTAGAGTCAAATAAAGACATATCACATGCTTAGTTTTACCAAACATTATGTCAATTGAAACAACTGCTTGCCTAAGACTGAAGCCATCTGGGTATTCATTTTTAAAAAAATCAAATAACACTTATAAGTGCCATGATGTGTACCAGACACTTTGATAGATACTAAAGATATAGCCATCTTCTCCTTTCACATCACTGAGATGTCATATGTTTAGAGAGAAATCAAGCAGTGTAGTGTGGGAGAAAAGCACAAGTGTCAGAGTTACACAGACATGGGTTTAAAACTGACTAGGGACCTTGCTGGCTGTGTGACCTTGATGAGTGCCGTAGCCATTCTGAGCCTCTGTTTCCTAATTTATAAAATGTAGGTAACATCATTTACATTGTAAATGTAGCTTATAAAATTGCTGCAAAAATTAAATAATTGAGATAATATACGTTAACCTTGAGAGAGTGCCTAGCACATCATAGGTGCTTAATGGATGGTAGCCGTTACTGTTATTTACTATTGTTTTATTCTGGCTCTTTTTAGAACATTAGGTATTGTTATTACAATGTTGCAAAGACCCTTTCAATCCTTTAATGCTATGTTTTTAAAGATCCTTGGTTTTAGATAAAACATATTAGAGGTGGACTGGTTCAACATGGTCTATTAGCTATGGGAATTCCCAACACTATGCTGACCAGTCTCTGTTCAAACATTTGTGGGTGAGGGAGTGACAAATTCTACCTAAGGCAGAAAGTTCTCTTTGTGACAGCTAACAAGTAGCAAGTTTTTCTTCAAATTGTCCTGAAACCTTTTCACGTCCACATACTGGCCCTAGTTTTACTCCCTGAAAGAGCTTCAGCAACTTTTCTTCTTCTACTTTCTTATTCTGCCGGTTATGCAAAATTAAGTCTACTTACTCTGTCACACAATTCCCATCCCATCCCCAAGGCAGGAAGGGAAGAGCTCAACTTCTTCTTGCCCAGGTTGACCTTTATCCCCACCACAGCAATTACCTTCCTTCATGCTTGGCACTGTCCTTCATAAAAGGATCAGTAAGGAACTATGACCACCTCTGTCTTATACATCATATGACAGCCAGAGATAGCATTTACTTTTTGGCAACCTCTGATAATTTGAGTATTGCGGGCTTCTGTCACAAGTTATTTATGATTAAAGAGCCAAGTTTTATGGCAGGTGCAGGACCTCCATTAGATCATTCCAGTTTGCCAACCTTTTTGTGGGCCCTGCTCTGCAATCCACATGCTATGTTTCCCTCCCCAATTCTTACCATCCAAGTTATTTGCCGTATTAAGGGCATGAAGCATCTGTTCACACCATTGCGTAAATCCATCTTGGGCTTTATTTACTCCCTGAAAGAGCTTCATCAACTTTTCTTCTTCTTCTACTTTCTTATTCTGCCGGTTAGACACACCTACAGATTTACTAAAGCAAAACAATAGGGCAATATTATATTCCCAGAAACTGTTACTATACGATTATACTACAAAACCATAAATAATGTTTGGCAACACTGGATGGCTATCCAATAATCCAATGCTTGGCTCCAAAAACTCAAATGTTTGGATTTGGGGTTTACTCAATAGCCCTTTAAAATCTAGTCTCAGCAACATTCTAGTTTGTGAATACAAGTTGTTGTTTTTTTTTGTTTTTTTTTTAGAGAAATGATTCAATTCTTCCTGTGTGTACTTTGTTAATTTTTAAAATTTTGCTAAGCCTCAGTTTTCTCATCTGTAAAATACTAATATCTCTTTGGCTATCAAAGGGAATAAAGATATTGCACACAAAGGCCTAAAAGCATAGTCCTCTATGAACTGGCAGATATTTAGCATCCTATTCGTAATTTATTATGCCCTCAATTAAGTAGAAACACTGTGACAACACTACCATTTATTAAGTAGCTGCTATGTGCCAGGCACCTTGCTAACTACTTTATGTGTATTCATTTAGTCTTTACAACTATACTCATGAAGTTATTCTTATCTTCATTTTACAGATGAGGGAACTGAGGTTCAAGGTCACACAGCTAATAAGTGATAGTGCTGGGATTTCAGTTCATGTTTCACTTAACACTAAAACCCATGCTCATTAAACACTGTATATTGAGGAAAGATGAAGGTGAAAGGTAACTAACGTCATAAAAATTAAACAGGTTTAAGGTCATAACAGAAGTGTTTATTATACTTAGTATAAGTAGCTTAAAATATACATTTAGAAAAATATGTTAAGATCTAGAGAATATCTTGGGAAGATGTTCAATAACAACAAAAATACACTACACCTAATATTTATTAAGTGGTTACCATGTGATAGGCAATGGACTAAGTGCCCAGCAGTAGGAGCCCTTAGGTCACCAAACTAAGACCTCATGTGCTTAGACACAGATAAAAATAAGCAGAAACTAAATAACTACTACCTTTCTCTGCCCACCTAATATCCCAATTCCCAAGCGTCCCTTCCCCCAACCCATCAAGGAGCATAAGTTTGATCATTTTGGGCCCTACCTGAGACTGGCGTTGTTTTTGTTTTTATTTGAGTTCCTAGGTCCCATCTCTTTCACTGCATCGTCCCAGAATCCCATGTTGGAGTTTTTAGTGTCAGCATTACTCCAGATACTACTAACTAGGTCAGATGCCCACTGGTTGGGGGGACCGGTATTTATAGAGCCCCAAACAGAGTTCCCAATGCTGGTGTGCAGGTTGGAATGCTGTTAAAAGAAAAAGAGACAAATGATTATAGTTAATATTAAAAAGATAAAAAGAGAGTACAAAAAAGCAAGAGAGTACAAAAAAGAGAACAACCATCCTCAGAATGACTGCTCAGGAAAATGAACCCACCGTACTATTCCGGGCTCTGTTTGGTTGCTGGTGCTGCTGCTGCTGCTGCTGTTGCTTCTGCATTTGCCTGGCTTCCTCCTGTTGTATCTCTAGGAGCGACTTAGCTGTGCCTGCGGGTTTGCTGACATTCCCCCAGCCTGAGAGTTTCTGTTGCTGCTGCTGCTGCTGCTGTTGCTGCTGTTGCTGCAGAGCCTTCATCAGCTCCCTCTGCTGGCGCCTCTGCTGCTGCACAGAAATGGAAGCCAGCTCAAGATTCCAGTTTCAAAAATAATAGTTACATATGCTCAGTATACTAACTGGAATGCAAATATATAGTAGCGATACCAAATTAAACACCTAACTGGGTTAGCCCCTTTGCTGCAAATAAAGACATAGATTGCTAAAGCTACTAAGAGGAAATAAGATAAAATGCAGAATTACTTCTTAAAAATTAAGTAGGGCTTCTGGTTAAACATAGAAATGAAATACATGCTTACTTCCTAAGCCCTACCAAAATAACAGAAAAAAATTTTTTTAAGTACAAACCATAAGGACAAAGAGAACAGACTCAATTAAAAAGCTGGAAAGCAGATAAATAATGACAGCCAATGCAAAAGACTCAGAAGGTTGAAAAGTAAAGGAAGCTCAGAAATGAGTCAATTCATAATAGCCAATGTAAAAGACCCAAAAAATTAAAAATTAAGTAAAGGAAGCTCATAAATGAGGCGTAGATATCTCAAACAGAGGAAGACTGGCTGAAGATCTATAAAAAGCAGTAGTGAGGCTCCAGACTGCCTGCCCCATACAATACAATTGGGCAGCTCTCTCTCCTTCTCCCTTTCTCTCTAAAATCAATTTTAAAAAGAAAGAAAAGAAAAACAGAAGAGCCGCACATCAAGCCCTGAGCATCCAGATCTGAATAGGTTGGAGAGTCCTGAAAAGGCTACCTCCCAGGAAAGAGTACAATAAAATTATCTTAGGCTCCCTACACGAGAAATATCTATTGAGGAACATTTCCTATATTTTAGAGTAAACGAAGATCTATGGTTCAAAAAATATATAAATGAGGCAATGCCTAAACTGTGACAAAAAGATGACCAAGACCTGTGATTCTCTAACTATTATTTTTCATTCAGCAGAGACCAAAATTATGGAACGATTTCTAGCTGAGAAAGATGATATACTCTGCTATGTATCTGTTTGTTGATAAGCTTTTAAAATATTTATTTATTTTTTATTGATTTCAGAGGAAAGGAGAGGAAGAGATACATTAATGATGAGGGAGAATCATTGGCTGCCTCCTGCACCCCCCACAGTGGGGATCGAGCCTGCAACCCAGGCATGTGCCCTTGGCTGGAATCAAACCTGGCATTCTTCAATCCGCAGGCCAACGCTCTATCCACTGAGCCAAACCAGCTAGCGCTATTGATAAGCTTTTTAAAAAAGAAATTATTTCAGGGTAAGTTCAATCTTTCTCTATTTGAAGAGGGTGGGAAATAAGGTAATTTTAAAGATGAAATATTTTAACCCATTTGATGAGGTCAAACACACTACATGATGAATATGTAGAGACAACTCTCACTTTTCTTTGTGCACCCATGACCTTCAGTGAATGACCCAGTTCTAAAATGACAGCTTACATTGTAACAAATTGACCACTTTGCCTCCAATCATATCCACACACACTCTTACCTTTTCAGAGGCCTTCCCAGATTGCACTAGCTAAAATTAGACAACCAATCACGACCACTAACAACTTTTATTGTCATCTTCTCTCAATTAGAGGGTAAGCTTTATAAAAGCAGAGAATTTTGGCCCTACCCCGTTTGCTCAATGGATAGAGCATTGGCCTGCAGCCTGAAAGGTCCCGGGTTCAATTCTGGTCAAGGGCACATACCTGGGTTATGTACCCAGTACAGGGCATGCAGGAGGCAGCTGATCAATGATTCTTTCTCATCATTAATGTTTCTCTCTCTCTCTCTCCCTCTCTGAAATCAATAAAAAATATTAAAAATAAAATAAAAGCAGGTAATTTTGCCTGTTTCAGATTCAGCTATATTCCCAGACTCTAACTATAACCGAGTAGGTCCTAGCAAATATGGGAGGGATGAATGAATATATGGCATACTGAACCATTTTACTTCATTTTCTCTTATATAAAGAACTGTATCCCTCCCACCTCCATTTCTTCTTTCATTCTTTTGTATCCTTACTATCCTAAAGATATCAATTTATAACTACTACGGAATACAGACTTACAAGCAGAGATTTAATTTCTCATATTGGCATACCGTATTTGCCGGCGTATAAGAGACTGGGCGTATAAGACGACCCCCTAACATTTCCACCTAAAATACAGTTTGTTATATACTCGCCGTATAAGACTACCCCCCCACTTGGAGGCATATTTTTCAGGGCCAAAAAATCATCTTATACGCCGGCAAATACGGTATTTTATGGCAGTGGTTCTCAACCTTTCTAATGCCGTGACCCTTTAATGTTGTGGTGACCCCCAACCATAAAATTATTTTCGTTGCTACTTCCTAACTGTAAATTTGCTACTGTTAATGAATCGTAACGTGAATATCTGTGTTTTTGGATAGACTTAGGCTCTACAACATTTATTTTTTGAAAGTTACCTCTTCCCGAAGTTGCCGTTCTCGTTCCTCTTCCAGTTTTTGGATTTCAGCCAGTGACAGTGTGGCCTGGGACTGACATGCTGTTGTATTAGACTGCTGGCCCCACGTTGAAGAAGAGGGAAGCTAACAGAAAAGGAAAGCAGAATAGTGCATGAGGAAATGTAGACAGGAAACAGGCACTAATGTGTCAGTACAAGCAGAACATTCAGACTCCCCATGCAATACTTTCACACACTATTCTCCAAGTCGTCTCTTTTACTTAAATTTTCTGTCACTACTCCAAACCTAAGGTTATTTCAAAACAACTTAAAATATATGCAATATTTCTATTTGCTCTATTTGGGGGGTTGCCAATTTGTTATATCTAGCATTGACATATATAGCAATATACAGACATAAAGAAAGACAAATAAACAAAGGTAACACTAAATTTTTAATCCAAGGAGGCAATTAGTGCATGATGTGAGACTTTCCAGTGAAAGGGTTATGGACAGATTTCTGCAGGAGGAGCTGAAGTGGACAGCTAATGGAAGACACCAGGCATAGTTTTCAGTCTTTTATGACAGTAACCATTAACCAAACTGCAGCTCCTAGTCCTGAGCACTAAGCAGCTTTTAATCAGAAACTCTATGTTCCTAGCGCTTAAAATTATGGAATAAAATAGAGTGTAAATATCTAGGTTCTAAATACCTTAGCATTCTCAAAAGCCTGATTATTGCCCAGCCAGAGTGGTTCAATTGGTTGAGTGTTGTCCCATGCACCGAAAGGTTGCCAGTTTGATTTCTGTCAGAGCACATACCTAGATAGCAGGTTTGATCCCCATTCTGGGAGTGTACAGAAAGCAACCGATCAATGTTTCTCTCTCATATCGATGTCTATCTCTCTGTCTCTACCTTCCTCTCTCTAAGCAAGTCTTCAAGTGAAGATTAAAAAAGGAAAAAAGCCTGATTATTCTAAGAGAATCCCTTGGTCTCCTAGGTGATAAAATTATGCATTCAAATTGTGAGATATCTTATGGATCTTAAAAATAAAATACAAATCTAATCAGAATTAAAACATTTAATAAAAATAATATGTGAACATGGATAAAAATGAACAAAATGCCCCAAAGACACACCCCCCCACACCCACGCATAATGGCTCCATAGCAAAAATCTCTAAAATCGGAGCTTATAGGATAAGGGTATAAACAGTTACAATTGTCATTGATATTACCAAAGAGCTCTCCAAATGCCTAACCTTAATACTACTGAACAACATGAGTCAATTCGTAACAATTTTTAAGCAATGTGATAGGCAGTAGTGGCATTCTCTAAAAAATGCACTAGTCCTGGGGTGTGGGAGGAGTGCAGAGGGAAACTGAGAAAGATGGTAGACTAGGTAAGCAAAGTTGAGCACAAACAAATGCTTTTTCTCCACAGGAAATGACCCACTTGGAAGGTGCTATCAAGATCAAATAAGGCATTAGATCTCAAACCTGGTAGCATCACATGGGAGGCCTGTAAAAATGTACTTGGTCCCACACTTGATTAATCAGAAGGTCAGGCCAGAAAATTTGCATACTTTTGCAATTAGATAATAGCCAGTAACCACTAATGTCTAAAATCTTACCCTGCAATGAAAGGTCACAGATTAGATTCCCATTCAGGGCATATGCCTGGGTTGTGGGTTCAATACCGGGTTGGGGTGTATATGGGAGGCAACCGAATGATGTTTCTCTCTCTCTTCCTCTCCCTTCCTCTCTTCCTCAAATCAGTAACAACATATTAAAAAATAAAATCCCACCCTGGGTGAGCCCTGGGGAAGTGGTGGGACCCGGGGGGGAAGGGGTGGTGTGAACCGGAGGAGGAATGGATTCTATTCGTGTGGTCCTGAGACAATTGGACAGTCTGCAGCCATTAGCTACAGAACACTGTTGTATTTCCCTACAAAAACAAATGAGAGAGAGTGTCCCACTTGAAAGTCACATATAGAAAAAAGGAAGAGAATGAAAAAAAAAATCTGAGGAACAGAATAAAGTGGTGAATATAGTAGAATCAGGGGCAAAGAAGGGGAGTGGACTGATAATTATCAGGAGGATAAGGGGGTGGGGAAGCAGTGAGAGACTGGATTGAAATCGTATAACCAATGGATGAAGACAATTGGGGGGGAAAAGGGGTAAGGGCAGAGGGTGGGAAGGGAACTGGGTGGTAGGGAGCTTAGGGGAGAAAAAGGAGAAACAATTATAATAATCTGAGTAATAAAGATTTACTAAAAAAACAAAAACAAAAACAAAAACAAAAACAAAAAAAAAACAGTGGATGTGTCACTCCACAGTACCCTGGAGCCAGCCCCACACCCCTCCCCCTCCTCTTCCACGGAACCCAGGCCCACACCAGGAAGAGATGCACAACCTCCTGACATGCCTGTTTTTCTTCAGGCACCTCTAAGATCCTTCCCACTGCTGTGCCAAAACATACTTCAGTGTACTTTTTGCTCATGATTCACAGGTCTGCTCTCTGGAGTAAAGCAGAACAAATCTAAATTTTCACATGACAGACAAATGTCTGCAGATAACTATCATTTTCCTTAAATCTTATCTGTACATAGGAAATAATATCCCATCACTCCAGGACATTTTCCAGTTCAACCAACATCCTGTACAGTCCACTCAGAACTGCATTTTATTAATCATGCTTTTCAGAACAATTCTCTTCCAAATCAGCAGAAGAGTAAGGAATTGGGCACATTTTATAACCCTTGAAAGCCTACTATCCTTTGTCGATTTATTTTATTTACTTTTTTCTACCCCGGCATTGCTATCTTATTTTCGACACTATTTTTTATTTTTTAAAAAGATTGTGTTCCACATCCAGTATGATAGCAAAAGGAGCTCTGTAGACCTAATTCTTCAGCAAAAAATGGTGGAAAGTATTTTTTCAAAATAATTTAAAAGATTCTGGGAATGCTCCTAAGGGAATTCAGCAAAAAGAAACATTTCAAGAAAAGCTGCTAAAACTTGGTTAAGAACAGAGTCTGTGGTACTTATACCAATACCCTTCTCTCCCAACTCCCAGCTCAGTCAGACAGAAACTCCACTCCAAATGAGTGGAGCCAGGGACACGGGCCTCCCTCCCCCTCAGCTGCCAGTCTGTGGCTGGCGTCCTGGAAAGCACGTCAGCACTTCCCATCCTAACTCCAGCTACCTGATGCAAAGGCTGTTACAGGGCAAGACAGCTGCGAAGTGCGGACTCCCTCTTCATGTTTATCCTTCTTCGTAAAATGAAAACTACTGGGACTACTAGGGCTCTGATTGCCACTGCTTTCACTGGAGAGGCCACCATGCCACCAGAAAAGGCAAGCTAAAAAGACCCGAGATTCAAGAGCTCAACTCCTAAATGGTGTCCCTAAGAGAAAAGCACACCATTGTTCCCAGCCCAGAGCTGTGACTCAGAGATTTTGCTTGGGAATGACGGTGGGAGGAACAGACAGGAATATGGAGAGCTCCAGGCCTCTTCCCAAAGGAACTGGCTTCATTTGCAGCAGCATGGAGAATGAGGAGTTTGGGCCAGGAACACTTTAAAAAAAAAAAAAAAAGTGAAGGACAAGGAGAAAGGCAGCTGGGAGGAAATGGGCAGATTTACTGGAGATATAGGCTGAACTGGCTGTCTACCACTACTTGGTCTCAGAGAACCAGTGAAAGAGTTGAAGAAGTTATCCTGGGGTCAGAACAAACTTCAAATATTGACCTCAGGACGTTGCTCTTCAAAGAAGGCAGAATTTGATTGTATCAGTTTGGACCAGTAAGAAGCAGCTTGTGCCCCAGGGCACTTTTGAGAACAATAGAGCAATCAAGCTGGCAACTAGTAGAGCTGAACAGCTGGATGTGGAAAAAGAAAGGCCTGTTCAAGTCAGTTATCCCAGACTGACTGTGAGCACACCCAGGGCTGTGCCCAGAAGAGCAGCAGCAGAGGCCTCACACAGTTGGGGAGAATGGGACTTCAACTATTCTAGCCAGTCATAAAATAGTAATGCCTAAGGCCACTTGTCTCTCACCATATGTATTCTAATTTCCTTGTGTATGTCTATCCTGTAAGCCCCTTGAAGACAGGGGTCACTGAGCCTTATTACTAACTACAGACCCCATGGGAAGTTGTGCAGACCCTGCCATCCATCTGCTTGTCCGCTCCCGATCACTCCAGCTTTATCTTTCCCAGTTACTTGAAGCTTACGAACTAGCAGCCACCCCAGCTTTGACCCTCAGATCCAGACAGTCACTAAGTCTTGCTGACTGCTATTAATACAAGTCTGTCCTGCTGGCCTTCCTAATCATTCTCTTACCACCATCATATTCTCTTTACTGATCTCTCAGTCTTTTCTTTCTACAACTTCAAATAATGCTTTGAATCCTCATAAACAACACTTTGCATACATAACTTCAATTCAAGTCAGCTGCCTTTCAAGTCCATATGATGGTTCCTATTTACACACCCAAATGTTTATATCTCCTGTTCACATAAGGCTGGGAGCTCAGTGAGGGCAGGTACCTTCTCTTATATTTACCTTTACCTCAGCAGTGCTTTACTACTACAGTACATACTCCAATGAGCTGCATTAAATTTATGAAACGCATGCCCTGGCCAGGTGACTCAGTTGATTGGAGCATCTCCTAGAGCACCAAAAGGTGGCCGGTTCAATTCCCTGTCTGGGCATGTATGGGAGGCAACTGATTAATGTCTCTCTCCCCCCTTTCTAAAATCAATTTTTAAAAATAAAAAAAAATTATGAACCAAAGATTTAATTTTGCCTGTATCACTGCTAATGTCCTGTTCTCTTTTATTTATTCCTCTCTTGTTTAAAGGCCTACACAAAGTACATGCATCATATTATGTTTTATTGATCAAAAAATCACTGCAGTAAATTTAACATTGAAGAAAGCACACTATGTTACTGCCAGCATCTACCTAAGACGGGCCGGTGCCGGCTTTACCTTCATCTGCGCCAGCTGCTGCTGCTGCTGTTGCTGCTGCAGCCTTCGCAGAGCCTCCTGCTGCTGCTGCCGCTGGCGCATCAACTCCTTGTGCCGCTGGAGCTCAAGCTCTTTCCTCTTCCGCTCTTCCTCCTCCTGCCGCAGTCTGGCTGCCTCCTCTTCCATTCGCAGCCGGTTCTCCTCTAATCGACGCTGGGCTTCTTCTTCTTCCCGGGCCCATTTTGCAGCCTCCTCTTCCTTCCAAAGAAAAATAAAAGAAAATTTAATTGTGTGACGTGGTTTTTTAAAAATCTAAATCACTTCTGAAGTAACAGAGAAAGGCAGAAACTTTATGATAATATAAGGTAGAGTTAAATACTTTAAAAAAATTATTTTATTGTTTTTTTACAGAAAGGAAGGGAGAGAGAGTTAGAAACATGGATGGGAGAGAAACTTTGATCAGCTGCCTCCGCACACCCCCTACTGGGGATGTGCCGGCAACCTGAGGAATCAAAGCTGGAACCCTTCAGCCCACAGGCCGACCAACGCTCTATCCACCGAGCCAAACCGGCCAGGGCTAAATATTCTTTTAAAATATATTTATAGAGAACATCCAAGATGGCGGCCTAGGCAGTCTCCTAAGCTGCCGCCTCATCAACAATTTAATTAAAAAAACAACTAAAATCAAAAAGGACTTCACCAAAACGTCAGGAAAACTGGCGGAGTGGAATAGCTACAACTAGAAAGAAAGAGAGAGGCTCACGGAACGGACTGGGAGCCGAAAAGCACTGAGGTAGGGAGACGCTCGCGCACGCGGCCGCCGAATACCTGCCTGGCGGTGGGAGGGGAGGAATCCCCGATTGCACGGAACCCTTTCCGACTGCACTGAACCCCAGCCCCGGCTGAAATTCCGTGGTCCCAGGCTCATACGGGTGGAGTCTGGACTGCAGAGAAAGGCACCCAGAGACTCAGAGACTCAGAGACCGGGGACCGGGAGTCGCAGTCGCAGCCGGCAGGGTCTACAGACTCGCGCGCGTGAGCAAGTACGCGCTGAGGTCTGACCGCCGCCTCTCCGGAGCGGAAGGAGTCAGAAGCTCCAGGTCTGACTGCGGAGTCTGCCGCCGCCTCTATGTACAAGGTGGCGGCCTCTCTGTAGCAGAAGGAGTCAGAAGCTCCAGGTCTGACCGCGGAGGCTGCCGCCGCCTCTCTGTACAAGGTGGCGGCCTCTCTGTAGCAGAAGGAGTCAGAAGCTCCAGTCTGACCACGGAGGCTGCCGCTGCCTCTATGTACAAGATGGCGGCCTCTCTGTAGCGGAAGGAGTCAGAAGCTCCAGACTACAGAGACCAGCCCAAGTCCGGGTGAGCCCCTGCGGCACCCACGCTCTTGCTTGGGGAACCTGGGCCGGTCAGGCGAAAACTCAGGCGAGTGCACAAGGGCAGGGCAGAAGCCAAGACTGTCAGTTCAGCCCTGAGACTCCGCCCCATCCAAGCTGAGCAGAGGCTTCTGCAGTTTTTCAAGTCTGATCCTATAACACTGTCTCCAATACAGAAGTTATCCCAGAGTAGACACAGCTGATACCCACATCCAATTGGCCTGCAGGTCAATTCACAACAATAGAGACTTAGCTACAACAAAGCTGTGCACGCAGTCCACAAAGGGGATCACCAAGAGTGTCTACCTCAGGTAACTGAGGAGGTTGATCCACTGTGCTATATAGGACACCAAACACACAAAGCCATCCTACCAACTCTGAAAAATAGTGATAATGCCGAGACAAGGAAACAGATCTCAAACAAAAGAGATGGAAGATATAGAGTTCAGAACTACGGTTCTAAGGTTATGCAACAATATCCTAGAAAAGCTCGATAAACTCCATGAGACCCAACTAAAAAGTATAGATAAACTGACTAAATTGGAAAATATTATGCAGAGATCCAACAGCAGAATGGAAGAACACAAGAATCAGATCAAAGAGCCAAAAGACACTCCGCTGGAGAAGGAAGAAGAAAAGAGGATCCAGAAAGTTGAAGATAGTGTAAGGAGCCTCTGGGACAACTGCAAGCGCACCAACATCAGAATTATGGGGGTGCCAGAAGAAGAGGGAGTGCAAAATACTGAAAACATATTTGAAGAAATAATATCAGAAAACTTCCCTCACCTGGTGAAAGAAATAGACTTACAAGTACAGGAAGCCTACAGAACCCCAAACAAGAGGAATCCAAAGAAAAATTCTTCTCGACACATCATCATCAATATGCCAAGGGTAAAAGACAAAAAGAGGATCTTACAAGCAGCAAGAGAAAAGCAGTTGGTTACCTATAAGGGAGCACCCATACGACTATCAGCTGATTTCTCAACAGAAACCATGCAGGCCAGAAGGGAGTGGCAAGAAATATTCAAAGTGATGAATAGGGAGAACCTACAACCAAGATTACTGTATCCAGCAAAGTTATCATTCAGAATTGAAGGGCAGATAAAGAGCTTCACAGATAAGAAAAAGCTAAAGGAGTTCATCACCACCAAACCAGTATTATATGAAATGCTGAAAGGTATTACTTAAGAAGAGGAAGAAGGTCAAGTGAATTAAAAATCTCAGGAATAGAATAAACTGGTGAATATAATAGAATTAGGGGCAAAGAAAGGGAGTGGATAGATAATTATCAGGGTGAAGGGGTGTGGGGTGCAGAAAGAGACTGGATTAAAATTGTATAACCTATGGATGAGGACAATGATGGGGGAGGGGGTAAGGGCAGAGGGTGGGGTGGGAATCGGGTGGAAGGGAGCTATGGGGGAGAAAAAGGAGAAACAATTGTAATAATCTGAGCAATAAAGATTTAATTAAAAAAAAAAAAAATAAAAAATAAAATAAAATATATTTATAGTAGCCACAAAGGCCTAGCATGCTTTCAGAATAAATTTTCATTGGCTTGCTAGTTCTACATAAAAGGAATGTCACTTTTACTTGTGATAAGTACTGATGATCTCTAAGAGATCACTGCCAACAGCAGGGAAGTCTCTTGGAAACTGTTCCAACACTGAGGCGAACTGTTGCCAGGACCTTGCAGGGATGTTGATGACCAAGAAAGTCTCAGCCAGGGCTGGAACCAGAGCAACTTCACAAGAGCACTTCATTCAGTCCCTAGCTTTCACCCACTGTGGCCCACAGGTTCCTTGGACAAACTCTCCTCGACCCACACCCTCCACCCCTCTGGCTATTGGTAATGGCAGAATGACATGGTTGGACTAGAATTAGTGCTAATTGTTGCAGAATCTTGGGACTATATTAAGAAGCAATAAATTGTATACTTTCAAAGAATGAATTGAAGAACACCTTCAGGCAAAAGCTGTCACTTGCAGATCTCACTTTTGGTTTTTAAAGAGTATGTCTTCGGATTTCTTCACTGGTGGTCTATTTTTTGTTTGTTTTGCTTCTCTGATATGTAACTCAGCTTTTATAATTACATGTGGGATGGTTATTACGAATATAGGAAGAGCCAGTTAGGTCTCTTTTGGTAATTTTCAGCAACCTGAAAAAGACAGGCTATCTAAACACTTTCTTCATCACTAATCCCCAGCTTCAAGTAGCAATGAGAAGAGTAAAACATCAGTTACCTGCTTGCGTAACAATTCTTCCTGCTTCCGCCTTTCTTCCTCTTCTCTTCTCCTCTCCTCCAGTCTCCTAAGAGCTTCTTCTTGCTGCTGCCTTTCTTCCTCTTCTCGCTGTCGCCTTAATGCTATCTCTTGCTCCCTCTGGCGTCGCAGGGCCTCTTCCTATAGTAATAAAAAAGGTGTGTGTGTATGTATGAGAGAGAGAGAGAAACTATGGGTCTCAATTAATATATTACACATCATAATTTGAAAAGGAATAGGCTATATGCTGCAAAAGCTGTTGAAAGCAAACATAAAAAGTATACAGAGTAGCCCAGTCACAGTGGCTCAGTGGTTGAGTGTTGACCTATGGACCAGGAGGTCACGGTTCGATTCCTGGTCAGGGCACTTATCTGAGGCATGCAGGAGGCAGCTAATCGATAATTCTCTGTCATCAATGATGTTTTTCTCTCTCTCCCTCTCCCTTCCTCTCTGAAATATATATATATATATATATATATATATATATATATATATATATATATATATATATATATATAAAGTATGCAGAGTAAGTTGAGAAAAAGATACATTAAGAGTTAAAATAATTTGTGCCCTGACCTGGTAATAGTTGATTGGAGCACTGTCCCATGCACCAAAAAGGTTGTAGTTTCAATTTACAGTTAGTGGGTTCAATTCCCAGTTAAAGGGACATACCTAAGTTGCAGGTTCGATCCCCATTTGGGGCACATATGGGAGGCAACTGATCATTGTTTCCTTCCCTCCCTCCCTCCCTATATATTTCTCAAATCAATAAAAAACAACCTAAAGAGTTAAAATAATTTGTATTTAGAATATAAATAGCATTATTCTCTGAATTCTTCCTTGGTTTCCACATTAGCTATATTTACTTATTACCCCTAGAAAGAAAGGGTCTATTAGGACTTGGCCTTAGTTTTCTCCACTGGAACCATCAGCTCCAATTTTTTATTTTTTATTTTTATTTTTAAAATATTTTTAATTGATTTTTTACAGAGAGGAAAGGAGATAGTTAGAAAACATCAATGAGAATCATCGATCAGCTGCCCCCTGCACACCCCCTACTGGGGATGTGCCCGCAACCCAGGTACATGCCCTTGACTGGAATAGAACCTGGGACCCCTCAGTCCGCAGGATGATGCTCTATCCACTGAGCCAAACCGATTTCAGCAATTTTGTAATCAGCTCAGAACCTAAGGTATAGTCAGATCAAATCAACATAGCTACCAAAAATATTTGGTGAGGTAGGAATAAGTTCTCCAGTCAGCAGTACTGAGTAAAGTTATGTCTCCCAGAACAAAAGTCCCACAGATATTAAGTATACAGAAAAAGGTCCCGTTGTTAAGTAATTTAGGAAATACTGAGTATCACAGAATTAAACAGATTTCCTTACTGCAATATATCTTAAGAGCTCTTAAATGCTAATATAGTGTGGCTCTAAGAAATATTAGTAGTTCTAATCTAATCTCAGTATAGACCCTTTTGTTTTTCACAAAGTACCTCCTTGTGGCCAACAAAAAGTAGAAAATGTGAGGTAAAATCTAGACTCTGGGGCTATTACAAAGAGGATTCTTTCCATTGGGAACTTTAAAAATCCCAGTAAAAAATAGGCCAAGCACATGAATAGAAAATTCTACAACCCACCCCCTCCCAAATACAAATGACCAAAAATTGAAAAATATTCAATGACACTGGTTATAAATACTTAGACAAAGACTTGGTTACTTTTGATATCTAACTGATTTATAAAACCCCAGGAAATACACAAAAGAAATAAATTCTAATGTTTCACTTGGACTGAGGACTCTTCCCTCCACTGGGTGCTAGTGGACAAGACACGCTTTCTAAAGGACAGTGAGTCTTCTAAGGTTCCAATCCAGTTTTGACTTTGGATAAACCATCTCTGTGAACTACAGCTTGTGAAATAATAGGAGTGAGGGAGCTACCCTGAACGCCCTCCTTCAGCACCAATCCTATGGTCAGAGTTCTCGGAGATAGGGTTACCTGCTTCCTTCGGGCAAGTTCTTCTTCTTCCCGCCTCTTTCTTTCTTCCTCCTGCTGCCTTCGGAGAATTTCCTCCTGCTGTCTTCGGAGTTCTTCTTGCCTCTTTCGCTCTTCTTCTTCCCGTTTTGCCCTCATTTCTGCTTCTCTTCTCTCCTGCTCTAGCTGTGATTACACAAGAGTACTCTTAGACACTTGACGCATGCATAGGAACACCCCAACATCACTGACCAGTACAATGGGAGAACCTGAAGTGTGCAGGCACCACCAGTCACTCAGTTACTTCCACTGCAACAGGGTGATGGAAACAGTTCTGTGAAAGCTCTAAGCTCTGATTTGTCTCAGTAATCAGAACAGCTTTATGGTCTTCTAAATTGAGGGCACTCCCAGCCCACTTTTCCCTACCTCCTTGCTTCATACCACCTCTGCACCATACTTTCTGCATGAGGAAGAGCAGTAGCCAAGAGGAGAGGAACACCATTTTCTTGGGCAGTGGCCATTTCTTTGCTCATTCCACAAAAAGATTTTCTGATTGAAGATCTAACAAGATAGCTCCAAAATTTCAAAAGCAATTTTGTAAAGCTACTGATGTAAAAAATTATATGATTTTTTAAAATCTGAAGATGAGCCATTTGTCAAATTCTATCCTTCATAGTCCCTAAATACTAGTCAAATCCAGCACCTACTTTCCAGTTCTATTGCCACAAGTATAGTTCTGGTTTTCCTTTTCTCACCCACATTCCTAAGAGTCTCCTTATCTGATTTCCCAGAATCCAGCTGTACCCACGTTCCCCAGCTCAACACCTAACCCCCACATACACACACACACAAAACCCACTCCCACTTAAACTAGTGGTTCCCAACATGAGGCACAGGCCCACAGGGGGACAATTTGATTTTGTCTGGAGGCACTAAAAAAAACATACTCAATTTGACAATGAGTTATTAACAGTGAATTTTTTTGCATTTCCTATGGTTCTGGGATCTCATATACAGTATATAAGTACATATTGTGACATATTTATGCATTTTCAGTTCTCTATTGTTTTGAAACTTTGTTTGCTATTTTTCATATCACTTCATTTTTTTTTTAACAGTTTCTTAGTGATTTATTCCTCAGTACTTCAACTGCCCTTTTGTTCTTTTTTCTCTTTGATGAATGTCATGTTCTTTGGAAGCTTGTTTAGACCAAGCTAATGGTCTTTTAGGCTTCCTCCAGGTGAATAGGAGCTCACTTTTTGAACAGAATTGTATGTCACGGGAGGGGGGGGGGCAGGGGGCGGGGACAGGGACCAGGATTTAGAGATGCTTGTGTAGGCCAGGGCCAGAGGCTGGAACCACTGACTTACACTATCCTCACCCAGAAAACAAACCCAACTAATGTAGCATGTATGAGGACGCTCACGACCGACCTGACTCTTCTTTAGTTTCCTCTCTTGTCATTCATTCCTCAGACGCATCAAGGGTCCAGACCAGATCAAAGTACTTAGCTGTTTCCTTAGCCAGTATGTTTTCCTGCATTTGTGAGGAAACCTTTACAGGGTTGTTTCCTTCAATAGAGATTGAAATGTTTTCTCTTCCTACTCTGTTAATCCAAAACCCTTCAACAGGGTTAAATCTTACCAGTGAAATCTTCAAGTGAAAATTTTCTCAGGTATTACTGTCCATTGAAAATGTTGCCCAATTTCTGATTCCTCACCTCTCCAACTAAGTAGCTGACCCATAATGCTTTTCTTGACCTGCTTGTTTGTGTGTCATCACCCTCCCCCATTGCCCACCACACACACACACACACACACACACACACACACACACGACTGCAAGCTCCTGTATTTCATTACTTCAGGGGATAAGACTGCATTAAGTATTAAATAGAAAAAGTCTCTCAGAGGCATGAGAACCTGGAAATCATGGACAGTGATTCTAAGTGTGATAGACATCCTCTTCTGGAAAGTACTAAAACCAAAATTCAAGATTCCTAGCTCCTACAGAAAATGTGAATGGATCATAGGATCTAATGTTAATGTGGAGTCTTTCAGCTATGTCTGGGGGCACTAAGATATATAAATACAAATCACTATAAAAATTCTAGGTGGGAACTCAAGTTATAGGGTAAGGGTCTATTAATAAGCCATGTAGTAAATATTTTCTTAAGTTTTTAGTATTTATAACAAATGTATCTAACATGAATCATGAAATTAAGTGTACAGATGACCATGATCATTAATGTGTCAACCAATCAATAATTTTTAATTGAATTAATTTTCACTTATAATTTTAATTCTGTTCAAGGTCTTTTTGGGTATATATATTCATAGAATATGAAAGTGCTTCTATCAGCTAAGTAGCAGTAAACTAGAAGAGAATAAATATATAGCTAGCTAATGATACAGACATCAGTAACTTTTGCCTGTGTCCCTTAACTGGAAAGAATGCACAGTTGTGGAAAAATGAGTTCAGACCTTTGCAGCTTTGGCCTTCTCCATCTGCTGAAGCTGTTCAAGGGCAGGTCCTGGAGTCGTCGTATCAAGGGGAAGATCCCATACACTACTACCTTCCCAACCTATAAGACAACAAGGGGAAAAAGTGAGGATTTCAGGGCTTACAAGCACAGTCACATATCTAGGAGCATAACAAAAGCAGCTTTCCCCTGTCCCTGAATGAGCTCCATCATATATTATATCTGTTATGCATTGAAGTCAACTGAACTGCCAGTGGGCTCTAATTTATATCAATAACCTTCAACACATCTAGAGGGAAAGATAGGTACCAGGCATTCATCCTCAAAAAACCCTGTTCAGCCGAAATCGGTTTGGCTCAGTGGATAGAGCGTCGGCCTGCAGTCTGAAAGGTTCCGGGTTTGATTCCGGTCAAGGGCATGTACCTTGGTTGCGGGCACATCTCCAGTAGGGGTTGTGCAAGAGGCAGCCGATCGATGATTCTCTCTCATTGATGTTTCTAACTCTCTATCCCTCTCTCTTCCTCTCTGTAAAAAATCAATAAAATATATTTTTTTTAAATAAAAAATAAATAAAACAAAAAATGCACACAAAAAAAACCTGTTCACTCCCCCATTTTTACGGATGAACAAGCTAAGGGCCAGAGGTAGTTCTGTAACATCCCCAAGAATACAGGATAAGCATGTGGCCATGCTAGGACTGAAATCCCACTCTGTGAATCAGATCCCAAAGTCCACCATATTTCTAACAACCACACCACCTCTTATGGCATGCACTAAATGGAGAATGGGGTTAAGAAGGGCATAGCTATGGAACTAGAGAAAACTAAGTGGTTGTACAATATTATGAATGCATTACTTACTTATTTAAGAACAGTTAATATATGTTATATGATTTCAGTTCAGTAAGAGAGGAAAAAGAGAAAGGAATAGCTGGAGCTGGGCAGGCCTTTGGAAAGTCTCACCAACAACACTCAGTCCTACTGACCTGAGAGAGTCAGATGTGGAAGTAAATAAACAGGAGAAGGTTTCTGAGTCCGTTTTCCTATGGTCAGCAATATTTGCTGACACCACTTTTCAGCATTCTCTATTTCCTACATTCCTATTATAGTCTATTTATGGACTATAAATTATTGTCTATATAAAATGGAGTATATGTAAAGGACCTTAAATGCATCATACTCAAAGAAAGAAGTTGTTTAATAAGGTACTTATAGTTTCCCCAAAACTGGAGAGTATTTTAACATCCTAACTATAAATGGCTGCCAAAAAAAGGTACATATAGCATGGGAAGTTGCTGAAGAAGAGGGAAGATAATCAGACTTTCTGCCATAATCCGCAGTCACTCTTAGTGAGAGAACTATGGCCTGAATAGCTCAATTGCTCTAAGAAAAACCCATCAATGCCCATGTTCCTGAGAATTTTCAACATATACTATAACCTCTTATAAGGACTACCCAATTTTGCAGAAATCAGATCTTAAGAAAAAGAAGTACTCCACCAATGGCAACTTTTTAAAAATCCCAGCCCCCAAAATATTCTAATTTATAGCAAAGGAGGAAAAAAAGAGAATGAGGTTAAAATGTTCACTTCAAAGCAGGCTTTTCTCTTCTCCAAATTTCTGGGTACCTGTAGGCTGTGAAGCTGTTGGCTGAAGCTCCCAGATAGACCCAGTATCTGGTACTGACACAGATCTAGTCACTGAAGAAATGACACTCTGATCAGATATTCTGCAAAAGGGAAATAAAAAGAACTTGTTTTTGTTATTTTGCCAAAATAAGGAAGAACTTCTATATTACTTGTAGATTTTCCAGGTTATTTGGCCAGAAACCCCATTGTTTTAACTAAATGGTAACACTACCACAGCATCTGGGAGAAGGGGAAGAATAACCACTCTCTGGACTACTAAGATCTTAGCAAACACTGATTTCCAAATAATGAATACACCTACTAGCTTCAAAATCCACAGCATCTCAATAAACAGAGGCATGTGATAATGGGGGGAAAAACACACCAAAAAAACCCCACAGACTCTAAGTCAAAAGGTCTATATTTTAGTTCTGTTTAGTTTTCCGTGTATTATGTCAACCAAGACCTCGAGCCTCTCAATGTCCCAGTTTGCCCATCTGTAAAATGGACACTTTATTACTTAACAGGATGGGTTACAACTCAAAAGAGAGGTGTAAAAGGTTCTAATTAAACTGGACAGTAAGATTTTAAAGAGCAGTGGCTGCTCTTTGCAGAAGATAAAATATTACCGTGAATGATAATCAGAAACAGCAGAAAGTTAATATAATTTCTAGCATAATTTCCTTTTCTTTTGAATGACCTTAATAGCATTTAGGTTCTGAAAAATGATAACCGTGTGTGACATTGCTAATATCTTAAGATAGCTAGCACATGTAAAAATGAGATTAAACTTTTAGACTACAACTTTTTTGGTTGCTGGTTCCATAAGACTACATTGCTTCTCAAGTGTTATCCTTTGCAATTTATTCTCTGCATAAAAAGAGCAAGTAAATGCTTTACCTCCAGCCTAGTTCTTTTTAAAAACTATATTCTATTTTAACACACATCACCACACAGTTTTCTGTGGTGTTTGGGTTTTTAATACCTGAATTCACACATACCCATATTTATTCTCTTTATCTGAGACACACACACACACACACACACACACACACACACACACACGGACACACACGGACACACACACAGAAGGACATATCATGGAATGACCACCAACCTCATCTTTAGAGCCTGGAACTGTTGGAGAAGAAGTGCCAACTGTTGCTGCTGCTGGGAAGACAAGGCTGCTTTCTGCTGTTGAGCCAAAACTTGTGCATACTGTTGTCTTTAAAAAGTAGAAAAAAATGTAACCTGTCTATCCATATTTAGTTCACTTTACTGAGACAATGAAAGACATGGTTCAATCTACCCCTTTCCCAAAACGGCCATCAGAAACAACTAAGAAATATCTATAATAATAAAAGCATAATATGCTAATTAGACCGGACAACCTTCCGGATGAAGCCGGGGCTGCGAGGGAAGCCTGGGTCCCAGGTGCCTGCTGGCGGCCCGAGGGAACCCGGGTCTCGGGAGCCAGAGGGAAGCTGTTTCTGGCAGTCGCGGGAAGGAAGGCCTACTCTTGCATAAATTTCATGCATTGAGCCTCTAGTATTTTAGAATTCTTCATGAGAACAATAGTCACACAGTAAAGAAAATTCTATACTTCTAGAAAGAACTGAGCTTATAGATGACAAGCTTCTGGAAGGGGGGATAACAAACATAAAAAACTGGCAAACTCCTTCAAAATGATGAAGAAATTTGATAGTTTTTTAAAATACTTTGTCTTATATCAGAAAACAAGTTAAAAATAAAACAAAATCAAATAGCTATTTCTACATGAAGCACCCTTTGCAAAAATAAAATCACTTGTATAAAAATTCTCAAATTTGTTTCAGCTGGGAAAATTTTAGGTAAAATTATTTTCCGCTAGATCAGAGGTAGACAAATTTTTCAGTAAAGCGCCAGACAGTAAATATTTCTGGTTTTGCAGACCATATGCATTACTCAATGCTGCCATCTTTGTTCAAAAGCAGCCACAAACAATACACACACAAACTGGTGTGGCCGTGTGTCCATAAAACTCTGCTTCTAAAACAGGTAGCAGGCTGCCAACCTCTGCACAGATGACACACACAAGCTAAGTGATTCTGCCATAATTCCACACCACTTCTAACAATATAAATTTTTACTTCTTTTCTGTCCTCTGGTCTATGTTTTTTCTCTGTAGCATTCAAAGTTGAATTTTTAGGAGGCACGTAGTTCTTAAAAAGCTTGTTGATTATTGCTTTTGGAGCTAATGAGCTTGCAAAATTACAATACTGTATCATCTTCTACAAACTTCTGGTATTTAAGAAAACAAAACTTAGTGGTAACATGCCACTAGAAGGGTGACTGAAATATCCTAAAACTTAGTTTTCTGCTGTAAAAGGTGAAACCTGTGAGCAGATGATATCAAAGGCCCTTCTGGTGCCACAGTACACCCTCTATAGTACTGTTCTTACTGTATTAAGAACTGCTGGTACTGAAGGTGCTGCATCTGGTATAAGGCTGTGAGTTCCTGCTGCCTGGTCAGTCGCTCCTGATCCAACTCTCCCTGAGAGTGAAGAAATGGGGGAAGAAATACCATTGAATAAATTGCAAAGAACCTAAAAGCCATTTAGCACCTATGTCTAAAAGCAAAGTGAATTCTAGGTCTTCAGTTCCCACTCCACCTTTACATCCAAAATGCACAACTTATAAAAAACCTCAGGCATTTGTAAAAACTAAACAGTCCATCTAATGGAAGAAAATGGTGTCTGCAATATAAGAGACTAGAAGCCGGGTGCATGAATTCGTGCACATTGAAAGGAAATTAATTAGAGGAGGCTTCAGGGTGTGTCCGGCCCATCTTGCCCAGTCCAATCAGCCGGACCCCAACAGGAAGGTAACCTACTGATGGGAGCGTCTGCCTCTAGTGTCCCAACCTAACGGTCAGATACTTAGCATATTGGACTTTTATTATAAAGGATTCCATAAGGTGTGGGGAAGGGTTCTTATTTCAGATGTTATTCATTCTCCCCTCCTGTCCTTGAAGCTGGATGTTATACTATACTCCAGTTATCACTATAACTAAAAAATGTATAATTCTACTAATTTTAAAAGTGATTTATAAATATGTTAGATAATCAGAAATTATAGAAATGGGACAAACAGAAACGTGAAATTATTTAAAGGTTAAAGGAAATGGCACATAATACAAGGTGCCAATATGTAAGTATGTCTTCTTAAGATAATGAGAAAAAAAAATGCTTTACTATTTTTTATTGATTTTAGAGAAGGAGGGAGAGGGAGGGAGAGATAGAAACACCAATGCTAAGAGAGAATCACTGATCAGCTGCCTCCTGCATGACCTCTACTTGGAATCAAGCCAGCAACCTGAGCATGTGCCCTGACTGGGAATTAAACCATGACCTCCTGGTTCATAGGTTGATGCTCACCCATCTGAGCCACACCAGCCTGGAGATAATGAGGAATTTTAAGCTAAACACAGTATAAAAGAGCGTGGAAAAGTAAAATTTCCTACCCCCAAATTAGGTTTCTCTACTGCTACTAAAACACCACTAAGTTTTACAAAAACAAGCTGTAGTAAAACTCTGGATTTTTAGCTTATATTTCAAATAATATGGTCTGAAATTTAAATCTGAAAAGCTTAAAATGAGAAAAATAAGGGAAGTATAAGAAAAATATAGTAGTCTCCCTTATTCAGTTTCACTTCCTGCAGTTACCTGCAATCAAACATGGACCAAAAATAGTAAATAAAAAATTCCAGAAATAAATAACATAAGTTTTAAACAGTGTGTTAAAGTAGCCACTTTAGTATGATAAAATCTCAAACTATCCCCATTACCCTCCCAGGATATATATCATCCCTCTGTCCGGTGTGCCAACAAGGCAGATGCTACCCTCCAAGTTAAGTCACTTAGTAGATGTCCTGCTTATCAGATCGGTTGGGAGGTAGGGGGAGAAGGGTATCACATTCACATCACTTTTATTATAGTATTCCTATATAATAAAAGGCTAATATGCAAATAGACCGAACGGTAGAACAACCAGAACAACCAGTTGCTATGATGTGTGCTGACCACCAGGGGACATGTGCATTTTCTGTGATTTCAGGTATCCATTGGGGGTCTTGAAATGTACCCACTACGGATAAGGGGGGTAATACTGTAAAAGTATAAGGGTGACATAGACTAAACTTAGGCAAATCATTAGTGAACAGTTTATATCTTTATAGTTTGCAATAAAATGTGGTAATTTCTTGGGCTAGGGATCATCTAAAATTAAAGCTAGATAAAAACTACGATAAGTTCATCTAAAATTTTTTTATGAAAATCCTATCTAATAAAGAAGGAATATGCAAATTGACCGTCACATCATAACAAAGATGGCTGCAACCACAGCAGAAGCAGGGATTCTATAACACAAGATGGCTGCAGCCACAGCAGAGGTTAAGTGTCAGTAAGGACCCTTAATGAGCAATCCGCAGGCACCTCAGGCTGTGCTCCCAGGCCATGCCCCAGCCCAGCGGAGCTTGACAGGGGACCTGAGGCCATGTCCCCACCCTGGCACCAAGCCAGGGGACCTGAGGCCACGCCCCCTTCCCAGTGGATCTAGCCCAATGGGGGTGGGGCCGGCCAGGTCTGCATCTCGCACGATTTCGAGGCGCATGTGTGTGGGCATGGGCTTGACTCTGGTTCCCATGGCATGCCCCAGACTCTGACAAGAGGAAGATTTTCATATAAATTTTACTAATTTTTTTTCCATCTCTGACACTTCTATTATAGAGAAAGGGCAAATAGCAATATTAAAATATTTCCTCTAATTCCCTTTTAATGTGCAGGAATTTTGTGTACCGGGTCACTAGTATTCATCATAAAGATGAACTCACTTATCAGTGCAAAGGCAACAGCTGACAGGAAGCAGAGCTTCACATGCTTTTTCCCCTAAGTGAATCTGACTGAGGCTTAGCCCTATCATTAGGAGTCAGGAAATGGACTACAGAAAGTTTGCTAAGCTCCAAGTAATGATCTTTCAGCTCTGAAACATGCAAGATAAAAACTCATCCCAATTCAGAGAAGGAAAATAAAGCTCAAACTTGGTACGTAAATTAAATTTATACACAATAATATAATTTTTCTTTGAATTTATAACAGAAATAATTTCCCTCACCCAGGAATATTTACTGCTCTCCGAACTATAGGTCTCAACCCATCAGTGGATTGTAAAATCAATGACTGGGTAAAGTTCAACATTTGAATAAAAAGAAAAGAAATAGAACAGAAGATATGTGCATGACAAAATGTTTTGTAAAATGCACAGAGTAACTTTTTTTTTTTTTTTTTTTTTTTACTACAGGCCATGGTAAAAAATGTTTGATAGCCACTATTTTCACCTATGAATGCCCTTGATAAGAGATTATATCTTATTTATCCTCATCTCTCACAGGCCCTCAACTCAGAGTTAATGAATAAGTCAATGGTGTTTTCATTGTAGAAATCCAGTGTTCACAATGAGGTTTCTAACTATGGCTACTTTTGACTATGGCCAAGAACCAGATAGTCCTATCCTTGGAGGAGGAAAAGTAAGGCACAGATACAAAGCTCTCTAAGAGGAACTCTTTGGGGGGAGGGTCGGGAACAGCTGAAAAGGAGTATTATTTCCCATTCAAAGGTACTCCAGGGCCACTATACAAAAGGGCTACCTTATGATCCAGTTTTTAGTTACAAAAACTAAAAACTGGATCATAAAAACCAGTAGCTTTTTTTTTTTTTTTTTAAATCCTTACCCAAAGATATTTTTTCCATAGGAAAGCAGTGAATCTGTAACTAATACATGTTCTGGGTGAACTGTAAGGTACTTACCATATGAGAAGGGGGTGCAGGACCAGAAGAGAAGGGAACCCTTCCCCACATTTTCATGATATCACCAAGAGGTTGGAAGCTTTCATCACATGCTCTCTTCACCAATAAAGACATAGTAAAATAGCCCGCCTGAAACCATTCTGCCATCTCCTGATTATTGAAGGGACCTATAACACCAATTAAAACAGAAAGGCAATAAGAATCCTTTCAGGCTAAAGAGGGAAAAAACATTTTCTGTGTTTGAACCTCATCCAGAGGTATCAACTTGTTTCAGGTGGTGCCTGTCAAGTAATTTGTAAGATAAACTTAATTTCTCTCCAAAGACTTCTAATAAAATACAACTAAAAAGATTTCAAAATAAGCAGTGCTGAGATTTTAAAGAGCATAATAGTCTCCATCTCACTCAATCTCTATAACTCATTTGTCAAAGAAGTAGTATATTAATAAAACTGGAAAGAGTATTTGTTAAGACTTTATGTCATTTTGTAATAGAGAATAGAGATATGCAGAGCAGAATACACGCTTTTCTAAATTTTCATTTTTCTGCCAGAGATCTAGCCATTAGGGGAATGCAAGTTAAAAACTATGTGGTATCATGACACACTTGTCAGAATGGCTATCACTAAAAATAGCCACATCATGCATTGGCTAGTATGGCCCAGGTGGTTGGGCGTCATACTGTGCACCAAAAAGTTGCTGATTCAATTCCCAGTCAGGGCATATGCCCAGGTTTCGGGCTCAATCCTCAGTAGGGGGCATGCAGGAGGCAACCCACTGATGTTTCGCTCTCACACACATGCCTCTCTTTTCCTCCCTAGAAATCAATAAAAATATTTTAAAGTAATAAAATTATTTTCTGTAAAGAAAATATGAGTCACTCAGAGATTGCTGGTGGGAATATAAAATGGTACAGCCCTTCTGGAAACCAGTTTGGCAATTTCTTTAAAAAAACAAAACAAAACCTAAACATGTAATCACCATATAATCCAGCAATTGCACTAGTGAACATATTTTATCTCACAGGACTAAAACTTATGTTCACATAAAAACCTATCCATGAATGTTTTAAAACCTTTATTATAATAGCCAAAATCAGAACAACCCAGATGCCATTCACATTAAACTATGATACATCAAAGTGATAGAATACTAAATTAAAAGAAACAAGCTATTGATACATGCAACAAACTGAATGAATCTCCAGAGAATTATACTGAGTGAGAAATGACAACGCCATAGGGTTAAATACTGTATGATTCCATTTATATAACATTCTTGAAATGACAAAATATAGAAATGGGGAACTGATCAGTGGTTTCCGGGGATTAAGGAGGAGGAGAAGGGGGTGTGGATGGGAGGGGAATGGGTATTGCTATAAAAGGGCAACAGAAGGGATGCTATTGTTGAGACAGAAACACTGAATCTTGACTATCTGTGTCATTGCCTTGATTGTGTACTACAGTTCTGCAAGAGGTTATCCTGGGGAAACCAAGTAAAGGTATGTGGAATCTCCATTTTATTTCTTACAAACACATGTGAAGCAACAATTATCTCTAAATAAATTTAATTAAAACACACATCCATATGTATTTTAATTAAAACCCTGCTCTTACATACTTTACACTCTATAGATCATGACAAATATATACAGGTAGCGATAGATGCTATGAAGAAGAATGAAGCAGGTTAAGGGTACTGAGAGTGGGAAAGGAGTTATTACATTGGAGAGAGGTCACTTGGTTAAACACTACCATGAAAATGACACTAATAAAGTCAATAACCAATTTCAAGTTACTAGCAAATATTTCAAAAGCAGAAATGAAGAATCAGCAAATGTCCTTTACAGCATTCTCTCTGCATTCTAATTTTTATTTTTTTAAATATATTTTTATGAATTTCAGAGAGGAAGGAAGAGGGAGAGAGACACAGAAACCTACAACAGAGGCTCACTGATCTGCTGCTCCTACATCATCCCTACTGGTGATCCAGCCCACAACCCAGTGTGTGCCCTGACCAGGATTTGAACAGTGGCCTCCTGATTCATAGGTCAACACTCAAACACTGAGCCACACTGGCCAGGCTCTCCCTGTTCTAATTTAACTTATGCATCATACAAATCTTTTAAGGAATTGGTTTATGGCATGGCACTACTTCTCAGACATTTTTTAATAGTTTTTATCACTTAGTATCAACTCCACTTTAGTGAAATATTAAAGCAGTATTCCAAAATTACTCTCATTATCTTTTTATGGAAAGAAGTCTGGAATATAGAGAAGGTAAGTAACTCACCTGCCTAATAAATCAGGTGGGATGCCAGAATTAAGGGGGGGGTCTTAAGCATTTTGTTTACATCCTTATCAAATTAGCATGACATTATGCCCTATATTCAAATTATTTTCATTGGACTTCCCTTCCCCTCACTAAAATAGTAAAGTACTATGGGAGGAGCCTATAAAAATGCCTTCTATATATAAAGAAAGCCTATAGCATGAAAATTAACATTAACCACCACCATCTTACAAAATCTGGAGGTAACGTCAGACACTTCTATATTAAAGTAGAACAAAACCACCTACCCTGAATTTCTCCCTGAGGATCTTTGTAATACCACTTCTGCATTGCTTCATGTATTGATGGACCCGAGACACCCTTAGCTCTGTGCTCTTGCAGCTTTGATGCCAGTCTCTCATCATCTAGTGCACTATCTTGGAGATATGCCACCATCTTCTCAGCTTGCTAACAGAAAAACAAAAAATGGAAAGAAAAGATCCTAAATTAGTACTTGTACACATAAAAAAAATGCCTACTTTCTTTGGACTACTTGATCTGTGAAAGACATTATGCAAGGAACACAGCAGACAATGATTTAATTTTTACTACAATGCCATGAAAACAGGTACTACCCCCCATTTCACAAAGGGGAAGTCTTATTCAGGGTCTCAAAATTATTAAGCAAACTGAAGATCAATGATTCTCTCTCATACCCAACTGATATGGATCAAAGCCCAGGCTTCTAATCAACGCACCAATAATACTTTTTAAAATTTATAAGCCACTGTTCAATCTTATATTGTATAAACCTGTAAATACGTGCATGTTAACAGAACAAAAGGTTCCAATAGTACAATTACCAAAAAAATCTTTTGCATGTTTTACTAAGACACTGACTCCTTTCTTCCTTTCTTCAACATTGCTTGTCACTAACAACCCCCACCCTGAGGGCAAGAGAAGTTCTTCTGTAGAAAGCAAGCTATTATTTACTTTGCATGTGAACAATGGTATATACAAACTTGGGGAAATCTAGAAACATGATTAAGAAATGAATATCCTGGGAGTTTTACTATTTTCCCTGTTATACTTTTGGTATAATATACAGAAGACACAGTACCTATCCACAGCTGCTTGTATTCACCATTTTTGGCATTCCATTGATTTCCAAAGAAAAAAGAAAAGCAAACAGCTAAAGGCAACCTCAGAAGAGCAAAAAATAACCTGACATGACTACAACATAGCAGAAACTTATAAGCATGAAATGACTTGAAAGAAATTTTTCATACAAATAAATACTACAAACAACTTTTCCAGTACATAAAATCTGGTACACAAGAGTCCCATTTTTGAATATTCATTAATGCTTTCTAATATTTATAGCGTTGGAGAAAAAAAGAATTACATGATTTTTACCTGCTCCAAATGCTTGAGACCCTCTTCATCATCTGGCTCCGTGGAAACACTGCCCATACCAGGAGCACCTACGACCTGCGCTTCACCTGGCCGGGGGGCAGCACCGGGATTAGAAAGAGGAGGTGGAAGTATGAGGAGAGGAGAGGCCGTGTCTGAAGGAATCTGAGGCAGGGGCTGCTGGGCATCAGGAATCATTTCTAGAGGGAAAAAGATGTAGACAGATGAAAACCCTTTAAAATATAGAGAATCTTATGAAGAATAAGTCTATATCAAGTTGAGCAGCTTGCTAAATGAGCTCAGCTATTTCTGAAGTACAGTATTTCTCCCCAGAAAGACAGAAGTACCTCCCCAGAATGACAAAATATAAGGATTAAAAGGTATCCAGAAGGGCCTTCTTCAGTACCTGCCTATGTCACTAGAGCATCTACCCACCCAATGGTTATGCGTTTACCTCTTGAAAGAAAACAGTCAGTCTAATCCCTCGTTAATATCAAGTCTCAGAATAGTAGAGACAGTTAATAAAGCATTGCAAATCTTCTCAAAGATGGCATATCTCATCACTAAAACCTTTATTAAAAATCTCTGCAATTATCTTGAATAAGTTCCTTTTCAAGTCATAGTTAATGTAACTCAATACATTACATATTGTAGGATATTGAAAAACACTTGGAGTGTCTACCTGTACAATGCAGGAAGTTCTTCTCAGTAAGAATAGCAAAAGAGGTTCTATGTTGGCTCCTGTTTCTAACATATTAGTATACAGGCTCTTAAGAAAGAAAAGGGGGATGGAACTAATTAGAAACAATTGCAGTTTCCCCTTTGAAACCTTGTTTGTTCAATTACAGAGAGCTTCTCTAAATTCCTGTTCCTCTCACTCTTTCCTTTCTTTGCCAATTTTTTTCCAAAAGACAGTCTCTACAAGTCTTATCCACTTTACCACCATCTACACCTGCTACACTGTGTCTTCCACTCCCACCCCTCTGGTCAAGCTTCTCTTCCAAAGATAGGCAGTGACATAAAATCCCCAAAACCAGTGTTTTCCTCATCCTCATCACCCAATCTCATAGTAGCGTCTGACATTATCGACCCTATTCCAAGCTGAAAACATTCTCCTTCCTTCATTTTCCTGCACTCTACACTTGCCTCTAAAGACTTTTCTCTGGCTGAAACTGGTTTGGCTCAATGGATAGAGCGTCGGTCTGAGGACTGAAAGGTCCCAGGTTCGATTCCGGTCAAGGGCATGTACATTGGTTGTAGGCACATCCCCAGTGGAGGGTGTGCAGGAGGCAGCTGGTCGATGTTTCTCTCTCATCCATGTTTCTAGCTCTCTATCCCTCTCCCTTCCTCTCTGTAAAAAAAAAATCAATCAAAATATATATTTTTAAAAAAAAGACTTCTCTGGCTCCTTTTTATCCTCTAAAAATTAGAATTACAGCTGGGGGAAAAACTGAAATTACCCAAAGTTCTATTCTCTGGCCACTTTTCTTTTCAACCCTAACAATTTTAATTTTAATTTTAATTCTCTCTGGCCCTAAACTCTTCCTATCTTTGCAGTCCCTTACTCTCTGGCCATCTCAACCTTTTTCTCATTAAAACCTCAGAATCAATATTCAAAACTAATTTATCCTCTTTCCTTCAAATGTGCTCAATTTCTACTCTTTTTCTTATTAATGTAGCATAATCCTCAGACAACTCACTCATCTTTGACTCTTCCCTTTTCCTTGCCCTGATATATAAGCAATGATTATGTCCTGCCAAATTCTGCTTTGAAGTCTCATCTGCCACTACCTCGCTTTACAGGTGCACTGCCTCCATCATAATGACTACTTGGGAGCCCAGCAGGTCACACTGAACCCACCTGTCATCAAAACAATCTACCCTACATACATCTGTTAAATCCATGTTCCAACCATATTTCCCACCATTCTCCTTTTACACCTCATGATTCATCTAAATAAAAACAGGAGCTGGTTCCTGCCCATGCCTGGACCAGCCAGCTTCCTCGCTTTAGCTTCCACTGGTTCTGAGGTGTTAATGGGAAATTAAGTACAGCTTTCACTGTACTAGACTGCCCTTTCCTAATTCATCCACCTACACCTACCTCCAAATTCTACTTATTATTCTAAGGCAAACTCAAGACACTTGCTTCCTGAAGCACTGCAGTTTACCAGTCATGAACTCATACAATTCCTTTCTGCCCTAGATTATTAATAATACACATAGTTTATCTCCCCTAAATCCAGAGTTTCAATCTTTAATGCCTATCTATAAAGCTTTCTCAAAATACACATTTTGACCCCACCCTAAAATTTCAAAATGTACAAGTCCCACAGTACCTGATATATATAGCAGAGATTCAAATATGTGCTGAATTCATTCATTCACATTTGTTCTATACATAAAACAATATAAGGAAATCCTTGGTTCAAGCCCTCAAAATACTAGTTTATTAAACAAAAAAAGACAAAAAGATCTTTATAATACTGTATTGCTATTTTAGAAATGTTGTTTAAGAAGCAAGGCACCTAATCTAGCTTGGGAAGATGAGGTGGGAGTGTGTGTCAAAGAACAGCATGTGCTAAGGCACAAGGAAGAGAACACAGCATATTTCAGAACCTAACAGGCTATGGTGAGTAGAATACAAAGGAGACAGACTGGTGCTAAAACTGCATGAAGTGAGGCAAAAGCCCAATCATGCAAGATATCAATGACCATATTGAAAGGTGTGAATTTTTCGCCCACTGGTGTTGCCCAGTGGTTAAGTGTTGACCCATGAACCAAGAGTTCTCCAGTTTGATTCCCAGTCAGGGCACATGCCCAAGTTGCAGGCTCAATCCCCAGCAGGGGCCAAGCAATAGACAGCCAATCAATGATGTTTCTTTCATCAATGTTTCTTTCTATCCCTCTCTTTTCCACAGCCTAAAAATCAATAAAAATGTATTTTAAATTAAAAAAGGTGGCATCTTTATGGTGAATGAATCAATTAACCACTGTAAAGCACCAGGCCTTACAATGTCATATTTTAATATGTACAAGAAACATGGAAATATTAATACTGCTTACTAAGGTATATGAGCAACTTAAAATCAATATAGTAACAGTGAAGGAGATATACTTTAAGCTTATTCTACAGCAAAATTTATGGGAATCCCACAGATTCATCCTTCTGGCCTCTTTTGGAACAATAGCAATGTAGTATGTCATCTAGAAACACACATAGCCTTTTACATAAAAGGAAGGTACCTGTCTGATTATCAGAATCAAATTACTGCAGAGGGTCACAAACCCAGTTTGCTCAACTGGTACCAGGGTGGCTATGTCATAATATCCTGGGCAGTGAGACTCCTGAGTTCCACCTTTGCTTCCTCTAACTCTTATGTTTTGGTAATTCTGAAATGGACACATGTGGGAAGCGGAGTTTGACTAGGTTTACCAGTAAAATAATGTGTTTTAATAATCTACCATTAGAAGCAGTTCTAGGAGGCATACGCAGAAACCTATCTTACCAGTCTGTGATCGAATCCCTACTTTAAAGCAAAATCCTGCTTTAGCTTAATGACTCACAAATACATACCGTCCCCTCTGCTGGGCATTTTGGTTGGCAGACTATTTTCCGTCCGACTCTCTTCTTCAGTTTTTTCCGTCTGCTCAGTTTTGGGTTCCTCTTTCCTCTCAAACTGCGGTGCTTCCTGAGGCGGATGATCTGAAGGAGTACCTGGTCTAGCAGATGATGTTAAGATTTGAGGTGTTTCCTCACTAGCTTCTGTAACATGAAGTAATCTTAAATTAACAATTTAGAAAATTTCTGGTTTGACAGATAAAAAGTAAAGACAAAACTGCACCTTACCAACTCCTATTCTCTCTGACTTCTCTCCCTCTTTCTTAGTTGACTTATCAGGTTCTTTGGCTTCTTCATTATGGCTACCCTCAGAGTCAGAGCACTCCTCCCCTTCTACAGGCCGGAAGTCCATCTCCTGCTCTTCTGGAATAGCCTCTTTCTGTACTTTCTGTAGCAAAAAATAAAGTAAAAAAGGTTAACAGCATATTTGGATTTGGTATAAGGTCAGTGCCTGTTATGACATTTAAATCAACTTCTTACCTTTAGAGAGAGGAATGCTCCAGAGGAGTCAAACGTGCCCATTTCTTCCTCAGCGTCCTCTAAGCACCATTCAGGCAAGCTGTCCCTGTCGTCATCAATGCTGCCGCTGCCGGTGCGCACCCTGCGGTAACCCCGTTCTTCATCCCGGTCTCGAAAATCAAACTCAAACCTTCGCCGTCGTTCCATATGTTCCCGCCAGCCTGCAGAACGAGGGCCATCTGGGATCAGGAGGAGGACATAAACCTTAGAAAAGTTTTGTGACAATATTGGAAAAAGAAAATAACAGACAGGAAATAAAGGAGAAAACTACAACTAAAAGCAAATTCAAATACATGAACCTACTAACAGAAAACTAGGCAAATTACATAAAGTTCAGAGCTCAGCACATGTAGTTATCGTCATTAAGTACCAAGACATAACAGACTCTAAAGCTTTTAAAGATACATTTAAAACAAATATCATTTAAAGGACGCTTTATTCAAAGTACAGACTTTTAATGAGCTTTGAGTATCTGACTGAAATGTTGATTAACCTACTCCTTGGTCAGACTTAGCACTACATATCTTTCCATACTGAAGTCCATGCCTTCCTTCTGGCAAGTCTGTGGAGCATTTTCTTTATTCTCCTGAAAGTATTGTCCTTTCTGAATAAGACCAGCTCGCTATGACAGTCCACATCAAAATCATCATGCCTACCTGCTAGTGCCAACATCCCATTTGTAATTCTGATTCCCAACAAAAAGTCATGGAATTACAGCACTGTCAGCTTCCAGAGAGATTTTATATAGCCCACTATTACAATTTCATAATTTAAAAAACAAAACATCTGATAGCAGAAATAACTTGCAAATGGCAAAGCAGAATTAGAATCCAATTCTGCATCCTCTACTGCTTTTTCCACAACAGCATGCTTACTTTCCTTTCCCTTCTCTCACCTCTTCCCGCTCCCTAAGGAGTTATTTCCATATAATATTCCTAAGCCCACCCTAGCATACTGTTTATTACATCCACTGTCCAGCAGAATAAGAATGCCTAAAAATTCTAATTGAAACATATTTTTCAAAAAAAGAATGGGAAGCCTTGGTAAAGTCTGACAAACCTGAGTCTAAGAGAGTTAAAGTAAAAAAAAAAAGGGGGGGGGGGCACATATTAGAATTTTCTATCCTTGACTGCTTTCTCTGTGGGAGATACACAAAAAAATGAGGCCAAAGCAAAATGTTCTTACCATTGAGGCTTAATTTGCTAAACCTAGAATCTAAAATTCAAACTGAAAACCAAAGGGCAAAATGTTAAAATGTCAAATATGGGTAGCATTCTGTAAGCCACTCACAAAATGGTTAAGACAACATTATTCCACATTCCCACCCTTTACGTAAAACAAAACACTATTTACGACCTTCTATGAAAATGAAGGAATTTTATACCCAGATCGCTTAAATGTAAACCAATAGTCATTGCTCAGAAGATGTGCTCATGATCAAATGCTGATTTCCAGAATACTGTGTTTACTGCTCTAAACTGTCTGTAAATATGCACCATGATAGGAATATATACTTGCAGGTCTCTGGCTCACATTTCCCTCTTACTGTTTCCTGAGTTCAGCTCTCCGAGTGAATGCTTAGCTGGCCTAATGCACCATCTCCACACATATCCAGTTGTGAACCCTATGTTAATAAAACTAGATTCCATAATGTTGTTGACTTATCAATGGTAAAAAAAACACATTTTATTCATGAAAGCAAATATAGCAGATAAGATACATCTATAGCTTAAGGCTAACAACTGCTTTAAAGAACTTCCATTAGAACTAATTTGATAGTATTTTCACAAGATAAAATAAGTAAAAATCATTATATTTAAAATTTTAATCAAATCTTAATGAAATGTTAACTAAAATCCAAGAATTGTTAATTGATACAATCAGATTTAATACGCTGGTTTGAAAAAGTGATACTATTCATTTTTTTAAATGCTTATTTAGACTGGTTGTTTTGTTTGTTTTGTTTTTGACCCAAAATCTTTATATCCCCAAACTATATTTTAAAAATATGTAAATAAAAAATTTCAGAAAACTGTCAAGTTAATTACAAATAAAATTAACGTGAAAGTCAAATATTAGGAGAAAGATTTAGAAAAAGATAATATATGTTCAAAATCTAAGTTATTGGTTGAGGAGGTTTGATCGTATAATGTAACACTAAAATTTTACTTTGTTCAACTCCCTTTAATAGAATCAACATCATTCTTTTGAGCTCAGAAACACTGTTCATCTTCCAAAACATTCACCTTGTTTGTTTTTGATCAGCTGGAATTTTTCTTCTCGCTCAGCCCAGATCCTGTTCATTCTCACTGAATGCTTGTTGGGAACATAGTCTACAAACCCTCTGCTAACAGGCAAGCTCAGCACAAAATGCAGTTATGCCCTGAAGAGAACAGTAACATTGGTTGCCCAGGACACAGACTGATGAGAAGTCCCTAGAAAACTATGATGTAAACAATGCCCACTGATGACAGAAAATGCACCCAAGAGGCAGTCATGAGGAGCAAGATTGACTTTGTCAAGTTTCTACCTACCCACACAACTCCATAAAGCACTCTAAATGCCTGTTAGAATATTTACTTAGACCAAGACTAGTGGTTTTGCTACTTGATTTTAAAAAGTAAGTGGAAACAATTTACATTATTATAATGTTCTCTATTACAGGTAAGCTTTCTTGGCATATGGTTGGTAAAATATTATGTTATGCACGTGAAATTCAAAAGACATGTACACAGTCTTTGTATGCTTCAGTTCTGCATGACCCCACGATTCAAACTACAGTGGCATCTGATTATCATGAGGTGTGGAATCAGCACTTTGGCAGGGGATGAACTCTGACACAAAGCACCAGTGTCTTCAGTTACCAGCATATCTAATGTCAGAGAAGAACAGTTGGAAGCATTCTTAGGAGTCAAACAGAAGAACTTATAAAACCACTAATCACTACTATTCTCTCTATTTTTTTTTTTTAAATTAGAGGGACAAAAGAATGAACTTTTGATATTTTTGACCTGGGTTTAAAGTTTATTCTTTAAATAAGCATAAACACATTTGCAGGACAAAAAAAAAAAAAAAAAAAATCAAAGAATAAATCCTTTCTTGCACAGGGAGAAAAAAAGATTTAGGAGAGCACATGTCCCTAATTTTACATTTATTGAGTTTTAAATCGTGATGAAAAAGGACTAAGAGATTTAGAGTTAGACAGAACCAAATGAAACCCTCTCTCAGTTGTGCAATTAAGGGCAAATGCTTCCTGTGAAACCACATCATTTGCCCCAGAAAAATAAGAGTGATTTTAATCAAATAAATAGGTCTGGACTATTTTTATGTTGAAATTTTTGTAATACTAAAACTGAGTGTGATGCCATAAATAATGACTCCATTTATTAAAAACATATATTTTATTGATTTTTTACAGAGAGGAAGAGAGAGGGACAGAGAGTTAGAAACATCAATGAGAGAGAATCATCAATTAGCTGCCTATTGCACACCCCCTACTGGGGATGTGCCCACAACCAAGGTACATGTCCTTAATTGGAATCGAACCTGGGACCCTTCAGTCTGCAGGCCAATGCTCTATCCACTGAGCCAAACTGGTTTCGGTGACTCCATTTAAAAAAACAAAACAAAAACAAAAACAAAAAAAACAGTTTCTCTTTCTCACTAACACCCTAACAATTTCCACCAAATCCTCAACAGAATTCTTACCAGGACTATGAGGCCGCCACCTCTCTCCATCCCTTCTTGATCCAGCTAATCGCCAACCTCCATCTTCATCTTCTCCGTTTTGTTCTTCTCTAAAAATACGCCAATTGTCACTTTCTGATCGTATAAATTCATGCTTCCTCCCTATTGATGTTGGTCCACCTTCCTCAAAGTTTGGTCTCCCTGTAAAGAAAATAAGAAACATGAGCCTCAGCCAGTGAGAATTTTGAAAACAGACTTGGCTGCTCAAAAAAGGCTTTTCTGCAAATCTGTCCATTTCAATATTTAGGCAGTGTAAATAAAATAAATATGGATATGTACACGGATTGTTAGGCACATTTCTTAAACCTGAATGTTCATAGATAGGGTAAATATTTCTTAAAAATAAACGCATGCATTAAAAAGAGGGGCATGCAATGAAAAGTAAATCGACCTTCCCCTACAGGAGACCCCCTCCTTCAAGTTTCTTATAAAGTGTTACCAGAACTGTCCACAGCTATACTTTTGCACATATATACAGATCCCTCATTCACACTACATACCAACCCCCTTAGAATGTTATGCTGTTGTCTTATACTCTTGCTATTTGCACAAACTGTGTATATTAGCAATCCTTCCTTAACCAGCATATAGGTGTTCTTTTTAAGTCATATAACATTTTAATTATATGCTATAACTTAATTTAATCAACTTCTACTGGTAATTCTGCCCAAACAAGATAACTGTAAATGTCCAAAACAGACTGTAAACTCAAAAGTAGAGACTGAGCTACATATTTCATTTATTCTAGCACCTAGTACATTACAGACATACAACAAATTGCTTTTGAATAGAATTCAAATCTAAGCTATGTCTAACCTTATGCAATTCATGAGCTACATTAAGGATAAAAGACAATACTAAGTAAATGCCGAGACCGGTTTGGCTCAGTGGTAGAGCGTCGGCCTGCAGACTGAAGGGTTCTGGGTTCGATTCTGGTCAAGGGCATGGACCTTGGCTGCGGGCACATCCCCAGTAGGGGGCGTGCAGGAGGCAGCTGGTGGATGATTCTCTCTCATCGACGTTTCTAGCTCTCTCTCCCTCTCCCTTCCTCTCTGTGAAAAATCAATAAAATATATTTTTTAAAAAAAAGACAATACTAAGTAAACTAAATTGGTATTTTCAAAAGACAATTCTAAATTGCGCAAATTCTTAGCACCATCCCACGTGCGCTAACATATATAATTCACAACAGATTACATAAAATCTGAAATTTAGTTGAAAATCCACAACATAGCCCTAACCGGTTTGGCGCAGTGGACAGAGCGTCGGCCTGCAGACTGAAGGATCCCAGGTTCGATTCCAGTTGCAGGCACATCCCCTATAGGGTGTGTGCAAGAGGCAGCTGATGGATGTTTCTCTCTCACTGATGTTTCTAACTCTCTATCCCTCTCCCTTCCTCTCTGTAAAAAAATCAATAAAATATATTTTTTTAAAAGAAAAGAAAATCCAGAACATATACAGATGTCCTCGGTTTATAGCAATAAGCATTACATATTCTCTCAGTGACAACTTCAATTCTTTTCATTGAACCATACTAAAAGTGAGGTGGGGGGGGGGGAGAAGAGTGGGGACTGTACAGTGGCCTCTGAAAATGAAGAAATTTCATCTTTGGTCATCCTCATACAGTGCATTTAGATTAAGATTCAACATCCTATTTGCCCAAATGGTTGTTATGTTTCTAATAATTCTTAATTATAATTCTTATCTTATAATTCTCAACCTGTAGGGAAACCTACATCATAAAGTTTAATGGTTACTTATGTCATTTCTTGTACCAAAATGGATTTGAGGTGAAATTTTGAAGCATGCTACAAAAAAAAAAAAAGGAGATCTGGGAGTTACTAGAGGAAGAGAGAGAGAGATAGAAACATCAATGATTCATCATTGATCACCTGCCTCCTACATGCCCCGCACTGGGGATCGAGCCCACAACTTGGGCATGTGACCTTGACCAGATCAAACCCAGGACCTTTCAGTCTGCAAGCCGATGCTCTACCCACTGAGCCAAACCGGCTAGGTCTAGACCTGTTTTTGAATTCTGACTCTAATTCTGATCTCTACATCTTGAGTAAAGAAGATCCAACTCCTAATTTAAAAGAGGGTCTGTATGCACAAATATCTCAGTGAAACCACCTGATTTTAACTAGTACATAAACACTAGCCCAATCTAGTTAGAAAAATTCTGTAACAAAGTAATTCAGATTTTGTTACAGAGTGCCTGTTTCCACAAAATAACTCCTAAAAACTGTACTACACTGTTTTGGTATATCAAATATTACATAAGGACTAACAGCAATAGAAAGATCTACATGACAACTTTTCTGGTAAACAAAAGAAAACCAGAATATTGTAATTCTGACACGCCAAAACAACCCCATATGTAAGTGCAAGGTAGGTGGATTTCCACCTTCAGGGATCACTGTCATTTTCAAAAGAGAAGAGTGAAAAAGATTCAAGAACTTTTAAATGGACTCAACTATCTCCTTCCCCTTTTTAAAAAAACTTATTATTAAAGAATAACATTATCAAAAAGTACACACATCATAAATGTACAACTGAGTTTTCATAAAGCAAAATATATCCACATAATTGCCACCTAAGATTTTTAAAAAGCAAAATAATATCAGGAACTCTCAAAAGCCTTCATCTCCTTCCAAACATCCAGTTAGCTCTTCCCAAATTAAGCACTAGCTTGATTTCTATACCCAAAAATTAATTTTGCCAGTTTTAAAACTTTTTATAAAAATAGAATATTCATTAATGTCTAGCTTCTTTCATTGGATATTAAGAGAGATTCATCCACATTGCTACAGAGAACAGAAGCTTGTTCTTTTATGCTCCTGTAAAGGATCTCACTATATAAATAAATCACAATATATTACTCTTCTACACTGCTGATTTAGGTTGTTTCTAGTTTTTTGTTATTATGAATTGTGCTGCTATGAACATTTATAGATATGAAATTTGATGAGCATACGTTTGCATTCTATTGGTATTTACCTAGTAGTGAAATTGCCGTGTCATAGGTATATTCAACTTCAATAAGTAGTAGCAAATATTTTTCCAGAGAAATAGTACTACTTTACCATTGTTTGGTGTGTTTTACTTAAACCTCCATAAACATTAATATGAGTACCTTCTCTGTGGACAAACATAACTGATGATATGGGACTGAAAATAAAGAGACCTAGACATAGCACCTAGCCTCCGGGTCTACAGTCCAAGAACACACAGTAAATAAATGACTTGATACATTACAGTTTACAAAATACACTGATCCTTATAAGTAAACACAAGAGTTTACGGTAAGTCAAACACTGTCATCTCTATAATTCCTATAAGAAAAGGATACCTGTAGGGAGTTTCCCAAAGTCACAGAGCTGAGTAGTGACCAATAGAAATAGAACATATGTCAAAACTCCTAATCCAGGGTTTACTCCAAGTTAAACCCATCAGAAGCAGTCAGAAATTCTAGAAAAACTAAAGTAGGAAGAGAAATATCTTAAATCTAAATCTAATAAACTCTAAAAGGGCAATAAATATACTATGCATGGAACAATGTGGGGACAGTTAACATCTCTAAAAGGGGGAAGATGGAACTAAACTTATTAAATGTTCCGGCAGAAATAATATATACCTCTGAAAAAATATAAAGACCAACTTATTCAATGTAAACACTTCACTGTAGAAATTATTTTGAAAGGAAAAAATAACTTCAAGCACCATCTAATAAAATATACTTTCCAGTCTGGCCGGTGTGGCTAAGGAATAAACAAGAGCGTCAACCCAGGAACCAAGAGAATACCAGTTCCATTCCCAGTCAGGACACATGCCCAGGTTTGTGGGCTCGATACCCAGTAGGGACATGCAAGAGGCAGTTGATCGATGATATTTCTTTCTCATTGGTATTTCTCTCTCTCTCTAACTTCTTTCATTGGACATTAAGAGAGATTCCTTCTCCCTTCCTCTCTCTAAAAATCAATAAAAATGTATTTTAAGAAATTAAAATATACTTTCCAATTGATCTAAAACATTAAAATAAGCCCTCTATTACAACAGACTTGTACTTGTATAAATCTGGGTGGAGAGTGGAGGTGTCAAAGAGAACTTTACCTGTATAATTTGAGTTTATATATATATATATATATATATATATATATATATATATATAATTTGTATAGGAATGGGCAAAAGTAGGGATGGAAGAAGACACACAGGTTATGATTATTACAACAGCTTTATTAACTCTGTTTTGTGTACTCACAATGATAAACCTACTTTTGCCCATCCCTGTATATTACTGATACTTTAAATTAAGGATAAATGTTAAAGTCACTCATGGGCAACTTAGAAGATAATATCTAAAGTTCCTTTATGTCTAAAATTATTCTAGGATTCCATAGTGACCAGGGCTAAAATGAGTGAGGGGCACCAACATGGGCTTAGCATTTAAAATCAAAGTCTTCCTCTTTTTATAACATCAAAGAATGTTGGGCTAGTGCTATGTACTAGTAAAATCAGGTGGTTTCACTGAGACACTTGTGCATACAGACCCTCAATGACAAAATTGCGTAACTGAATATTTTAGTTGGCTTCTTTTAAAAATCTTAACAGATTAATTTTTAAACAAGGTGATTTAAAAGTAAATGCAATTGAATAATTTGAAAATTAATGCCTGAACCAAGTATTTCTAAGGTAGAGTCATAAATGAGCTCGGGGCTATGAATCCTTGAACTGAAAGCACATTTGCGCTAGCATGTTTTTTTCTTTTTTTAGGGAAAAGGGTACAACGTTTTCGTCAGAGTCCTAAGGGTATCTATGACTTCCAAAAGGTAAACACAAATTTAAAATGTATATTTTCTATTCAATATAACAAACACGACCATTTTTGTGAGCAAAATGTATTGTATAATATATGTTTGTTCTTACATCACAGTAATTCAAGATATATAAAAGGTACTAAAATACAAAGGTACTTCATTTCTCCAATGGCAATGAATACTGGTTTCTGTCTTAAAGTACTCTCAACAGGATTCTTCTAGAAATAAAATTAAATTAAAACACACTATTGGTTTTAGTCTGGTCTAACTGAGTAGACGTCCTAAGGAGAAAGAGCAGTAAAAGGGCACCTGTGTGCATGTTTGACACACGGCCAAACATGGTGTTTATGGAAAACTTCAGATGGAGCAAGGAGGCTCTCAGCCAACAAAATCTACAGCTGTGAGAGTTGGAACTTACAAGTGCCCAAACTCCAAAAGCAAAAGTGGAATTATGGGACAGACTTTGAAGCTTGTTTATGTGCAAATTTTTCTAGCGAGTAACTTTGTATTCCTCTATTCAGATGTATAGTCTCTGATCAACACTAAAAATATTTTCTAATGCTAGAGAAAGAGTGAAAGGGAATCCCACCCAGGTGTATCTACTTTTCCCCCCTCACAAATATTGTAAACAAAATTCATGGTGGCTAGAAGTGAGTAGGTTAAACTCTATATTCAAAGATTTGCAACTTTTTTCCCATCCTAACCCCCAAAAGGAAACAATCTGCTTCACTGGTAAGCATGGGTCCTGGAAACACAGCAGCTCCTTGCTGGAAGGAATAAACAGGAGGGCGGCAGCATTATCAGAATCTCTTTGAAAAGGCATCTCATGTGGTTTGAATATGTTCCATATCCCTAAAATCTTCTTGCTTAATCCCCTGCTGGTGTACATGCAGACACAGCCTGAAATATCTGGGGAAGACAATCAGAAGGTGAGCGAGAATGCAGAACTGGAAAGACAAGAGGCATCTTTTAAAGAAAGCTAAGTGCACTACCTAAGAAAGAACATTGGAGCCAGGGCTAAAGTTTTGAAGTTGGGAGATTATTTGCACACAAGCAGAACACTGCACTCCACTAAAGATTTTGTTGTTTTCAAGTACAAGGTGGCACGGTTGGGATTATATCCTGAATTACTTCAGCCAAAAAGAAAAAAATCCAACACCTTCAGGGATAAAGAACTGAATTTAATAAAGAATAATCTACCTGGTCTTGGCACCTTGCTTAATCATTAAAATTTTTAATAAAAAATAAATCAACAGATATCTAGCATTTATGTTCATTCACAAATGTTTCAGAGCTATCTCCAATCAAAATCACTAATTCTGATTGGATGAGAGGGCCCAGTATTAGAATGAAACTGGCATATCATCTGTTCCAAAATCAGTTTCATCTCAGCTAATCTAGCAACTCAATCAGAAGTGAATTTAACTGGCTATTATAATGAGAGTGCTGTGCTCCTGAGTAGAACTCCAAAACTGATTGCATTATCCATACAGTTAGCAATTAGGAATCACTGTGTACAGACCATAGCAAACTTTCAAATTATAAAAATCAAGAAACTAATACTTTTCCACTTGAGACAGTTCTTGATGATCATTTTGCCAAATTATATTTGTGGGTATACACAAGATCGTTCTTGTGTTATTGTTGTATCATTCTCCATATAAATAACTGTACACCTACTTTTGCTCACCCCTTTATTATGGAAAGAGGCTTCTAAATTTGGTAAAATCCTTAACTATCTTGCTTGCTATAATCTCTATTCAAAATACATGGCAGATACATACACTCTAATACTTTGGCTTTTTGAAAGCCAATGTTACACGGTATTTACTCTGGCTTCCCTCCCCTCTTCCCTCCCCCCTCCCCCCCGAAAAAGCACACCATTAACTGACAATTGATATCAAGTATAATTCCTACAGCACAGACAGGAAACCAACATCACATCACAAGTCATTCCTTTATGCTTTTACCTTCTCTGGTTCTGAAGGTCATAGTTTCCAATGCTGTGTCTGAACTTGTATTGAAATGTTTGGCATTAATAAGACAAAGAAGGAATTAATATATTTTTTTAGTTGTGAGGAGCGGGGAAGGAATCTACAAAGACGGATTTTACTTTCTAAGTAGCATTATATTGGTCTACATTATTAATTTTCCCAGCAGGCCTTCCATGATTTTACTTTGAATAATCGCAGCCTTTGTTTCTAATATCCTCTTACATGTGACATTTGATCAAAGTTTTAAAATCAGCAGCTAATGGAAGTGGAGAAAAGTATTGCTCAGTAAGGTATTATATTATTCAAAGCCATCCCACAGCTTATTTTAAGGTTTAAATCTCACAGATGCTTCCAGTTAAACATTATATAAATGTTAAATTAAATTTTCTGAACTCTGAATACTAACTATGTCATCATATTTCTCAGGGAAACATCTCCTAAACATTACTAAAGCATGCCTTAAGACAACTTCTCAGTTTTTCACACAGATGTGTTTTTTTAAAGATAAGTACAATGCACCAGAAAAGTTTATATTTATTCAAGGTCTCTGTACATAGCCTTTAAAAAAAAAAAAAAAAAAGTCTGCCTCCTTGCCACACCCAAAAAAGATTTCAGGTAACTAAATTACCTATGTTACTAGTTCTAGAGTTAGTGACAGCCAATCTGATGAGATGGTATATCAAAACTGGTAAAAATAAATTCATTAGTTCATTCCTAAAAGTCCCTATCCAAGGATATCTTCCCCAAAGAAATGGAGGGAAAAAACGATTAGTAAAGGAAATACCTCACACTTCCACATGCTATATAAGGAAAGACGTCTGAAAGGAAATCTTTCAGGGAATTTTATCCCTTTGAACTTTTAAATAAATTCTTAAGTAAGATTATGCAAACTTACTAAAAACCGGTCCAGATTAGAGGGAAAAAATGCACCCCTTCTCCAAGTCAGTTCTGGAGGCTTTAACCAGAGTTGTTAAGGTTTGTGTTGAGTAAAGAAAGACCTCCTAATAAACCAGCATTCTTTTCCACATGATCAGAACTAATTGGCCCCCCTGCAGACTAAGTGACCAATCACATCAGCTTCAGCTGAAACCAACCCCCACGACATTATAAACAGAGGAATGTGAACTGTAAACCCAGTCCAAGAAGAGAACCTACAAACTAGACTTGTAAATTATCTCATCAAAAAGGCTGACTTTAAGTTTCCTCAAGACCTACCTGTGCATATATATGACCCAACAAAAAACTGGTGAGTACATGAAATAATATTCATTCTTATTTCTTTCTTTAAAGGGGAACAGAGAAAGAAAATCTGGCAAATAGGGACAGAGCTAGATATTGCCAATAGTTTTAAAACATACATTAAGGTTATTTATTCTTTTTCCTTAAAGTTTTGAAATGGAATAATGAGTCCTACTGAAAGCATTACTGTAAATTTTCTTAATTGTTTTATTAAATGTATAACAATTCTCCATTTAATACAGAAATGAGTAGAAGAGGAAAAACCCTAAAAAAGTTTTAGCAACTTTTAACAAAATGTATCTTTTTCTTTGAAAAGGGATTAAAGAACCCCAAATGAACATATAAAAACAAATGACAAAAAGAAAAACTTTGTTTTTCATTTTTTAATCCATGTTTTAAGCATGGATTACTAGATGTTTCTGCAAATAAGAATTTAAAAGACTCTCAGGTCTTATATAATAGAGTTAGAACTCACACTGTTTGCCCTAATTATGGAGGGACAGAAAAGACAATTTTAAGACTCCCTATAAGGTCTTAAAGTGTTTATACCAGATGTGAATAAATACATAGTAATACTGTAATCATTTAACATTTGTTGTTATAGCCTGCATCTATACTGTTTAATAGGAACTATACTACTATATTACAACATGTTAAGAAAGACAGTTTTTAAAGCTACGATCTAATGAGTAGAATAAATCCATTATTTTGATGACCAATGAAGCAACCAAACTATCATTTGTATAAAGCACTATTTTTTCCACCAAAGAGTGGGCAAAAATTTTATAGCCCACAGACAGCAATACAAGCAAACCTTCCCAATCTTCAATTCTACTTTCTATTGGGATCAAGATAAATGCAATCAAAACAAATGAACTAATTCATAGATACAGAGAACAAACTGATGGTTACCAGGAGGGAAGCATGTGGGGGAAATAGGCAAAAAAGGTGAAGAAATTAAGAAGTACAAACTGCTAATTACAAAGTTAGTCATGGGGATATAATACGCAGCACAGGAAATAAATATACTGTAGTCAATAATACTGTAATAACGATGTATGGTGGGTGACAGATGGTTACTAACCTTATTGTGGCCACCACTTCGTAAGGTATATAAATGTCTAATCACTATGTTGTATACCTAAAACTAATATAATATTGTATGTCAACTATAATTTAAAAATAAAATTTTAAAAACACATTTGTGTGCCTACAGGAATATGAAAATTACTTGGAATTTAATAGCATAAACATAACATCATCCATCAGACACTAATAGAGAAAACCTATCAGCTGAGGGAAATGGTAATAAGTTTACAAACATGTAGGGGTTTTTTTAATATATTTTTTTATTGATATTTCACAGAGAGGAAGGGAGAGAGATAGAGAGCTAGAAACGTTGATGAGAGAGAAATATCGACCAGCTGCCTCCTGCACAACCCCTACCGGGGATGTGCCCGCAACCAATGTACATGCCCTTGACCGGAATCAAACCCAGGACCTTTCAGTCCGCAGACTGACGCTCCACCACTGAGCCAAAACGGTTTTGGCAACATATAGGGTTTTTAAGTATCATGTTATTTAATACCTTCTCCTTTCCCTTTTTAATATAACGAAGCCTGGCCAAGGGAATCGGGTGGCTTTCCCACACTGACACAGCTATGTAATCAACACAGCCAGAAACTGGCCAGCTAGATTCCCCACCTTGTCTTCCTTGTACTACACTTAGTGAATATATGAGTCCAAAGAATGGAGTCATACAGGGTAATCTGTTAGGCAGAAATGAAAATCTTACTTCTCTCAACTATTCCATTCTGCAACACAATCTGAACAAGATCTAGAAAGATTGCTTTGCTGCTTTGATATTAGCTTTTTGACTTTCCTTTCCAAAGGTTTTTCAATGTACGTATAGTTATTTAGTGGCAACAGACAAAAAATAAAATTATAAAAGCCTAGAGCAGGGGTAGGAAACTTCTTTTCTGCCAAGGGCCATTTAGATATTTATAACATCATTCGTGGGCCTACAAAATTATCAACTTAAAAATTAGCCTGCTCTATTTGGTCAAATATCTAATTAACTCACCCCTAATGTTTTGGCAGGACCAGACCAAATGACTTCGCAGGGCTTACATGGCCCACAGACTGGGCATTCCCCAACACTGGCCTAGAGCATGAGTGCTATAAGTAACAATCCTGAAAAGGCCCAAATGAGAATAATTGTTAGCTATAGTATGAATAGAAAGGTTATCTCCCAGATAGTGCATTTTAGAACAAAGCAGGTTGAAAATAAAATAGAACTGCTTGGCCTGCATGGCTTAGTGGTTGAGCATCGACCTATGAACTAGGAAGTCATTGTTTGATTCAGTCAGGGCACATGCCCATGTTGTGGCTTGATCCTCAGTGTAGGGTGTGCAGCTGATCAATGATTCTCTCTCTTCATCGATGCTTCTATCCCTCTCTCCCTCTCCCTTCCTCTCTGAATTAAAAAATAATAATAAAAATAAAATTTTTTAAGAAAATAAAAAAGCATCATGTAGATTTCTCCCTACCCAGAAATTACTGTGAAACAAAAAGCAATCAGTGGTTCCCAAAGTGGAATAAGCACTAGTGTAAAGTTCTGTAATGGGCATTTTCACACAGGTAGGAAGAAAGAAAAAGTAAAGGGCCATGGACGATACAGAACCATACAATGGTTCTGACATTCTTCAAGTGTCAAAATGCCTTTCATAAAATTATAATATATTTTTAAAATTATTTTCTTATCTGGCAAAATACAAATTTGGCAATGCCATATAAAAACTCTCCTCTCCACATTTTGCTTTAATTCTACTAGTCTGCAGAATCCTAGACTGACTATGTAGTAAGTCTGGTTGTACTAATCTACAAATCTTGCAATGTGTCTTCCTTAAATGAAAATGTATTTTTTGCCTGCAAATCATAGGTCTGAACCTAAGCAAACATTCCTGAAAAACAAATATTCTGTAGTGGCTCAAAATTTGTCAAATAAAACATTGTGTTTCTTTATGAAGGCTAACCAGGTCCAAAGAGGTAATATAGCACTAACTCTGAACTATGGACTTGGTATGGGATTCACCATTACTTACTACCTTGGTGATCTTAGGAAACTAACTGTGCCTTAGTTTCATTATCTGTAAAATGGGCATACTAATGGTACTTTTACTGTGAAAGTCAAAAAAATTATTAATTACAGTAAAGCAAATAATACTTATTTGGTCTAACATTTAATTAACATTAATGCCTTGGCAGGGCTTACATGGTCCACAGACGGGCATTCCCCTCCCAGAGAAGTTACTCTGGCCAGGCATTGGCTATTGGCTTCATATAAGTTAATACATGTGAAGTGTTTGGTATGATTCTGGGCACACAACAGAGCATCTACTAAAGATACTAAAACATCTGCTGTCAGACTTTTTGTGAATGTAATACCAATTAACTTGGGAAAGATTTTCATTTCACCAAACTTTCTAAATAGACATCTTCTTGTAGGAAAAAAAAACACACAAAAAACCACCAGCTGTGAAATTAGACAGATTTGGTTAATAATTCAAATAATCCAAGGCCCCCATCTGCCTATGTACATTCTTTTATTTGCCTGCTCCTTAGTGACTTCATCTGAAAAATGGGATAATGTCTATCTTGCTGAGATACCAAAGAATTAGAGATAATGCAATACAAAAGCCTGTAGCAGAGTGCCTATTTACGGTTGTTGTATTATTTTCAAAAAGGCAGAGAGCAGGACTCCTAAATCATTTAAAGAATCTAGCAAAATTAGTCATTAAATAACTGTGGCAAGGAAAATATATATACTAAGTAAAATGATAATAACTTGTTAGGAATAAAAAATTATAAAACACTAATGCCCTAAATTTTTAAAAAATTTATAATATGAAATTGAAATGGCTACCTAATCTAAATAAGTTTATCAGTCATTTTAGTGTTCCACCAGTAACTAAAATCTGGAAAAACTACAAGAGAGTATCTCTAATATCACCAATAAACAATAAATTAGCCTTAAGACAAAAGAGAAAGTATATACCCAGATGGGCAATGTTCAATTCCAACAACACAGGATAGGAAGGATCCAGTAAACCTAAGCAACAAGCTAAGTCTAGTAGTATATATGCCTCTAGTCCACTTAAGCAGCGCTATACTTGAAAGATAGGAAGGACAGTGCCTGGCAATACTTCCAAGGGCATCTACTTCTAAAGGAAAAAGCAAAGAGTCAAATATAATACCTTCTACTGAACTATAGCAAAAAAGAGAGGAGTATTCAAGGAGCAAAGCAGCATTTCCCATTCAATTCCTGGTAGCCTCTACACAAGTCTCAAGATGCAAAGATGGTCACGTAGAAAACACACAGTATATTTCTATTCACCACACAGAGAAGAGTAACCACTGATAAATACTGTTTACAGCTAAAAACTAACTGTATTATCTTTTTAAAATTGCCATTTGATGTACGAATGATTATTTTAGTTCATTAAACTTGAAGCTTTATTTACTTTCAAAATTAATATTATCTAGGAATCTCTACCTAGAATTCCTTATTTTGCCAAGAAAATAATTCTCTACCCTCTGATCAATCAGCATTGAGAATATTTTAAGAGGGCAGGAAAGAAGAGTTCATGAAGAGTTCAAAGTAGCAAAAACAAATAAAACTTTAAATAACTAACTAAAAAGCATTTATTAGAACTATGACTTTAAAAGTTAAAAGTTTAATCTTGTCCTAGCACTAAGTCTGGTGTCAACACATTTGTAGACAGTTTAACTTCTAAATGATTTCTATTTATTTACACAGAGAAACACATATATTTAACATTTCTTATAATTATAAATCATTAAGTAATTATGTAAAGTTTTTATTTACATATAATGTTTAGTCAAGTTAATAAATACTCAGTGTCTGGAAGTAAGAAAGTTACAGGGGTGTCAATAAGTCATGATCCATAATCCCAACCTTCAGAAATTTTAAAATATACTTGAAAATGTTAAAACGCCAAACAATATTTTAGCAATTATTCTAGGAAACAATAAGAGATGTCCTAAGGCAGTGGCCGGCAAACTCATTAGTCAACAAAGTCAAACATCAACAGTACAACGATTGAAATTTCTTTTGAGAGCCAAATTTTTTAAACTTAAACTTCTTCTAATGCCACTTCTTCCAAATAGGCTCACTCAGGCCATGGTATTTTGTGGAAGAGCCACACTCACCGCATGTGGTTCTCGAACCGCAGTTTGCCGACCACGGTCCTAAGGCAAACCATTATTAGCCACTTTATGAAAAGAGACAGTGACAGATTGGAAAAGCCTGTCCAATAGTCAAGAAAGAATTCCAAAGAAATTGCATAGTGAATGAGGTCTCAGAATGTATTAACTGTAATTCCCTTAATTTCAAAGATTTACAGCCTGAGATGGATGGCAGCAATTTCAAGGTTAATGCTCCTCTCCTAAATCAGAGATACCGAAGGATGGTCACCAAGGATGGCCACAGCACACTTCAAATGGATGGCGCTCAAAGAGGTCTTGTCTATCTTCGAGATGCTTGGGGAATCCTAATGGACATGCGCTGGCGCTGGATGATGTTGGTCTTTTCTGCTTCTTTTGTTGTCCACTGGCTTGTCTTTGCAGTGCTCTGGTATGTGCTAGCTGAGATGAATGGTGATCTGGAACTAGATCATGATGCCCCACCTGAAAACCACACTATCTGTGTCAAGTACATCACCAGTTTCACAGCTGCGTTCTCCTTCTCCTTGGAGACACAACTCACAATTGGTTATGGTACCATGTTCCCCAGTGGTGACTGTCCAAGTGCAATCGCCCTCCTTGCCATACAAATGCTCCTAGGCCTCATGCTAGAGGCTTTTATCACAGGTAATTGTTTTTGTTCTTAAAAAAATGTATGAAAGTTCTAGAAAGGGTATAGTCAGTAATTAGCAACTGTATTATAGAGTCATTTCTTTGCATTGTTAGAGGTAATGTCTGAGATTGAAAAGAGAATCGAGGGACAAATGATAGGGAGAACTATAAAAAAATATGACTCTATACTTAAATTTTACCTATTGGAACTTCTTAAGAAAAAAGGAACCATTATGACACTAACTTGCAGCAACATCTTATGCAAAAGAAAACCCACTCACACACACACACAAAACACACACACATCTCTAAGAAAAACTTTTCAGAGAAGCTAAACATTTCATTAAATAAATGAATAAATATCAGCCCATATTTTGACATTTTACCTAATGGAAGAATTTGATATTTTAAACTTGGCTAGAATTTTCTCCTTTAAGTTCACCTTTTCAACATTTATTAAATACTAGTGAGTCCTGAGCACCAAAGTCAACATTGTATGTATATACATAGAAGTATACACATTCTTAGCAAAATGCTCTAGAAATATAGACACAGAGATTATGAAATTTTGCTTAGAACGCAGCAACAAGTAGGGCACATGTACTTTTTATAAGTGGTATATATACAAGTAAAAAAAATTTTTTTAAAGAAAGAAACCTTGGTCTTAACACACTACCCAGTAATAATCTGAGAAGGTAAGCAATGGCTATTTGCAAGGTGATACAGAATGAAGTTCCAGTGTACCAACAAGTGTTCCCACAATATGTAACAAATCACTTAACCTTTACAATAAGAGTTCATACACTGGTTAGTCATTAGATAAAATTTAGAGGATTTGTGAGCTTAGGTAAGAAAAACATGCATCTTTTTTCACTAACTTCTACCTGAAATGTGGTATTTCCTTTGATTATAACTATAGGCAACAAAAAACAATAACATCAATAAGAACTTTGATGCAAACAGATATCATAGATATTTTCATGTTCACACTATAATACTTCAACATTACAGTACTAAATCCACCATTTTGTTATTTAATGTACTAATAAATCACATATAGCACTATAATACATTTTTTAAACATATTCAACCAGATTTCAATATATTTGAATTTTTTGGTACATATCTTATTTGTATGAATTTAAAGCATAATTCCATAAACCTCCCTGCCAAGAAGACCTGTGACACAAAAGCAGTTAAGAAGCTTTAATCTATAGCTCGTGGGAACAAGAAGGATGCATCTGAAAGATGCTCTGAAATAACCTTAGAGCCAGAGTCTTAAAAAAAAAAAAAAGTGTATGGAGATAAATTTCAAAGTTAAAAAATTCTTTAGTGTATCTATGGTCCCTTCCCCACCCCAAATCATCCTACTTTGAATCTAATCTCTATGTAGGCTTGAAGTAATTTGTTTGCACTTAAACTGAATTTGTCACCTTTTTAAAAAAAAGGGGGGGGGGATATAGGAAATAACTATTCTTTGACTTTAAAATATACTAGAGGATCAAGTTTTACATTTCTATGTAACAAAATGAATTTTGCTTATCCATTTGAAATCATAATTTTTTTTAAAAAAGTGTATGAACACTTTCAAAATTTCTTCAGGCAAATAAGACTATCCAAATTAATGAATTCAATTCCTGACTTATTTGGAATGCATGGCACCAAGAAATGTATTACCCATTTGATATACCCCTCTCGTGCAGAAAACATATTGGCATGTAAAGTAATCATTCTAAAAAAAAAACTTAATGGTTTCTAATTTAGGTGCCTTTGTGGCGAAGATTGCCCGCCCAAAAAATCGAGCGTTCTCAATTCGCTTCACTGACATGGCAGTAGTGACTCATTTAGATGGCAAACCTAATCTTATTTTTCAAGTGGCCAACACTCGACCTAGCCCTCTAACCAGTGTTCGAGTCTCAGCTATACTCTATCAAGAAAGAGAAAATGGAGAACTCTACCAAACTAGTGTGGACTTCCACCTTGACGGCATCAGTTCGGAGGAATGTCCATTCTTTATCTTCCCACTAACCTACTATCACTCCATTATACCTTCAAGTCCTCTGGCTACTCTGCTCCAGCATGAAAATCCTCCCCACTTTGAATTAGTTGTGTTCCTCTCAGCAATGCAAGAAGGCACTGGAGAAATATGCCAAAGGAGGACATCCTACCTACCCTCTGAGATCATGTTACACCACTGTTTTGCATCTCTGTTGGCCCGAGGTTCCAAAGGTGAGTATCAAATCAAGATGGAGAATTTTGACAAGACTGTTCCTGAATTTCCAACTCCTCTGGTCTCTAAGAGCCCAAACAGGACTGACCTGGATATCCGTATCAATGGACAAAGCATTGACAATTTTCAGATCTCGGAAACAGGGCTAACAGAATAAGATGTATTCATAGCACCCTATTTTTTAATGTATTAAATATATCCAGCCAGTTATGCAGCTACTTTTCCTTCATCATATCTCATGTTCTTTTTTTTTCCCAATGCTGATTACATCTCTCTGATTACATCAAGCCTAAGCCCATAAAAAATGGCTAATCTAACAATACACATTCTAGAAATGTAACATTCTACTTTACAAAGTTTGTATCTGTGGTTATCTCCTGAAATCAGTGTTATCTCAACATGACAGATGTTTATACAGAAATGTTGGTGAATTTATAAAGATGTGGTATGATACCAATGGTGGAGGTAAAATGGACAGTGAAGTTTCACATAGCTAAACTCTTAAGAAAATCAACCATGAATCTCTCATTTTCATCTGCAAGTTGAAGCAACAGTCTAGTTTCAAACCTAGCTTCCTAGGTAGATAGATGATTTCACAGTATTTAGTGAACATCCTTTTAAAACTTATGTTTTCAAGACAACAAAGATCATTGCTTTGGTTCTTTATACTACAAAACTGGGAAAGTAATACCCCCTTAGTTTTTAACAACTAATAATAAAACTCTATAAGAAAAACAGCAAAATACAGATTTATTCATAGCTCCATAGACATTTGAGCATGACACCCAATCACATGTTCATACATTTGCGGCAGAATGTGTGATTAGAAAAAAAGAATGTGCTTAGAAAAAAATAAGCACCAGCTCAAATGGAACCTGTGGGGGTACTTTTGATAAGGAGATTCAAAATTATATCTACATTAAAGCTAACTGCATAATAATAAAATAGTAATTTAAAAAGTATAATAAAATGCTCACTAAGTGGCTTGCAACCTAAGTAAAAATATTCACTTCCTACTTATGATCCATTCAATGGTATATGTACATATATAAAAAATGACAGCTCTAAGTAACTCATAAATGTACAAATATATATTTTAAAGTTTTATAAACATAAAGATTTAGTTAGATGTAATCCAACTAGGAAAAAGTCTCTAATATATAAAGCAAAAAATAATTAGGCAATGAAGTATTTTCTACTCCAAATTCTTGTTTCCAACTTGAAATAGTTTTTTCTATAAACAAAAAATGAGTGTTTATTCACCAGTAGGAGGTTGGACTAGATAAATCTATTATTTATTTCCAAATCTAATACCCCTGAAAATTATGCTTTCTCTGCTTCAATTTTTACTTTATAGCCCTTTCCCTTACACATCCAGGTGAAGACTATCCTTTGTATACTTTTCATTTCAATAAAAAATCAAATTGTCCTCAAACAAAACAAGAACCAAATAAGTCACCCTATCAAATTTCAAATAGATTTGTGGTTGCTCTTGTATTCTGAAATTTCCCTTATTCAGGTTTATGTGGGAAAAGTGAAAGATTAACCCTCCCTCCCTCCTGGCGATGACCCACACAGTAATAAGCTCTTGAAATAAATACTAGCTGAGTAAAAGCAAGCAGATGTGAAGAGCAGGGCCCAGCAGCAAGTCACATTTTTCACTCTGACCAAAAGGAAAAGAAATTAAGAAGAATTTTGGAGTGTCTAAGACTGGTAATAGCAGAAGAATATCAAGGACACAGAAACTTATTATTGTGAACTTTGGCTCTTTGAAAATCTTAGGTATTCTTAATTTAAGTACTAGCCAGACAAACAGATTTTATTCGACCCAAAATTACTGTAACAATTACACAGCAGTAATTCCTATTTCTATAATAAAGTAATAAGATTCACCTAACCTGTGAAAATAAAGGTTATATCAAGATTTACATGGTATGTTTTTTCCTAAAAGCTCTACGTCACTTTCATAGACCACAATTCCAACAGATAAGTAAAATTTCCCAAAATGACAAAACAAAGGGAATGAGAAAGATCTGGGATCTAAGTCTCCCTTATAAATGCAGTAAATTCTCCACTGAAGTACACTATTTACACATTAACTTTGTATCTGAAAACTAGAATGACTTATCCCTGCACCCACCCTGACCAAAAAAAACCTCTCTAGATGGTACACTAATGCTATTTTTAAAATGTTTAAAAAATAGACAACTAAGAATTGCAATAAAAAAAACTTTTATCTAAGGCAGCGATTTTCAACCTTTAATTTCATGGCATAGATAAACTAATTACTAAAATTCTAAGACACACCAAAAAAAAGTATTATATTTTTTGCCAATCTGACAAAAAAAACCACAACGGTGTAGTTTTGGTTCATTCACACTGATGGCTATTATTGTGTTGACTGTTGTCATTTTTGTGCATCTTGTTGTGTCTCTTCTTTCAGCTTTTTTTTTTTTAATCTTCGCCTAAGGATATGTTTATACTGTTAGTTTGTTTTTGTTTTGTTTTGCTTTTTTGAGAGAGAAGGGAAAGAGATAGAAAGGGAGAGAGAAACATCGATGTGGGAGAGAAATATCAAGCAGTTGCCTCCCATATGACCCCCAATGAGGGATCAAACCCACAACCAAGGTATGTGCCCTGTTTGGGAATCAAAGCCATAAACCTTGTGGTGTCTGGGATAACGATCCAACTAGCCAAGTCACCTGGCTAGAGCAGTTGTCTTTTTTATTTTTGACAATCTAAGTAACTAAAAAGAGGTCAGTGCCCCTAAGTAGTCAAGTATTACATGTTTCAAAAATTCTTGCAGCACACCAGTATGGCATAGCACATCAGTTGAAAATCACTGGTCTAGGGGGTTGAAAGCTTCCAAAAGTACTGATCATAATTCTTTCACTTAAAAGAATCAGTTTTTACATTAAGGATTAAGTTTTCTAAGAGTGTCGGCCTGGGGACCAAAGGGACCTGGGTTTGATTTTAGTCAAGGGCACATACGTCAGTTGCAGGCTTCTCCCAGGCCCAGGCCCTGGTCAGGGCTCATGCAGGAGGCAACCAATCAATGTGTTTCTATCACATCGATGTTCCTCTCGGTCTTTCCCTCTCTTTTCCACTCTCCCTAAAAAGCAATGAAAAAATATCCTTGGGTGAGGATTAGCAAAAAAAACAAAAACAAAAATAAAGGATTAAGTTTTCTGCAAAGGTGCCGTTATCATTTCAGGAGAATGGAGTGCAAATAGAAAGAGGGCGGAAATTACTGGGAGATGGAAAAAGTAGCTCATACTTCCCAGCTGCACAGCTCACTAACCTGGACCACCTGGGAGCTCAGCGATGTATCTCAGATATATATCAGGAAGATCACGTTAGATCAACTTAAATAGTGCCTCTGGAAACCAATGCATATACCGTGAAAGTGCCAACAAACTGAAGAAGATACTAAAATTCATAAGGTCTAGTTTTATTTACATACAAGTCCATATTATGAAATGCCAGCAGAGACCTAATAACCAAAAACTGCTTTTGGTCTTCTTCAAAGTATTTCACACCAAATGCACTAACTGGTGTCACAATGGGCTATGAACATATTGGTATCATTTGGACCATTTCATATTTTTTAATCAGCTTTTCATTTCATCCTCACAGAATCATACAACATGATCACTGGAAGTGATCTTCCCCTATGGAGCAATCAATTCCCATTGAATAGGAATCCATTACCACAAGCCTCTTTCCACATTCTCCCATGGGTGTTCACAAGGGTTATGCCTGATTTATACCCGGTTATCTCTAATTACACCCATTTCTTTCCACATAAGAAGCAAATACATAATAAGAAGCAACTTCAATTTTTTTTAAAAAAATCATTCTAGAATCTTCAGTACTCAAATTATCTTAATGTTATAGGACACCTCACAATTTATCAATAGTATACCAGTATATCAACAAACTAGTTTAGTACTGTGTTCCTGAACAGTATAAAATACAATTATGAGCAAATATTTTTATCTACAATATTTTTAACAAAAGTGGATTACTTACAAAAAAGAGCTCAAAATAATTAACACAGTTAATAACTTGAAAGTGAGTATCTTATCAAAAAGCCATTATTATATATTTGAATATATATTTGTAGAAGATGCCATGATATTTTAGTAGGAAACACTTTCTTTAATATTCTTAACCACTTCACATCAATTTAGTTTTATGGAACATTTTTAAAATATACCTTTTCTTACCCTTTGGAAAAAAAAAGAGGCTATATTCTTAATAGTGGATGATTGGGGAAATTATCCTACTGAATTAAAGAGTTAAAATGTGAGAATGGAAAATAATAATAAAAAGATCTCTATACTCATCTAGTCCAAACCACCAAAGTATGACACTCAAGCAGTTAAAATCAAACTATTCCCATGACAGGGAACTCGCTACTAGGCAATCCAAGTCATTTTCAGACAACTCTATTAGATCTTTTAAAAACTGTCAAATATCTTCCTCCTTAAATCTACCCATTAGATTCATACAAATCAAGTCAAATTTCTCTCTTACACAAATATTTGCAGAAAGTGATCCTATAAACTCTCCTCTACTCTGACCTGTACACAATCTTGCCTCGCATGTAAACAGACGCATTTCCTTTATGCATTCCCCACCACGAGGCTTCAAATGCCCAATCATCCTATTCCAATGTATGGAATCCTTTCAAGGTGTGGCTCCAGTACTGAACACAATACCTCAGTTCTCGACATCATAAAATACAGTGGGTCTCTCTATCACCTGAGGACACTTTAGTTCTAGCAAATGCTGTACTTAGACACACTGGCACTACTGTGATTAACATCAAAGCAGTTAGCTAAAAGGGCTGTGCCTTTCCCCAGAAGGCTGCTGTTACACAACTGTTCTCTATATTAAGTTGTGGAGTTTATGCAAAACTGCATTTTCTGTTGTTAAACTTCCATCTGATTAAATCTGGTCTATTGTTCCACCTTAATTCTGACCCCAAGTCCCAACTATTCCTCTCTATGGCTATCCCTCTAGACATAAATGACTTGAAAATCTGATCACACGCCAACATTGTCATCCAGTGAAAAGAAATAATTATTTACAATTAGCACAAGGACTAATTTGTGCTAGTAGGAACTCAATAATCATTAACTGAATAAATTAGTTCATACACTCTTATTTAATCCCAATAATTATGCAAAACATTTCCAGCTCCATTTATTATGATACTACTGAATACCTGTGAGCTTAGATTACTCATGATCTTCTGACTCAAAACCCTGTACTTTTTAAACTGTTCTTCATTACCTCTCTTCATTCACTGGGAAAGGTATTGAATCAAACAAGGATGGGAGCAGAGGTCCTGAAAATCCCTCAAGATAGTACCTATCCAATAGTCTACAACAGAGCGAGGAACCTTTTTTTCCGCAAAGGGCCATTTGGATATTTCTAACATCATTCACAGGCCATACAAAATTATCAACTTAAAAATTAGTCTGCTATATTTGGTCAAACATTTAATTAACTCACCCCTAATGCCTTGGCAGGGCCTGAGCAAATGATTTTGTGGGCACCAGACGTTGCACACCCCTGGTCTACAATATGAGTAAAACCATTCAGCTACCAATAAGTTATCTACCCAGTCTGTTCCAAACTTCTTCATGCTGAACTCATTTAATAGTTTCTTATTTATATTCCTAATGCGATCATAATAAATGAGAAACTTAAATATCTGATGTTAAAATGAGTTTTGATATGGAAACAGTGAGGCAAAAGTGGTACTGTAACTACTTAGTTTTTTTAAAAATTCTGTGAATGATATTTGCATATCTAACATATATTTTTGAGAAATGTTTTACCACTATCAGAATCATGTCCTGAAGAACTTGCCTGGTACTTCTAGGAATTTGGAATTTGTATAGTAATTTTTATATAGGAATTTGTATAGTATTTGTTTTAATTTAGTGGATACCTTAAATATACAATTTATTTTGACTGCTCTCATTTCAAAACAAGAAAAAAAAAGATTATATATCAAAAAGACCAGACAAATGACTAAAGTAAGAAGATTCATAATCTTAGCTTTTGCTCTCTTATTCAAAAGCCAACATTCTAGCATTTTCTCTCTTTTTACCTTTGAGATGCTAGAAGTTAATAGACTGATTCCTAACTTGAAATTTCAGTTCACAGCATAGCCTTAATAAAAAAATGTATGCCTTGCAGAAAACACACAGACCTAAAAAGTAAAATCAAATAAATCCTAATGATTATATGCCACAGCGCTGGTTCCATACAATAGAGCTCTTAATTGCCCGTAAAATTTCAATGCAACAATGCTACAACCCCATCTACTGGAGAGGTGCAGGTAACTGAGTCAATTTTTAATAAATGTATCCTATGTGGGAGCCATGTTAAAAACCCGTATCATGGCCCAGCCAGTGTGGCTCAGTGGCTGAGCATCAACCTATGACCCAGGAGTTCACAGTTCGATTCCGAGTCAAGGCACATGCCTGGTTGTAGGCTTGATCCCCAGTGGGGGTCGTGCAGGAGGCAGCCGATAAATAATTCTCTCTTACCGCTGATGTTTCTCTCTCTCTCTCCCTCTCGCTTCCTCTCTGAAATCAATAAATAAAAATAATAATCTATAATAATAAAAGCGTAATATGCTAATTAGAGCAGACAACCTTCCTGATGAATCTAGGGTTTCCAGGGAAGCCTGGATCCCGTGTGCCAAAGGGAAGCCAGTGCCGGCAGCTGGGGGAAGGAAGGCCTACTCTTGCATGAATTTTGTGCATCAGGCCTCTAGTAGTAAAATAAAATAATAAAAACTTCTAAAATTCTTAATAATAAAAAATAAATAAATAAATAAACAAATAAATAAAAACTAGTATCATGGAAATCCAAATAAAAATACTTCACAACAGTAAGAAAGCCTTACCTACATCTTTTCGTCCTGGTTTTTCAAAACGTCTGTCACCCCTAGAAAAGATAAGTTTCAAACAAGATTTGAGAGTAATATACAGATTTCCCATCTACAACACACCTTTCCTATGTTTCTTTAGTAGCATTTTTTCTCTTTCAAATTATAAAACAAATAAATGGTTATTGCCTTAACATTTGGAAACTATAGAAAAGCAAGTATGAAAACAAAAATATCCATCATCTCACATATAATAGCTTGTACTGACACAGAAATGTTATTTTTTAATTAGACATATTTTTAAATTAGATATATGCTTATTTTAAACACATGCTGCACAGTTTTTAGATGTTTAACAATGTGTTTTCCCACATCATTAAATATTTTTAAAATCAACCTAACTTTAATGGTTATAAAGAATTATGTAATTGGCCGAAACCGGTTTGGCTCAGTGGATAGAGCGTTGGCATGCGGACTGAAGAGTCCCAGGTTCGATTCCAGCAAGGGCATGTACCTTGGTTGCGGGAACATCCCCAGTAAGGGGTATGCAAGAGGCAGCTGATCGATGTCTCTCTCATTGATGGTTCTAACTCTCTAACCCTCTCTCTTCCTCTCTGTAAAAAATTAATAAAATATATATTTTTAAAAAGAATTAATTGTGTGTGTACACCATTATATTAAAAACCATGCTGGTATTGCTGTTTGACTTGCTTCCAGTTATTTCATACTATAAATACCACCACAGAGGACTTCTATGCACATACATTTTTTTTTACAAACAATATAGAGAAGATGCTTTAACTGCAACAAATGAGAAAATATCAATGCATCTCCCACTGAATGTCAAATAACAAATATAATTAACTATTAAGTATCTAAGCAGATAAATAACCTATTTACCTAAAATACTCCTTTTAAATAAAGATCATTTAAAATTTTCTTACTTATAGCTTAACATTCAATAGTTAACAGCATTTTTAAAAAATGAAAACTTGTGCGCTGGCAGGGTGGCTCAGTTGGAGCACTGTCCCATACTCTAAAAGGTTTCTGGTTCAATACCCAGTCAGGGCACATACCTAGGTTGTGTTTACAAGAGGCAACAGATAAATCTCTCTCTCTCTCTCTCTCTCTCTCTCTCTCTCTCTCTCTCTCTCTCTTTCTCTCTCTCTCTCAAATCAATGGGCATATTCTCAAGTGAGGATTAAAAAAAGAAGAAGAAAACTTGTAATTGTACAAAGTGGCTTCTCTACAAAAAGCAGAACAGATGTTTTTCACGCCAAGTAACCTTTATACCAAGATGTGGAATATTTAGTTACCTTTCCTCCCAGCTCTGCGACCTATGCATTTCCCTGCTACCTCCTCGGCCAAACACACCCTCTATTTCATCAAAGCTTCTTTGGTAAAAACCACATTCACCTCTGCCTCTGCCTGAAAATAAGAAAATAGAAAAAAATGATAATCAAATGTCAACATTTGGCACATGTTTAACACCAAAGATTAATCTTGGAAGTTCTGTCTCTATAAAAAGCAGAATGTATACATTTAAGTATTTAGTGAGGCCCAATGGCTCTTTACCTGTGAGACCAACGATGGCACTGAAGTAGCTAGACCACAGGAGGTTGAAAGAAACAAGTTAGTAAACTGGTGTAAGAGTCCCAGTCCCAGTCCTGAACAAGAAACAGTGTCAATATAAAGCTCTTTAATAAAAAGTCCAATAGTGAAATTCTAAAGTGATTACTAAACAATTATTACAAGTTAAAACTTTTATTATTTTCAACAAAAATAGAAGATTTGGAGAGTTTACAAAGAAAGCAGATAAAGTACAAAAGCCAAGTACAAATATAAAAATAATTTAACTCCAGAGGAAGAATAATTTAATAGGGTCAACTTTAAACCATACGCTTTATAAACTAACTCCTTAAAGGATATTCCACAGAAACCAGAGGTACTTTCCTTTTTGTTCAAACCTTAAAGTATCACAAAGAAATTCAAACCACAGAGCTAATAAGAATGTGTGGATGTAAGAATTTAGGAACTCTAGTGGTTTAAGTGTAAACTGGCCTTTACTAAAGACAATTGGTTAGATCTATAAAAATCTGACTCAACTATTCTTAGAATTAATCTCATAAATATGTAAATGCAGCCAAAACTGGTTTGGCTCAGTAGATAGAGCGTCAGCCTGTGGACTGAAAGGTTCTATTTCTGTCAAGGGCATGTACCTTGGTTGCAGGCACATCCCCAGTAGGGGGTGTGCAGGAGGCAACTGATCAATGTTTTTAACTCTCTATCCTTCTCCCTTCCTCTCTGTGAAAAATCAATAAAATATATTTTTAAAATATGTAAATACATACATATAAAAAATGGTTACTGTAATTAAAAAACAATATATAATCAATAAGGACTGGCTAAATAAATTCTGACAAAATTCAGTAGAACACTAGGAAGGCACAAAAGATAAAGTACTGTCACTTAAAAAAAAAATCTACATTATTGCTCTCGCTGGTTTGGCTCAGTGGATAGAGCGCTGGCCTTTGGACTGAAGAGTCCCAGGTTCAATTCCAGTCAAGGGCATATGCCTGGGTTGCGGGCTCAATCCCCAGTAGGGGTGCGTAGGAGGCAGCCAATCAATGATTCATCATTGATGTTTCTCTCTCTTCCTTTCTCTCTGAAATGAATAATACATTAAAAAAACAACAACATTATTTTGTTGAAAGACAAAAGCATGCCAAAGAACAATGCACATAAAAGTGATTCCACTTATATAAATGACATAGCTGCACAGTTTGGGTCAGGAAGGTTATATATACAATTGCTGAGTTTAGAGGCAAAAGACAGTATAAATTGTGAGTTTTAGACTTTCTATATAGTGTGAGGATTCCCCAACTAATGTGCACTAAACGTTTCCAACACACAGGCTTGAAAATTGAAGAAGGTTGGGGTTTTAGGGATGTATTTACACCTAGATGAAATCTAAGTCATCATCCCTAGCTCAACTTCTCCAAAATCACCAAAGAAAAGTGATGTTGAATCTTGAATAAAAGTATGGATGCATTCCAGAGCTAAATACAATTGAGTTAAATAATTACTTCAAATATCCAGGCAGTATTTCTATATTTTGGTTATAATTTCTCAAGAATTGACTCAGAATACAGTTGTACTTTAACATCTTACTAGGAAATACAAAAAGAATGGACAGGATTGTATGTGGGCAATCTTAGAACAATGTGTACCTTCTTAATAGTCCAACTATCCATGTCTTCATTTGTAAAACATAGATGAGAACTGTAATTATCTTAAACTTACCTTCTAGCTGTGTCAACCTTAAGTCAACTGAAAGTCAACTCCCAATTTCAGTAACTCTCTCCTTAGGAAATATATACATTTTATTTAAGGTCCTCCTAAAACAGTGTAATACAAACTGTTATACAATACTGGGATGATCCCTACAATAATATTGAGGGTAAAAGGAAAACAGTACCCTGTCCTTTTAGATAACAATTTTCTCTGGAAAGCTATTAAGTATGTATCACTTTGAAAAAAATGTTTTATTCTAAAAAAACAAAAACAAAAAACATATCAATACTAATAGGAAAAATAGCCTCCAGGTTGCCCAAAAAACAAGCAAAACACAGATGAAAGATTTTCTGCCAGTTATGACTTGGACAAGTACTGGAACTCCTTATGAGACTAAAGCTATAAGTGTACTTCCCAGATAAGGAGGAGCAAGTAAATATAACATGAATCTTTCATAAAGTTCAATTTGAAGGACTGACCTATTACCTGAGATTTCACACTATTCTTTTGAGGGATTAAAATACTATTTTCTTTTAATGAAGACAGTGGCTGACAGTTGTGTGAATCTGCTTTATCATTAAACATCTTAACCAGATAAAATAGAAAGATGACAACCATATTTTTCCTCCCCCCCCTTATGTTTGTTTAAATTTTACTAGTTTGTAATCTTTAAGAAGTTGGGAAATCAGTCAAATTCCAAATCAAAGTTCCCTCAAGTTGGAAAGAGGCAGGATTATCATCTAATATTAGTTCTGCCCATGTTAAAAAAAAAAAAAAAAAAAAAGGAAGAAAGCCACAATAATCATCATTTGACCAAGTTAAAATTAAGTAAGGAGTGATGATAAAACCATATCCATTAAAAAGAATCACAATTGGGACAGCGGTGTTAGAAGTATTTTTCACAGTCAGTTCATTCATTTGACTAAGTTTCAAGCCATTCTTTTACACTAATGTTAATTCACAGCTTTCGTCATGGTATCTATCTTTTGTGCATGCCCTGTTTAAATTGTGAACGTAAGACTTCTATCCTGTGTGATAACCCTACACTTCAAAGAAACCAGAAAGCAGGGAGAAATGATAAATTTGTCACTCCCTCACTTGTTCTTCAATATGGAATTTTGTTTAAGCCTGGTTAGAGAGACTGGCTGGTATTTGCAGCACACAGTTGATAGTCACTTTTGAGGCACATAAAACAACTGGCTTGTGGGCCACAGTTTTTGATTAATAAGATTTCTCTATGTCTCACCCTGAAAAGCACTAGGAGACAAAGCTGAGAACATGCAACCTCTCCTTGCTGCCAGCCCACTGCAGAGAAATACAGGAAACACCCCATTACAGGTTGGAGCCACCTCCAAAACACTATCACACCTCCAAAATAGATGCACACATCTCAAGTCGAAATCTAGATCAATGGAACCTAAATGCACTTGGAAATCTCAATGGTGTGTGAAGCTTTTGAAGCACACACATACCTTAATTTCATTACCCAAGTAGTCTCTTACAGAAGTGTTTAAGTTTTACAGATAATTCTAACAACTTCCCAGGTTAAAAACCACCGTTCTAGAGACTGACAAATAATTCAGAAGAAAAAACCATGTACAACAAATATAACTCAGTAATAGTAACAAGCCGACAAACTGAGTTTTCATTAACCTTTACATTATTTATAATACCCGCATTCCACACTCTGAATGGATTACTAAAAGAAACCTCTTCATAGGAATGCACAATTGAATCCAGACTCTAAAAAGACTGAGTATAAATTACTTTATTCATAAGACACAACTTTAAGAAAAAAGAATTTAGCCTAGCTAGTGTGACTCAGTGGACAGAGCATCGGCCTTCGGACTGAAGGGTCTCAGACTCGATTCCAGTCAAGGGCATATACCTGGGTTGCGGGCTCAATCCCCATTAGGGGGCTTGTAAGAAGAAGCCTATCAATAATTCTCTCTTATGATTGATGTTTCTATCTCTTTTTCCCTCTCCCATCCTCTCTGAAATAGATTTTTAAAAATTATTAAAAAGCATTTAGATGCTCCACACGCATAATCATGCCAATCTGGGTGGTGCGATATGCAGACACAATGTCCTCTGCTATTGCAGATACCCAATTCTTGCATTTCTAAAGCACTCTTAAATAAAATGACAAAGGACGTTTAGACTACTACTAAAGGGACGTTTAGCCAACTTAGAGGTAAGTGCTCAAGTAAATATTTATATTATAAACATCAAGAATGCCCTTAAGTAGCAGAAAATCAACAAACCCAAAATAGAGAGCAGATATTAAAAAAAAAAAAAAAGTAATGTTGAAATAGGAATTGTTCTTCTAAGACAAGACACAAATCTGTAAAATGTAGGTTAAATGACTGATACGTAACTATTTTTTATTCTACCCCCTGAAACAGCCCTAGTTTTGATGAGACACTTTTACTAAAGTCCCTCTGGGGCTGGGACACCCTTGACACGTGGCCTTATACAGAAACAGAGGCATGCAGGGGCTTTGGCGCTGCTCCAGCAGCAAGGCACTCCATGAAACTCTGGCTCTTCAAGTGTAAAACTCCCTCGGGACAAAGATTTGCAAAAGTTAACTAGGACCATCTAGAATGCTTCACACTCAAATCTCTAAGCTAGAATTACCCTCCTCTGTTCCACATCAGGGGTTGTGAAGCAGACACATCAAGAAATAACTCAGGCCTGGCTAGTATGGCTCAGTGGTTGAGTGTCAACCTTTGAACCAGGAGTTCGTGGTTTGATTCCTAGTCAGGGCACATGCATGGATTGTAGGTCCAATCCCCAGTAGGGGGTGTACAGGAGGCAGCCAATCAATGATTCTCTCTCATCACTGATGTTTCTATCTCTCTCACACTCTCCCTTCCTCTCTGAAATCAATAAAAATGCATTTTTTTAAATGGTTTAGAAAGCAAATGTTCAGGACATTTAGTATGCAGTTAATGTCAAAGAGCAGTTTTTAAAAAAATCAAGTATTAAAATATTTTTAAGTGATTTCCTATCCTCCACCTCCTCCTCCATTATGACTTTTTCAGATAAAAGCTCACCTCGCCCTCTTGAAGAACTTCGACCTCTAGGAGCCCCCACCACTGTTCCTCCTCCTCGTCCTGTCAATCGCAGGACAGCGGCACTATTTACAGACATGGAAAAGTTTCTCTGCCAAAAAAAAATTAAAAAGAAAGGAAAAAATGGATAAAACAGATAAAACTACATGGTGCTTCTCCCCGTCTCCCGTTGCATCTATAAAATGCATATAATTACTAATACCAATGGGAAACCCTAACTACACAACATACTAAGATGATCTAAATCCTGATTTTAGTTAAAAAAATCAAATAAACATTTCAGATCAACAAACATTGGCAACCAAAGCCTTACACTATGCTAGATTCTGTGAAGAAATATTAAACTCTAAATCTGTATATATCCAAAGCAGATATGGTAAATATGCATCGTAATAGAGAAAACTTGGTTAGAAATCTGATTGAAAGGGTCCTTCAATTAGTGAAAGGTAGAAATGAGAGGGAGTCACAAAAAGGACTGAATCAAGAGTAGCATGATAAAGAGCAAAATGAATGATCAGTTTTGCTTCATTCTGCTCACCAAAGTGAATCAGCAACTCCAAGTAGTAGTTAATAGAATGACATGAGTCAGAAGTAAATGGGGAAGGGCCAAAAAAGAATCTACTTAAGACCAACTACCTTAATGGAGAGAGGGAGGAAATGCTTGAAAAAAATAAACAAAACCCCAATCAGTCTTCACCTACACTTGAACCCCACAACCAATCTGGAATAGGGTCCAGTAAGACAGTAATGGGCGGGCATCCTTCACTAACAAGAGGAAGACACGAGGCCTGGGAAATCAAAAATATGTTTATAGGATTTAGGAAAAAATAAAGCAAGAGTATAGTAACCTTGAAAAATGGTCTATATACAGCAGTTATAAGCAGATTTTCAAGTGCATGGGTAGTCGACACCTCTAACACCTACCATCATTCAAGGACCAATTTTAATTTAATTTGAAGGAGAATTCAAAATAATTTTAAGCACAGAAAATGTTGGAATATATCCCTACATGAAAATTTCCTATATCCTTAGAACCTAACAGACATTGTACACAAGTTCAGACGTATGGTGCACTGGGGAAAATGCAATTTGGGCATGGCTATTGCCAAGGACACTCCTGGAGAAGGGCAAGAAGTGAGACTAAAAAAAGGGTTGAAATGTGCGTTTTTTCCTAACTAATATTTTTCACCCAAATTTTTTTCCACTGTTAAGTCCTAATTTGCTATTTTGATTCAAACTCAATTATGTGATAGCTATACCTTTTAAAGAAACTGACATCTGGTTGGTGGAAAACTTCTACTTTAATTATTGAATTTCTTGTTTTAATATATGGGTCACTTTCTCACTACCTGTCTCATTACTTGTCTCTTTCAGGTAGATTTTATAAAATTAATGTAATTACTTTTTTTTCTTTGCATTTGAGAGGTATACAATCTATAATCATATAATTTCAAAACCGAAAATATAAGATTTAACCAATAACTAAAAATTACAGTGAGACACCCAACTCGAAAACACTTATTTCTAACTGTATTTTTAAAAAGCTGGTTGAAACAATGCATTATCTTTCACCACCAAGTAACCCATTAAATTGTTGAATAATGCCTCTAAGATCACAATTAAGATATATTATGAAGTCTCAAAATCTAAATTAATATATTCTAATACTGGAAAAACAGAAATCAGGACTAACTACATTATGTATGCCAGGATCCACCTTACTACCAAACTATAACATGCATAAAACTCAAATGCACTCATCCATTGGGTGTAGGGAAAACTCTCGTGTTTACACACATCCTCATGCATTGCCCCTAAAAGTGCAAAAATGGTATAATCTCTGCAAGGCAATTTCTCAAAGTATATTTAGATGTCCATAACCTTTGACACAATTGCTCTTTTTACATTTGTGAAAAATTATATAAGCAGAAAGATCTTTAACTGCAGCACTGTATTTTTATAAAAGCAAAATATAGAAACCAGCTTAGTGTCAACCAATAAAACTAATTGAAAAATTATGGTCATCTATATATGGAATTCTATGTAGTAGTTGTTTTAAAAAATGAGGCAACTCTATTTATTAGGTTGGATCATATGAAATTGCTAAAATTCAGCCATTTCTGATCCACAAAATTGCAATTTCATATGGTCAACCTAGTTTATGAAGTTATAAAGCACAGTTGTACTTGGGAGCTTGGAGAGGTCAGATTGCCTGAAACTGAATTTTGATTCCTTTACTCAGTTTCTCTGTATCTCACTTTCCTCATCTATATGATGTGAATAGGAATGATATTTCTGTCTACTTCATGGGTTGTTGTAAACACTTAATGCATTAAACTGCAAGTGCTAAAATATAAATATATATTAAAAAATGTTTTTAAACCTGCAAGTGCTTAGAACAGTGTTTGACACTTATTAAATACTAAACAAATATTTGCCATTATCTCCTTAACAGATGCTTAGGTGAAATAGGTCAAGTGTAGAACTGTGTGCAAAACATGCTACCATTTATGTTATGTGTGTTTAAAGGAATTGATATACAGTTGATCCTTGAACAACATGGTGTGAATTGCACAGGTTTGTTTATAGGTGGATTATTTCCAATGTAATAAATGTATTTTGTCTTTCTCATGATTTAACAGTTTTCTTTTCTCTAGCTCACTTTATTGTTATGATATAGTATATAATACATACATATAAAAAATATGTGTTGATCAACTACTTATGTTATCAATAAGGATTCCACTCATAGTTAAGTTTTGGGAGAGTCAAAGTTATATGTAGATTTTTGGCTTGCAGAGGAGGTAAGTATTCTTAACTCCCACATTGTTCAAGGGTCAACTGTATGAATAGTTAGTTGCAGATATAACTTGTTCCTGGAAGAGAACAAGAAAATGAAAACAGTGGTTACGCCTGAGGAAAAATAATTGGCAGAGTATGGATGACTCACAGACTTGCTTTTCACTACACTTGCTTTAAAAAAAAAAAAAAAAAGTATGTATTATTATTCAAAAACACATACATAAGGCCCTGCCCTGGTAGCTCAGTGGGTTAGGGCATCATCCCAATACACCAAGGTTGAGAGTTCAATCTCAAGTCAGGGGACATACAAGAATCAACTAACAAATACATAAATAAGTGAAACAACAAATCAATCTCTCTCTCCCCCTCTTTCTCCCTCACTCTAAAATCACTAAAATTAAAAAGAAAAACTAATAAACTAAACACTCCCACAACACACACACACACACACACACATACACACACACACACACACACACACACGAGCACACACACACACACACACCCTGCCCTAGCCCCATAGTTGGCAAACTGTGGCTCATGAGCCACATGCGGCTCTTTGGCCCCTTGAGAGTGGCTCTTCCACAAAATATCACAGCCTGGGCAAGTCTATTTCGAAGAAGTGGCATTAGAAGAAGTTTAAAAAATTTGGCTCTCAAAAAAAATTTCAATCGTTGTTCTGTTGATATTTGGCTCTGTTGACTAATGAGTTTGCCGACCACTGCCCTAGCCAGTTTGGCTCAGTGGATAGAGTGTTGGCCTGCAGACTGAAAGGTCCTGGGTTCAATGCTGGTCAAGGGCACATGCCTGGGTTTTGCACTCGATTTTCAATAGGGAGTGTGCAGGAGGCAGCTGATCAATGATTCTCTCTCATCATTGATGTTTCTATCTCTCTCTCCCTCTTCCTTCCTCTCTGAAATCAATAAAAACATATATATATATATATATATATATATATATATATATATATATATATATATATTTAAAACACACACACACACAAAGTAACTTTCTTTGTTGGCAAATAAATAAAATACACAAATCTGGTAACAGGTACCTAAATTTTAGATATAAAGTGGAGTCATGCTTCTCAAAATGAAATATATATTTAAGGGAAATGCTAAAAGAAACAACAACTAGATTTTCTTTGAGCATCAATTTTGTTTTAAAAACAAGTTTTTCCCTAGTTATATTTTATAGGTACATGCATGCACATACACGGGGGAGAGAGAGGGAGAGAAGGAAGGAGAGAGGGAAGGAAGCAGAGAGGGAACAAAATTAACTTTCACTTTAAAGATAAAAGATTTACTTCAGATAACTTCAGGCAACTTTGAGAGGAACCATAGAGATAATGAGTAAAAAAGTATGCAAAACTTTAGTCTGCAAAGATCCAAATAATTCCTGATCTAAAATCAATTAAAAAAATAAAAATAAAAATGAAGGCTTGCTCCTTTAGTCATTCTAGAACTAGTTTTGATGTATAAGTGTACTGCGTACCTAACTTTGTTTTTCAAATTGTTAACCGTTCCTAATAGCATCTGTTAAATAATCTTTTCCAAATAATTTGTGTAGCCATTTACTAAATAAATACTATTTTCTTACAAATGTTAGGGATGTTTCTAAATGATTCAATTACTAATTATGTTAAGTCTATCATGTTTTGGTTACTAATAGCAACTGCTCTTCCCTTGGGAGGTATCAATTTTAAACAGTTTTAGTTAAGACCACATTTTCAGTTTACAATACAGTACTTAAAAAGTGCTGTTATTTCCTTTCCCTGTGCACAGATTCCATGTTCAAGTATCAAGAATGCCCATTTACTCTACAGCAGCTCAACTTTTAGAACTCCCATAGAATTTGCTACAAATTTGGGTCCTTCAATATTTTGTATGGAATAATGCTAAATCTATGCTCAAGGTTGACTTAATCAACCTCTTCCATGGTGGGCCCAGGAGGCACCATCACAGGGATGCCACCAGGCATTCCTCCCGGACGATGGTACAGCTTGCTCATGATGGGCTTGCAATCATTCGTTTTCCGGCTCTTTCTGCTGATGTTCACATTCTTCCTTCTGTGTAGTCTGGTTACTGAGCCAGTCAATTTCCTCATACTTGTGAAGAATCTTCTGTTTGTCCTCATCATTGATCTTGCCTTAAAGTTTTTCATCTTCAATGGTTGAACCATGTTGAATGCATAAGACTCAAGTGAATTCTTAGAAGACACCTAGTTCCGCTTCTTCTAATCTTCAGCTTTATCCTTCTCAGCTTCCTGGACTTGCGCTCAATGTCTTCCTTGTTCAAATGACCCTTGTTAGTGAAGATAATCTTGTTCTCTTTCCTATATTCTAAGCCACATCAGAGACATTGTGCATGCCATTGGCATCAATATCAAAAGTAACCTCAAACTAAGAAACACCATGAGGTGCAGGGGGTATTCCTGTGAGTTCAAACTTGCCAAGCACATTGTTTTCTTTGGTCATGGCACACCTACTTTCATAAACCTGAATGAGCACACCAGGCTAGTTGTCAAGAGTTGATCATGAAGGTCTGTGTCTATTTGGGAGAAATGGTAGTACTGTACCATTTCTGACTCCATCAGCCATTTTAATGCCAAGGAAAAGATAAATGACATCAACAGCAAATATTGAACATTTTCGAATTTGTCTACAGATAGGACAGCTGCACCATAAGCAACAGACTCATCAAAAATCAACTCTTATTCTTTTCCACTGAAAAAATCCAGTAGGAGTTTCTGAATCTTAGAGATGTGGGTAGAACTACCCATTAGGGCACTACTGTGGATTTGGGACTTGCCAAGCTTGGCATCCCAAAGGGCTTTCTCTACAGGGCCCAGGGTACCATGAAAAAGGTCAGTATTCAATTCTTCAAATGGGGCACCCATGACACAGGTAGAGAAGTCGATTTCTTCATTGAACAAATCAATCAATCTCAATGTTGGCTGGAAGAGTACACTAAGCACTTTTACAAGCAGGACAAAAACAACAAGGTAGCCCTCTTCTTACTGATGTCCTTCCTATGCTTGCTTGAACTGGGTAATAAAATGGTTGACCATCAGGTTGTCTTCTCCACCTCAGTTGGTGTCCCCAACTGCTGACTTGACCTCAAAAATTCCATCATGAATTGTAAAAGTGACACATCAAAAGTGCCACCTTGCCTGGCTAGTTTGGCTCAGTGGATAGAGCATCAGCCTGCAAACTGAAAATCCTGGGTTCGATTCCAGCACATGCCCAGGTTGCAGGCTCGATCCCCAGTAGGGGGCGTGCAGGAGCAACTGATCAATGACTCTCCAATCACTGATGTTTCTATCTCTCTCCCTCTTCTTTCCTCTCTGAAATCAATAAAAAAATATTTTTTTTAAAAAGTGCCACCTCCCAAGTCAAATATTAGCCCATTTCTTTCAGCTCTAGCCTTTTGTCTAAGATATAAGCAATAGTAGCAGCAATTGGCTTATAGATAAATCAAAAATATACTGAGACCAACAACAGTTCCAGCATCCTTGGTAGCCTAACACTGAATCATTGAAGTAAGCAGGTACCATAACAATAACATTTTAGTAGCAGGCTTCCCAAGGTAGGTAGGCTTCTGCCATTTCCTTCATTTTTGTCAAAACCATAGAATAGGATAGAAACGTTTCATCTCTCCTTTGTTTTCTACTCGGACGTTGGGCATTCACCACCATGAAGGGCCAATGCTTCATATCAGATTAGATAATAGCATCATCAAAACTATGTCCAATCAAGTGTTTGGCATCAAACCATATTGGTAGAGTCACTGCAATTTGATTCTGCAGCATCACCAATAAATCATTCAGTACCAATAAAGGCAACATAACTTGGTGTAGTTCAGTTTCCCTGATCATTGCCAATTATTTCCACTTTCTCACATCTGAGAGACCCACACAAGAGATGGGGGATACCAAGATCAATGCCACCTGCAGGTGCCATATACGATATTGCTTGAGTGTATGCGTGGCTTGGGAAGACCAGGATCCAGAAAGCTGCCCACTTTCAATAAGCCCCCCTACTTACTAAAAGGTTTTCTAACCCATTTATTCTCCAAGCAATCTAGGAAATCATTCAAGGAAAAATACAAAGAAGGATTAAAACTGGACCACACTATGTTAAAGTTAGCTTCTGTATTTAAAAAAGAATCATAAATGAAATTTAAAAATTTAGAAAACAGTTTAGGATTAGCTCATATAATATAAACCAATAAGAAAAAGACTAATATACAAAAGAAAAGTTGGCAAAGAAAAAAAAAACCTAAAGAAATATAAATAGAAACGTTTGAATAATTCTACACTGCACTGGGGGAGGGGGAATATAAACTAAAATAATTGAAGGGCATTTTTCCCAAATATACAGAAAATTTTTTGCAATAAAAATATCCAAAGTTGGTAGTGCAGAAGAATGCTTCGTGTACACCATCACTTGTACAAAAGGGGGGTATGTAATATTTACTTGGAAAAATGCACAAGAAATTGCTAATACTGGTTGTTTTTGGGAAAGGGAAACTGGTTATTGAGGAACAAAATGGGAGAGATTTTCTATTATTTACTACACTTTAAATTTTTATTTGTAAACCATGTGATTTATTATTTATTTTAAAAAACAATTTTAAAAAAAAACAAACAACTGGACATGGGCCCTGCCCATGTGGCTCAGTTAGTTGGAGCATGGTCCTGTACACTGAAAGGTTGCAGGTTAGATTCCAGATCAGGATATATACCTAGGTTTTGGGTTCCATCCTGGTCAGAGCGCATACATGAGGCAACCGATCTCTCTCCAACTCCACCATTTATCTCTCTCTAAGAATCAATAAAAACATATCCTTGGGTAAGGATTAAGAAAAAAAAAATACTCGTCGTGGCAAAAAAGTAATTGTAAAATGTTACAGTTTTGACAGCAGTAAAACAAAAACACTATTATCATTATACAAAGCTTCTTAAAAGCAATTTAACCGAATCGAGCAACTGGGTTTTCTTTTTGTACTTTCAATTCTATTCCACTGACCTGTATGTCTATCCTTATGTTACAGTTTACATTACTGTGGCTTTGCAGTAAGTGGAGTCCTCCCACTATGTTCTTTTTCAAAACTATTTTATACTATAGTTTATATAAGGTCCCTTGTAATCCCATATGAAGTTCAGGATCAGCTTTTCAATTTCTACCTAAAAAGCCAATAGAATTTTAATGGAGATTGCTATAGGTAGATTAACCATTAAATCTTCCAAGTTTTAATGAATACTGGTACCTTCCCATTTACTCAGATCTTCTTTAATTTCTTTCAAATGTTTTATAATTTTTAGTAAAAAAAAGTCTTACACCTCCTTAGTTAAATCTATTCCTAAGTATTTTATTAGCTTTGATGCTATTATAACTGGAATTGTTTTCTTAACTGCCTTTGCAAATTGTCCATTGCTTGTGTATAAAAATGTAACTGATTCTTATGTGTTATTCTGTACTCTACAACTGTACTGAATTCATTTATTAGTGCTAATAGTTTTCTTGTGGTTTCTTTAGGATTTCCTGTATCTAGGATCATGTCATCTATAAAAAGATAAGTTTTACTTCTTAGCTTCCAATTTGAATGTTTTATTTTTTTAAAATATATTTTATTGATATTTTACAGAGAGGAAGGGAGAGAATAGAGAGCTAAAAACATCGATGAGAGAGAAACATCGACCAGCTGCCTCTTGCACACCCCCTACCGGGGATGTGCCCACAACCAATGTACATGCCCTTGACCGGAATCGAACCCAGAACCTTTTAGTCCGCAGGCCGACGCTGTACCACTGAGCAAAACCGGTTTCAGTTTGAATGTCTTTTATTTCTTTTTTCCACCTAACTGCTATGTTTAGAACTTCCAAGATAATGTTGGATAGTAGTGAAAGTGGACATCCATGTCTATTCTTTCCGTCTTTCACTGAATAAGTGTAATCATATACCACATAACAACATTTCAGCCAAAAACAGAATGGACCCATAAGATGACAGTAAAGCTAAAAAATCCCTATTGCCTAGGTCAGTAGTAGGCAAACTCATTAGTCAACAGAGCCAAATATCACCAGTACGATTGAAATTTCTTTTGAGAGCCAAATTTTTTAAACTTAAACTTCTTATAATGCCACTTCTTCAAAATAGACTCACCTAGGCCATGGTATTTTATGGAAGAGCCACATTCAAGGGGCCAAAGAGCCGCATGTGGCTCATAAGCCACAGTTTGCCGACCACGGGCCTAGGTGATGTCCTAGCTGTTGTAATGCTATAGTGTAAAGCATTACTCATGTGTTTATGATTATGCTGGTGTCAACAAACCTAACTGTGCTGCCAATCATATAAAAGTATACCACATACAGCCTTAACCAGTTTGGCTCAATGGATAGAGTATCGGCCTACAGACTCAAGGGTCCCAGGTTTGATTCCTGTCAAGAGTATGTACCGTGACTGCGGGCACATCCCCAGTAGGGAGTATGCAGGAGGCAGCTGATCGATGTTTCTCTCATTGATGTTTCTAACTCTCTATCCCTCTCCCTTCCTCTGTAAAAAATCAATACATTAAAAATAAATAAAAGTATACCACATACAATAATGTAGAGTACAGAATACTTGCTAATAATAAATGACTATGGTCCTGGCTTATGTATTTTTACTGTAACTTTTCTGTTTAGATATAAAAACACCATTGTGTTACAATTGCCTGCAGTATTTAGTACAGTAAAATGCTGTACAGGTTTGTGTAAGCTCTGAGCTGAGCAATAAGCTAGTCCATACAGCCTATATAAGTAGTAGGCTTCACCACCTAGGTTGTGTAAGTATACTCTATGATATTCCCATAATGACAAAAATCACCTAACAAAGCATTTCTCAGAACATGTTCCCACCATTAAGTGATATATGACTGCATAATATCAGTGTGGGTTTTCATAAAAGACCTGAATCATATTGATGAAGTTCTCTTCTATTCTTAAATCACTGAGTGTTTTATCATGAAAGGTTGTTGAATTTTGTTAGATGTTTTTCTGCATCAATTACGATGATCAAATAAGTTTTTCTCCTTCATTCTATTAATGTGATGCTTTATGTTGATATTCTTATATTGCACTCGGGGGGTAAATCCTACTTGGTCATAGTGTATATGCTGTTGGATCCTATTAGTATATTTTGACAACTAAAGATAAACAAAGAACACAGATGGCAATAAAACTAATTAAATGTTAACAAATATCCTACATTGCAAGTTTATAGATGAGATTTTCTTCTTTATACCTTTCTGCAATGAATTTGAGTACCTTTTATAATAAAAATAAGTATTTTACTGGTTTTAATGAATATATAAAGGAATTATAAAATCAGAAGGAAAAATAATCTAATGTTCTTTGGGCATAGGACACAGACAAAAAATTATAATGACCCCTAAGCATATGAAAAGATGCTCAATGTCACTAGTAATCAGTGAAATACAACTATCACAGCCATCATGTAGGCCAAATTTAAAAACCAACAACTGAGGGGTTGCATAAAAATGACCTCTTGACTTGCCTGGTGTTTCTAAATAGAGCATTAGCCTGAGCACCAATGAGTCTCAGGTTCAATTCCCAGTCAAGGGCATGTACCTGGCTTATAAATTCAATCCCTAGCCCCAGTCAGAGCGTGTGCAGGGCCTCCTCCCTCCTACTCTCTCTTTAAAAAAAAAAAAAAAAAAAGTCACTGAAAAAATATCCTCAGATGAGAATTAACAAAAAAATAAAATACAATGAATAAGACCTCACCTTCATTGCTGGTGAGAATGCAAATTGACCTAAATCCCTATAGAAAGTAATGTGATGATATCCAGTAACATTTTTAAAAAGTATAAAGAACCAAAGCCCAAAGATTTCATTTTTATAACATATTATAAAAATGTTTATAGCAAAAAAAAAAATGTTTACAGCAACATAATTTATAATAGCAAATACTAAAAACAACCTAAATATTCAACCAGAGAAGATTTTAAAAACTGGATTTTCTTGCAGACAGAATACTATACAGTAGAGATGAATGAACTAAAGCTATGTGTATTAACACAAGTCTAAAAATCATTATTGAATTAAAATCAAGTTGAAGACCCTGGCTGTTTTTGCTCAGTGGTTACAGCATCAGCCTGTTGACCAAAAGGTCCAGGATTCGAGTCCTGGTCAAGGGCACATACTTGGTGACAAGTTCCCTAGTCTCAGTAAGAGTTGAATGCGGGACACAACTAATCGATATATGTCTCTCATGTCACTATTTGTCTGTCTGTCTCTCTCTCTCTGCCCCACTCCTCCCTCTCTTCTACTCTATCTAGAAATCAATAGAAAAAAATATCCTTCAGTGAGGATTTTTTTTAAAAAAGCTGAAAAATAAAAACTATAATATACTATCTTCGAAATAAAATTTATAACCCTATAAAATACACATTTAAAGACTATGGACATACAAATATATAATGAGAAGATTAAAACATCAATGAGAAAAGTAACAAAATTCATAGTAATCTCTGTGAAGGAAGAAAGGGGTATACCCCAGGCATCTCAACTACATGAGAAACCTTATTCTTAAAACAAACACACAAATATGTCATAATTTTAAGATTTGGTATATTTGAATTATAATACACTGGTGTTTGTAATATTATGCTCTACACTTATCTATTTGAAATACTTCATGAAAAATATTTTTAAGAAAAATAAAAACGAAAATACAAGATAGAGCAAAGTATGTTTACAGTTGTTCTTATGGAAATAATACATTAATTAATAAATAATACAAGAATAGTCTGTGTGTTATGTACTCACAACTCTAAATCTACTTTTGACCCATTCTGTAGAGCCAAATGTCCATTTTTTTTCTTTCTTTTTTTTAACAAGGAACTTTTCAGCAATCACTCCAGACAGGACCCTTGCTTTCCTGTGTAATTTTTACAGTAATAAATATCATTTGGTCAATGAAAATATCTGCCGATGACCCTAGATCAGGCGTGGGCAAACTACAGACCGCGGGCCAGATCCAGCCCGTTCGGCTGTTCTATCCGGCCCGCTGGGAGCCGAAAGAGCGGGCGGTATCTTTTTATGTAATGATGTTTACTTTGAATTTATATTAGTTCACACAAACACTCCATCCATGCTTTTTTTCTGGCCCTCCGGTCCAGTTTAAGAACCCATTGTGGCCCTCGAGTCAAAAAGTTTGCCCACCCCTGACCTAGATGATAAATACTGGGTTTCAAAAATAAACACAAAACTAAACTGATTAAAAAAAAACAAAAACCATGAACAAAACAAAAATTGCATATTAATCAATTCTAGACAGTTTGGTTCAGTGGACAAAGCATCAGCCCAAGAACTGAAGGACTTGGGTTCGATTCCTATCAGGGGTACATGCCTAGGTTGCAGGCTCAATCCCCAGCCCCACCTGGAGCACCTGCGGCAGGCAACAGATATATCTCTTTCACATCAATGTTTCTCCCTCTCTTGTCCCTTCCCTTCCCTTCCACTCTCTCCAAAAGAAAAAAAGAAAAAATGGAAAAAATATCCTTGGGTAAGGTTTCTCACACACACACACACACACACACACACACACACACATTTTTAATTGCTTATGAAGTATGGTGCTGAAAATAACTAAAGATCAACGTCACACCTTTCTTAGAATTTAACACAATTAGAATAGAGTTCTTTTAAATAAGCTTTTCTTTCTTAATAGAGTGACTTCCTCATATACAAAATGGAAAGCATGCCGAAACCGGTTTGGCTCAGTGGATAGAGCGTCGGTCTGTGTCAGACTCAAAGGTCCCAGGTTAGATTCCGGTCAAGGGCATGTGCATTGGTTGTGGGCATATTCCTGATAGGGGGTGTGCAGGAGGCAGCTGGTCGATGTTTCTCTCTCATCGACGTTTCTAGCTCTCTGTCCCTATCCCTTCCTCTCTGTAAAAAAATCAATAAGATATATATATTTTTTTAAAATAGAAAGCGTGTAGGCATGTCAAATTCATGGCCGGCAATCTCCATGCCACAAAGGGGCCCGCTGGCCAATAGTTTGACATGCTTGGTATAGAGCATTCAGGATTGTCACAAAATTATTAAAATGTTCTGGAATTAGAGAGTGGTGATGGTTACACAACTCTATGAAAATGCAAAAACCACTGAACTGTATACTTTAGAGGTTAAATTTTATGTCATGTGAATTATGCCTCAATAAAAGTAATAATTCTTCATTAAAGTGGCATTCCAACATTCCAAAAAGCTCTTCTGCGTTTTACTACAATCACCATAGTCCTAGAAATAAGAAACTCTTTTATTTATCTTTGAACTATATCTTTGGACTATAATAGGGCAACACAAAATCTGTTACTCTACAACCTGAAAATCAAATTTTCTCACAGTATCAGTTAAAATGTTGCTGGACAGGCCTGTGTGGCTCAGTAGTTGAGCATCAACTTATGAACCAGGAGGTCAGGTTTGAATTCCTATCAGGGCACATGCCCAGGTTGCAGGCTCAAACCCTGGTGGGGGGCATGCAGGAGGCAGCCAACCCATGTTTCTCTCTAATTGATGTTTCTATCGCTCTCTCCCTCTCCATTTCTCTCCAAAATGAACAAAAAAAAATTTTTTTAATGATAGTGACAGTAGAGTACTTTTAAGCACATTTTAAGCTAAAGATCTACATTTTCTTTTAATGGTAGAATGTACTTGTGAAAATTCACGTTGCCAATTACTTCTAAAACCTGTCCCCCCCAAAAAATAACGTTTTCTCTAGTCAAATAAATTCTAAATGATGGTTTCCAAGGTCCTTAAGGATCTAGAAACATTTCCTTATCTCTATATAATACTCACCAGCTTCAGATTTAAGCAGAATCTAGTCAAGTAAGACAAGCATCCACATGCCAAGAGAACAGTAAGAAGGAAGCAGGCCTGTGGGGACGAAGTATACTCCACAGAGTCTAAATAGTAACCGCCTATGTTCATACCTCACTGGAAAGAAACAAGGGTTTGACTTGAGGCTCAAAGCTAGGCACAAACCTGTTCTTCTTCTGTAAAGGGTACAAGAGCCAACGGTGGCAGGGGCTCCTCCTGTAGGATAGGCAGAAATTCTTTATCCAGAAGGTCTGAAGGTATCTGTTTAACCAAACACATGACCATAAGATTAATGCTACCCTTCCAAGTCAAGAAAATAAAACAAGAACTCTACTGTTTTTATCTGTTGGTAATTATTATAAACTAGAGACCTGGTGCACCAGTGGGGTCCCTCAGCCTGGCCTGTGGGATTGGGCCGAAACCAGCTCTCTGAAATCCCCCAAGGGGTCCTGAATTGTGAGAGGGCACAGGCTAGGCTGAGGGATCCCACCAATGCATGGTTGGGGCTGGGGAGAGACACAGGTTGGCCAGCTAGGGAGAGACTGTGGGAGGGCTCTAGGGTGTGTCTGCGTGATCTTGCTCAGTCCTGATCAGCTGGAACCCAGTAGCATGCTAACCTACCAGCTGGAGTGTCTGCCCCATGGTTGTCAGTGCACATCATAACAAGCAGTTGAGTGGTCTTAGCATATTAGCATATTACGCTTTAATTGGTTAAACGACCAACTGGTCAACTGGACACTTAGCATATTAGGCTTTTATTATATAGGATATGAATAAAAAGCTTACTCAGCCACAATTAACTTTAGTGGTACTTAAAATTCTCAGGGATCAAATATAAAAACCCCAGTTATCCCCCCCCCCCAACCCTCAAATAGAGCCACCACTTTCAGATTTGATACAGCAATAACTGTTAACCCAGAGTAACAGTGGAAGAGTAAAAATCCCTACAATGAATTCAAGGCACAAGGTAGTAAGAAGAATTTTACAAGCAACTGTGTCTGTCCGTAGCAACCATTAACATCTAAGATTCAATCCTTTAATAAATTAAAATCAAATATGCTTTGAAATAGAAAATATGACTTCTCACTAGTCAAATAATAAAATCACAGTTAATACTGTCTCAGTTTTTATCATAACAACATTTTAAGATTTTTCTCTCCACTAAAAATTTTACATTTAGCTCAAAAGGCAAAGAAAAAGAGAAAAAAATGCTCTTCTTTCTAATTGGAAAGAAGAATAAGAGGTGCAATAAAAAGAAGGGGGAAATCCTTCCTTTCTCAGCCATCAAACTGGAATAGAAATAGAGATGAAAGAAAGGTTAAAAGGAAACTAGTTATACCAAGAGTGTCCATCTCAGGTAACTGGGAGTCTGACCTATTGAACCATACAGGACACCTAGCATACAAAGTCACCCTACCAACTCAGGGAAGCAGCAAAAATAAGGAGACAAGGAAACAGATCACAAACAAAAGAAATGGAGAAGAACAAATGATTAGATATAGAGTACAAAACCACGGTTATAAGGTTTTTCAAGAATTTCCTAGAGCTGAAACTGGTTTGGCTCAGTGGTAGAGCGTTGGTCTGTGGACTAAAGGTCCCGGGTTCGATTCCGGTCAAAAGCATGTACATTGGTTGTGGGCACTTCCCCATTAGGGGATGTGCAAGAGGCAGCTGGTCGATGTTTCTCTCTCATCGACGTTTTTAGCTCTCTATCTCTCTCCCTTTCTCTCTGTAAAATATCAAAAAACAAAAAAACAAAAACAAAAACTAATTTCCTAGAAAAGGTGGATAAATTTAACAAGACCCTCGAGGATATGAAAAAGGACCAACAAGAAATTAAACATACACTGACTGAAATAAAAATGTTATACTGAGACCCACAAGCAGACTAGAGGAACGCAAGAATCAAGTCAAAGATTTGGAATACAAAGAGGCAAAGGACACTCCTCCAAGAAGCAAGAAGAGAAGAGAATCCAGAAAGTTGAAGATAGTGTAAGAAGCCTCTGGGACAACATCAAGCTTACCAACATCAGAATTATGGAGGTGCCAGAAGAAGAGAGAGAGCAAGACACTGAAAACCTATTTAAAGAAATAATGATCAAAAACTTCCCCCAACTGGTGAAAGAAATAGACCTACAAGTCCAGGAACCGCACAGAACCCCAAACAAAAGAAATCCAAAGATGACCATACCAAGACACATCATAATTAAAATGCCAAGGGCAAGAGACAAAGAGAGAATTTTACAAGCAGCAAGAGAAAAACAGTTAGTTACCTACAAGGGAGCAACCATACAATTATCAGCTGATTTCTCAACAGAAACTATACAGGCCAGACGGGAGTGGCAAGAAATATTGGCAGAATTATACAAGAACATTATTCAAGAATAGCAAGAACCTGCCAAAACCGGTTTGGCTCAGTGATAGAGTGTCGGTCTGCGGACTGAAGGGTCCCAGGTTCGATTCCGGTCAAGGGCATATACCTTGGCTGCGGGCACATCCCCGGTGAGGGTTGAGCAAGAGGCAGCTGGTCGATGTTTCTCTCTCATTGACGTTTCTGGCTCTCTATCTCTCTCCCTTCCTCTCTGTAATATATCAATAAAAAATATTAAAAAAAAAAAAAAAAGAATAGCAAGAACCTACAACCAAGGTTACTCTACCCAGCAAAGTTATCATTCAGAATTGAAGGGCAGAGAAAGAGCTTCATAGATAGGTAAAAGCTAAATGAGTTAATTACCACCAAACCAGTATTATATATGAAATGCTGAAAGGTATTCTTTAAAAAGAGGAAAAAGAAGAAAAAAGTAAAGATAAAAATTATGAACAACAAATACATTATCAACAAGTGAATCTAAAATTCAAGTGAATTAAAAATTTGAGGAACAGAATAAATTGGTGAATATAATAGAATCAGGGGCATAGAAGGGGAGTGGACTGATAATTCTCAGGGAGAAAGGAGTGTCTGTGGAGGGGGTATGGGAAGAGACTGGACAAAAATCATACACCTATGGATGAGAACAGCGGGGGGAGGGGGAAAAGTAAAGGTAGAGGGTAGGGTGGAAACTGGGTGGAGGGGAACTATGGGGGGGAAAAAGGAGAATTGTAATAATCTGAAGAAAGATTTATTTAAAAGAAAAAAAAGGAAACTAGTTAGACAAAACATTAAATGTTGACTGTTCTTCCTATTTGCATGAAGCTGTCAGTCATATACTGAAATCTTAGGCCTTCTCTTTTTAAAAAAATAGAAAACATTACACTTAGAAGAGCCTCTGTTGCCCTGGCCAATGTTAGAGGGTCAGCTTATGCACCGAAGGGTCATGGGTTTGATTCTGATCAAAGGCATGTACTTGGGTTACATGTTCAATCCCAGGCCCCAGAAGGGGGGTATGTGCAGGAGGCAACCAAATGATCTTTCTTTCTCTCTCTCTCTCTCTTTCTCTCTCTCTCTCTCTTTCTCTCTCTCTCCACCCCACCCCAACCCTCCTTTTTCCACTTTTTCTGAAAAATCAATGAAAAAAATATCCTACATGAGGATTAAAACACAACTTATTAATTATTTTAGTTTCTAAGCAGAAAAAAAAGAGGTAAGATAAAGAGAAAAACCATGTGTCTTTCATATATCAATACATCACTGTACATACTCACAACAACTCATTCAGAATAATTCTTAATTCTTTCCTTACCTTGTTGTCTTTAAGGAAAAGTGCTAACATTTCTTCTCTGCCATAACGATAGTCTGCTAATTTATACTTTGGCAAAGCTGGAGAAAGAGGAGGGGATGTAATACTCCCACCACTGGACAGAGCTCGGAGCCTAGAAAAGGAAACACACAGAATACAATAATGAAGTGTCAAATATTCTGCCAATATAAACTTTTTATTTTTATATACAAATAGAAGCCCAGTGCACAGATTCATGCACTGGTGGGGTCCCTTAGCCTGGCCTGGGCCCTCTCACAATCTGGAACCCGTTGGAGGGATGTCAGACTGCCGATTTCAGCCCCATCCCCAGCAGTCCAACATTACCCAAGGGATGTAATAGTGCATGAAGCAGCAGGGGCCAAGGATGAGCCCAAGCCCAGGCCAGGCCAGGCATTGCACAGCTCCCGCTCATCCAGGCCACACTGTGCTTGCCGCTGCCACATTTGGTAGCACTGCCACAGTAGGAGAAGCTTGCTCTGCTGCAGCTGTACTAGCCATCCATGAGCCCCGTGTCTGGATCACATTCATCAGCTAAGCAGAGCTCCCTCTGTGGGAGTGCGCCGACCACCAGGGGGCAGCTCCTGCATTGAGCACCTGACGCCTGGTGGTCAGTGCGCATCTTAGCAACCAGTGACCAGTCGCTTAGGCTTTTATATATAGAGATATCTTTATACATGAAACCCTAATATGCAAATAGACTGAACAGTAGAACAACCAAATAAACATTCACTATGATGTGCACTGACCACCAGGGGGTGCGCGTGGAACATTGTGGGCGTTTGTTAGAGCATGGCAGGCACTGGTCACCAGGGGATGGTGGAGCAGGGGGGGCGCCAGTTGCTATCATTGAGGCAAGCCTCTGATGGTTACTGAAAATTCTTTGCTCCCACACGCCGCTGCCGGCCACTGCTTGCACCCACTGACAGTGCCCGGCACCAGCCCTGATTACTCAGTGCTGTTAGTGAATGCGAGTGGCAGCTGCTGGCCCCGAACGCCCCTCAAGACTTCTCCACCTCCCCCGGCTCCTGAGGGGTGATTGGAGCCAGCAGCCACTGCCACTCGCACCCACTGCTGGCACTGGCCCCAGTAGCTCCACACCATCAGCAAGTGCAAGCGGGGCCCAGCACCATCAGCACATGGGGTCAGCAGTGGGAATGGGGCTTCCAGCAGATAGGGAACCAGGGCCATGGCAAAAGGGGCCGGGCAGAGGCGCGGAGGATGGGCCGAGACCCACCCCCTATGCCCACCACAACCTTGAGGCCCACAGTTCCTTTCAAGATGCATGAATTTGTGCACTGGACCCCTAGTAGATACTATAAAAATTTTCATTTTAGTTCTTTAAAAGAACAGAAAGAAATCCCATTATCTCAAGGTATCCAAGATTTTAGCTTCAATAAAACCTGCTGTCATAGCACACTGAGAGAGTAGTTCACTGAGAAATAATTACACAACCATATGGGCAATTACTTAATCTAAAAGGTATCATGGCACATCCTTGAGAAGCTTTTCTCCAAATTATAAAAGAAACACATGATTAAAACAAAAGTGGTATCTCATTAGATTGCACCCATAAGATGGATAAATCTGACAACACTAGTTGTTGGTAAGAATGTAAAATAATTCTCATGCAGTATTTGTAGGATTATAAATTAGAACAACCATTTCAAAGAATGATGTGCTAATATTTAATAAAAATATGTAATAAAGTATGCTACACAAAAGAAAAAATACAAAGCTTATAAAGATAGTTATATAATTCATATAAACTTGCTGTTTAAGATCACATACAAAACATAGCAAAAGCATAGATACAAAATGACTTGACAAATATAAAATCCGAGATAAGGTTCTACTGCAAAAGAATGTAGGGTATAAAGGGTGCTTTAGCCCTGGTCAGGTAGGTCAATTAGTTGGAGCATCGCCCCACACACCAAAAGGTCAAGGGTTTGAGTCCCAATCAGGGCACATACCCAGGCTGTGGGTTTGATACCGTCAGGGCATGTACTGGAGGCAACCAATGTTTCTCTCTCACATCAATGTTTTTCTCTCTCTCTTCTCTCTTCCTTCCCTCTTTCTAAAAGCAACAAATCCTGAGGTGAAGAAAATAATTAATTTATTGCTTTAATTATACCTGCAATGTTTTATTTTTTCAATTTGGTACTGAGTACGTGGGGGTTTGTTACAATTTACACTTGTATATTCCTGCAATACTTCATAATTCATTTTATTTTCCTTCCATTTTTAATTTTTTAAATATATTTGTATTGACTTCAAAGAGGAAGGAGGAGATAGAAACATCAATGATGAGAGAGAATCATTGATCAGTTATCTCCTGCATGCCCCCTACTGGGAATCATGCCCACATCACAGGCATGTGCCCTTGACCAGAATCAAACTCAGGACCCTTCAGTACACAGGCTCAGCCAAACCAGCTAGGACTATTTTTCATCCAATTTTAGAGAGTGGAAGAGAGTGGGGGTTAGAGGGAGGGAGGATTGGAAGGAGGAAAAGAAGAGAAAGAAACATCAATGTGAGAGAGACATCTATTGGTTGCTTCCCTCTAGCACCTGATGGTGGCCAGGTACACGCCCTTGACCAGGCCAATGTTCTAACCATTGAGCAAAATTGGCCAGGACTCATGTCATTTTTAATAAAAGCAATTAATGTAGAGAATTTGAAAATGCAATGACTAGTACAAGGAGAAAAATATAAAAGCCATATTCACCACTAAGAAGGAAAAAAAAATTGTACTCTGAGGTGATAATATCTGTTGCCTCTAAGAAATAAGAATATCTTGTTTTAATTTTGAGATGTTATTTATTCATTTTACCCACCTCTTATTGAAAACAGTTTCACATCATTATAAAAATTATGATCTTTGTAAATAGAATATAGTGTCACTAAATATTTCTGTATGATCCAGAGTTATACACTGATTCAGTGTGAAAACTTTGATTCTCAAGTATTCCGGACACAGCTTCTTATCTCAAGCTTCACAATGAATGTAATGTAACATGCAGAAAAACACAGCAACTTTCTAGCTCGGGGTTACTTGAGTTACTTAAGGGTCTTATATATTCTTATATATTCCCTTTGCCAGAAGAAAAAAATTTTTAAATATGTTTTTATTGATTGCAGAGAGGAAGAGAAAGATAGAAACATCAATGACTAGAGTTATTGATTGGCTGCCTCCTGCACGACTCCACTGGATATAGAGCCCATAACCCAGGCATGTGCCCTTGACCGGAATCGAATCTGGGACCCTTCAGTCCGAAAGCCGATGCTCTATCCACGGAGCCAAACCTGGTAGGGTGCCAGAAGAAATTTTGATAGGTGGTACAAAGAAGGCAGCTGCCTATTTAAACCTCCACTCCTCAGTTTATCAGCGTTACAGATAGCTAAGGGAAGGCTCCTAAACTCTAACGCCTGCAGGATAACAGAGGTAGCACTGCTGAAGCATGGGACAATTCCTGTCCTCTGCTAAAGTTACCTCAATTCAAATTTTATATAAAAACACTGGATTCATCAAACAAAACTTGAGTATACCAATGAAAAGGACGTGAAAGATTATCCATAGACTGGATCAATGACACACTGAAATGACTTTAGGAATCTATCCATGATTTATGCCAAGAGCCAACAAACATTTTTCTGTAAAGAGCCAGAGAGTAAATATTCCTGTTTTAACTACTCAAGCTTGTCACTGCAGTGTGAAACAGGCAGGTAACATAGATACAAATAGGTGTGGTTGTGTTCCAATAAAACTTTACTTACAAAAACTTGTGGTGTAGAGCATCAAAATGTGTAATGACTCCAGAATATCACTAGGAGTTTTTTTTCTTTTGTTTTAGCTAAATTCCCAGTGTTCTCTCTCACTGTTATCCCTTAATAAAGGGATCCGGGGGGGGGGGGGTGTTTCTTAAATTTATTGATGATTTTAATCATGTTTTTACACAGAGATATGAGAATGTAAATACAAAAGAGCATTTGCAAAGAGATTTAAAATGGCGGCAAAGTAGGAGTAAGCTGCACGAGCAAGATCCTAGGAACAAGCGGGAATTACAACTGAAATATGGAAAAGCTTCGTGAATAATCAATGGAAAACTCACAGGAGAACCCTGATGCCCAAGGACCAAAGGTGGAGAACACATAGAAACTGATAGGAGGGGCGGAGGCACAAAAGGGCTGGCTGGGCACCCACAGAAGACAAATGAAGTCCGGAGAGATATCTCAGCTGTAGGGGGGTACCATGGAGAACTCTGGAATCTAATCCCCAAGCTGGGCTCCCCCATAGAGAGCACCAAACCTGAGGAGGGTACCCACATAATACCTAGCTATGAAAAGCAGTGGGGTCCTGTCTGCCAAGGAGTGGCAGCTGAAAGTTCAAGCACCCTCTTAAAGGGCCAACACACAAAAATTCCCTGTGGAGCCACCCACCTTGTGCTCTGGCAGAGGGTGGGTGAAGTGGACTGGAGCTGTGAGAACAGATTCCAGGACTGGGGACTTGGAGGATAAAGCTCAGGAGGCAGACACCCCAGGTTTCCTGGGCTGGGTTATTCCCTCACACAGCAAAGGACATCTTTCCCAAATAGACTTCTACCTTGCCTGGGGAGAAGACAGTCCATACACCCGATTTGAAAACACCTTGCCAAGAGACCACTTAAGAGATTAAAGTAACAATCAACCTCCAGGCATAAGCAACTACCCCACCTTGTTGAAAAAACTCTTGCTATACCTGATGATTTCTTGGGGGCAATTCAAGTTGAGATCCTATTAGTCTGTAGACAGAGGCGGTCTCTAGAGGCTTTAAGTCTTAGCCTGATCCAATTAGTCAGAAACAGCCTTTAACACTGTCTTGCACTAGAGATTGAGAGGAATAGAGTAGTAGTCACCAACCTTTCAGACTTCATGAACCACTGGTATAGAGGACCTACCTAAGCATTGCCAGAAACCCAGAAAAATGACCAAAATGAGGAAACAAAGAAACAACCCCCAAATGAAAGAATTAGAGAATTCTCTGAAGAAGAGATAAATGAAGCAGAGATAAGAAATTTATCTGAAACAGAGTTCAGAGCAATGATGTTAAAAATGCTCAACAGTATGAAAAAAGATAATAACTATGAAAAAAGAATAGTTTGAGATAAAGAATGACATAAATAAAAAACACACTGGAAGGAATACACAGCAAATTATGGGAAGCTGAGGAACAAATCAGTGAATTAGAAGACAGAGTTGAAAATATCACTCAATTACAGAACCAAAATGGAAAAAACAATAAAAAAAAAAACAGGACAGCTTAGGGGAGCTGTGGGACAATGTGAAATGCGAAAATATTAGAATAGTAGGTATGCCAAAAGAGGCAGAAAAGGAGAAAAGAATAGAGAAGGTGTTTGAAGAAATAATGGTAGAAACTTCCCTACCCTGGTAAAGGAAAAAGTCACACAAGTTCAGGAGGCACAGAGAATCCCAAACAAGAAGAATCCAAACAGACTCACATCAAGACACATAATAATTAAAATGCCAAAAATTAAAGACAATCAGAGAATCTTAAAGGCAGCAAGAGAAAACTGTTACCTACAAACAAGTTCCCATAAGGCTGACACCTGATTTCTCATCAGAAACTATACAGGCCAGAAGGGAATGGCATGAAGTACTTAAGGTAATGGAAAGCAAGGATCTGAGACCAAGATTACTATATCCAGCAAGGCTATCACTCAAAATAGATGATCAAATAAACAGCTTCCCAGACAAAAAAAAAAAAAATACTAAAGGAGTTCATCACCACCAAGCCAGCATTACAACAAATACTAAAGGGATTTGCCGAGAAGAAGAAACAGAGAGAAACCTAGCCATACACAATTTAAATGGCTATAAATAAGTACCTCTTAATAATAACCCTAGCCGAAACCGGTTTGGCTCAGTGGTAGAGCGTTGGTCTGCGGACTGAAAGGTCCCGGGTTCGATTCCGGTGAAGGGCATGTACATTGGTTGCGGGCACATCCCCGTTCGGGGGTGTGCAAGAGGCAGCTGGTCGATGTTTCTCTCTCATCGACGTTTCTAGCTCTTTATCTCACTCCCTTCCTCTCTGTAAAATATCAATAAAATATATTTTTTTAAAATAATAATAATAATAACCCTAAATGTAAACAGATTAAATGCTCCAATCAAAAGGTGTAGGGTAGCTAAATTCATAGTTACTATATCTTTTTCCATACTGTTGAGCATTTTTAACATCATTGCTTTGAACTCTGTTTCAGACACGAACCCAACTATATGTTGTCTACAAGAGGTCCACCTCAAAACAAGACACACACAGGATGAAAGTGAAGGGATGGGAAAAAATTTCCACGCAAATGGAAAAGGAAAAAAAAGTTGGAGTAGCAATATTCACATCTGACAAAATATATTTTAAAAGCATCGTGCTAATCGAAAGAACAGAGAAAGATAAATATCATATGATCTCACCCATTTGTGGAATATAATGAACAACAAACAATTATAGAGACAGAGGGAAAAAATATATACTAGAATATAATAGAAGTAATCCTGTTATTTGCAAATTTTTAATATCTCCTACAACTTCTGTGATATCATACTATTTTAGTACAGTTTTGGTATTATTATGCTTAAAATCCTTTTAATCCTAAAATATTCATGTTTATTGCATGTAATATTAGTATATGTAAGATCATTTTTCTTGAGTAATTGGTGTTTACTGCATGTAAGATCATATTTAAAATCATTTTTTGAGATAAGATAATTTTAAGATAATCATTTTTTGAAATGTTTATTGCATGTAACCTTTAAAAATATATATTATCTTTTAAAAAATAAAAGAGCATTTATAAACTCAAGATAAAAGTAAAAGAGGGCACAAAGAGTGAAACAACAAAATTAAAATTTTTTTTAAAATATGATGGCACACAGAATACCTTACAAAGTAAGCTATATAAATTAAAATCCACCTGGTAAAGAAAGTTTCTAAAATGTGAATAAAGAGTTAACTATAAGAATGTTCATCAACAATATTTTTATAATAATAAAAAACTGATATATGCTACATCTAAAAGATTAAATAAATGATACATCCATACAATGCAACCATTTAAGGTAACAGAAAATATTTATTGATAAAAAGGTGTTTTTGGCATAGTTATTTTTTTAAAGCAGGTTACAAAATTGAATGTACAGTATGATCCCACCTTTTGTGAAAATAAATAAATATATATATATATATATATATATATATATATACACAAATAAGCATACATAAAACCAGCTGAAAAGATATATCAACCTATTAACAGTAGTTATCACGGCTGGTGAAATTATGGTGATTATATCTTCTTCTGGCTTATTAGTAAATTCTCATTTTTCTAAAAACATACAGATATCCCCTGCTTTTGAACGTTCACTTTACACCACTTCACTTTTGCAAAAGACCTATATCAGTACCTGTTTGCACTAACCAAAAGAAATCCAAAGAGGATTTTCACTTTTACGAAAAATGGCAAAAAGTGAAATAGCATTCAGCATGTGTCTTGCAATAAGCAATTATTATCATTATTAAACAGTTAATATTGAGCAGCAAGGGTGGCCCCAAGCTACCTCCCCAGGAACTGTACTCAACATCTCAGCATTAGCCACCATGGCTTTGAACTGTGTCTATGAACATCTGTGTTTTATCTCCATTTATTTTGTGCATCTGCTAGTAACATGTGTCCCTAAAGTAACTGCTTCTTCACTTTATACCATTTCAACTTATGAAAGGTTTTACAGGAACACTCCAATTTCAGATAGTCGGGGAAACTCATATTAATTTGATAATAAGAAAATTATTTTTTTAATATAAACAAGAACTAAAACAGGTGCAGCACTACTTGTATCAACATTTTCAAAATAAATTCTCAAAGTACAGAAGTTGCATCAGTTCTTAGAACTTCAAATTTGGAAACTTTCTCCTTAGTCTCCAAATGCTAAACTATAAGAGCCAAGAAAATATAGAAATTATATAAATATATAATTTATGAAAATGCATATACAAAGGGAAGTTAATAAGAATCCTCAGAAAGGGAGTTACTATAAAAAGTCTGCATCATTTATCAAACCACCACCACCCGAACAACCAACAATGTTTAAGACACTATTCCAATGTATTCCAAATGCCTCTGGTTCAAGGTTTGAAAAGCAACTACATTATTCACGCACTGAGGAGAGGATCTTCAATCACCAACTTTGGGGAGAAAGGAAGAAAGGGGTAAAAGTCACACTACAATGTGATGGATCTCAAAATTCCATGAGAATTCCATATTCGGGGTCCAAACACATCTGTAAGAGACTCAAAGGTCAGTTATAATTATGGCAAATACTAACCCAATCCTAGATGGGCTTCTGTTAACAACCAATATAATTCTGGACCACCTGCCTACTCTATCAATAATATAAAATTCAAATAACAATTCAACAAAAACTACTTTTAAATGAGTCCATAAACAGCACTCATAAACAACAGTATAACAAAAAACATACATATATATAAATGCTTCAACTATATAAAATTGTACATACACCTAGACAAGGGCTGACACAAAAAATAAATAATCTGGTAGGCTCTTGGGACTGTGAGATGTTTTAATTCCACTATTTAACATAACCAGACCAAGATGTTTTAATTCCACTGGTTAACATAACCAGACCAAGATGTTTTAATTCCACTGGTTAACATAACCAGACCAAGAAATGTTTTAATATAAAGTATATAATATAGTCATTGACCAAATATAATTTACTCCTAGGCTAAATACATTGTTTTCAATTAGGCACATTAAGCAGTCTCAAAAACATACATTTATAAGCCACCTAGCACCTGTAAAAATATCTTACTACTATACTAGTCATCCAATATAAAAAAGATGAGATTTTGAAAACTCACCATTCAGGCCCAAAGTTCAGTGTCTGTGTTTCCGCTGCCATTCTTCTCAGTATGTTTACAAGACTTTTATATGTGGAGAAACCTGTTAAAGAGAAAAATATCTCCATACAATGAGTCAAGATTAAATGCATAATTCCAGCCCAGAAAGTATAGCTCGAGAGTGTGTTTTGCTTATGCTCCTCTCAACCATAACCACCAGAATGAGATTTTTAAATCGCTGTTTATAACAATGTAACAGGTAAAGTGAAATTAATATAATCACCCTTACATCCCAATTCACCATCTTTTTATGTTTACCTAAAGAAAGGAGGCATGGTATAAGATGATAGATGGAAACAGACCATGCAGAGCACTGGAAACCAAATTAAGGATTTTCTACTTTCACCTTAGAGCAATGGGGAGTGAATGAAGGATAACAGATTTCCATTTTAATTTATGTTACTCCCTTGTTAAGGGCTCTCCCATCACCATGAGATATAGCAAAGATTCTTAAAATAAGGACCGCCCCCCCCTTACCTATCTCACAGCTTCCACCACAACTCTCCCCAATTTCTGCTTAGCACTTTACACTCTAGTGACTCTTTAGAAAATTATCTTGGCCGAAACCGGTTTGGCTCAGTGGATAGAGCGTCGGACTGTGGACTGAAAGGTCCCGGGTTCGATTCTGGTCAAGGGCATGTACATTGGTTGCGGGCACATCCCCAGTGGGGGGTGTGCAGGAGGCAGCAGGTTGATGTTTCTCTCTCATCGACGTTTCTAACTCTCTGTCCCTCTCAATTCCTCTCTGTGTAAAATCAATAAAAATATATTTTAAAAAAAATTATCTTGGACAATAAGTTAAAACAGTAAGCTAATGAATTTCATAAGTAGTCTTTCAAAAGCAATTTTAAGATATCAGAGCTTAAAATGAAATAAGTCAGATAGACAAAGACAAATACTTTATATTACTTATATGTGGAATCTAAAATTCCAAAATCAGTGAGGAGAGTAGTGGTTATTAGTGGCTGGAGGAATGAAGGAAATGGGGAGATATTGGTCAAAGTGTATAAACTTTCAGTTATAAGATTAAGAAGCTATGAGGATCTAATGTACAGCATGGTGACTATAGCTAATAATACTGTAAATTGCTGAGCGAGTGGATCTTAAAGGTTCTCACCACAAAAGAGAAAAAAAGGACATCCTGTTTCAGTCCTCTTTATCATTCCACCTAAAAGCCTTTAGGTAATGCCAAACTACCATACTGTACCAATATTAAAAGCTCAAAAGTTTTTTTAATACCTTGATCTGGGACCCTAACTACCATTTACAAAGATGGTTTACATAAGAAGATGTAAAGATTTCCCTAGAACTCTTAAGAACCTAAGAAGAATAATCCAAACAATTATCAACTAAAGAGACCAACATTACTCAAAATGAAGTTCTGCTCATTCTCCTTACTGAACTAAAGCAAAAATATAAGAGTTATGACTCCTAGAGAAATCTCATTTAAATTCGTGAAGTACTGTAATCACTAATTCCAAATTCTACACCTCAGATTGCTCCTTCTAAATCAATTTAAATGAGCCCAGTTGTAATGTACTTATATGTACTGGAGGGATTGTCTCACATGATGCCTCTGAATTATAAATTAGTCAGGATAGAAACTGGGCTTTTTTCCTCAACTGTCCTTTCTAAAGATGCAGTGAGATATTAAAATGAGTACAGGCTTCACCACCATACTAAATGTTAACTCAAACTGTATTCACAAGTCCTTGCTCCTTCAGATCACCACTTGTTCTGTTCAATGGCACATGCACTTTCTGAGCAGCACTTCAAAACGTACATAGTGGAAAACTGGGTCTCTCTGAATGGTTTGCCTCAAAACAAGAAAAGTTCTATTGGGACGGTATCCACAAATTACCTGAAAGATGGGGGAAATGTGTAGCTAGCAATGAACATTACTTTGAATAAAGGACTTTCGATGTTTCTCTTGAAATTATTGTGTTTTTTTAAATTACAAAATCCATCATTATTAACTGGGTACACCAAGTAAAGTGAAACTTGACATAGCAGTGGTCATATCATAGAAGTCTTTGTATTTTATACCCCAAGGGCAATGAAAAACTACTACTATATAAAAAGATTCAGGCAAGGAACTGTCCAGGATGAAATCTGCCCTTCAGAAAGATCATTCAGCCGAAACCGGTTTGGCTCAGTGGTAGAGCGTCGGTCTGCAGACTGAAAGGTCCCGGGTTCGATTCCGGTGAAGGGCATGTACATTGGTTGCGGGCACATCCCCGTTCGGGGGTGTGCAAGAGGCAGCTGGTCGATGTTTCTCTCTCATCGACGTTTCTAGCTCTCTCTCTCCCTTCCTTTCTGTAAAATATCAATTAAAAAAAAAAGAAAGAGAAAGATCATTCAGGATGCCAGGAGAAGAATGAATTAACAAGAGCTAAAGGGAAAATAGGGTATTAGAAATCCAGCAGATAATGTAGAAGCCAGATCTCCAGAGCACTAGAAGAGAGAGAGAGATGATGATAACTGTCTTCAGTGACATAGTAAGATGTCAACAATATATTGTGTCCAAGGCAGATTATGGAATACAGAGAATATAATCATGTTCAACACATTTTAAAATACACACGGATTGGGGCAAAAGTAGGTTTATAGTTGTTCATATGGAAAATAATATAATAATAAATACTAACATAAGAATAAATTGTGTTTTACATACAACTGTAAACCTACTTTTGTTCCACCCTGTATATATACTGAAACTTTTATAATTTTATTAATCAACTAGTGGCCCAGTGCACAGATTCATGCAAACTGAAAGAAAATTAATTACAAGAAATATTTTAATATCACTATTCACCCTTTTTCTATAACAGAAGTGTCAGAGGTAAAAGAAAATTAGTAAAATGTATATGAAAATAATATATGAATTGATTAATAAACAATAACATGATATAATAGCAAAGACAAGATATAAAAACAAAAACATGATATAACAACAAAAATATAAAACACTGATAAAAATAATGACTGATAAATTGACTTAACTATTCTAATACCTCCCTGTATACCACATTAAGAGTAAAAACATGTTCAGAGTGCTTGACTAATTTCCCTTATGATGAAGTATTTACAATTTTATTTATTTGTTTTTAAATATATTTTATTGATATTTTACAGAGAGGAAGAGAGAAGGATAGAGAGTTAGAAACATCGATGAGAGAGAATCATCGATCAGCTGCCTCTTGCACACCCCCTACTGGGGAATCGAACCTGGGACCTTTCAGTCCACAGGCCGAGGCTCTATCCACTGAGCCAAATCGGTTTTGGCAGTATTTACAATTTTAATGTCACATGCTCTTCAAACTCGAGAGAAAGCAACATATAACTGACCATATCCGAAAACAGACTCAGGTAGGAATATTCCTATTTGGTCTAGAGTTCAACCTTGTGATTTATTAATAGTCACTGCAAATGCTGGCATCATGGGAAGCTGTCTTCAAATTAATTTAAATGGGAAGCCAGTGTCAGATGGGAACAAATCAATTCTTGGAATCAAAACAAATTCTCCTTCCTCAGATCCTGTTAATATTTCAGTTTTGATTATGTTAGGTTGCAATCTTTTATCAAAACACATGCATGCACTGGTGTGAGCATTATATGTATTGCATGAAGGGAGAGAGAGAGAGCTACACATGACTGGTGCGAGTCATCGCTTATTTTTAAATTTCCAGTATGGGTCATATGTCCAGGCCGGTTAGTCAGTCGGATGGACATATGGTTGGTCACTTAGCCTTTTATATATATATATATGAACATAGACACAGACACACACACTAGAGGCCAGGCCCAATACACAACATTCATGCACTTGGTTGGGAGGGTTCCCTCAGCCTGCTGCAGGGAACGGGCCTAAGCTGGCAGTCAGATATCCTTAGTACTGCTCCATTCTCCAGAGCAACAATCCTCAAACTAAAGTCTTCCAATAGAACTCCTTTAAGGCATCCCTGATGCCAAAACAATTTTTATAACGATATTAAAGTATTATTTGCATTTTTTCACTGTGTTAGCACTGTACTGATCACTAAAAGCAATGATGAGGGAAGTTGCTGGCTCGTTGGCATCATTCAAATTAATGGCACCAAAATGTACTGGTAAGCATTGTATTCTTGGCTACCACTGTTATATACTCATAGGAGAGAAAAAAGCCCGTTTTACTTGAGAATGCCCAAGCCCAGTGGTCAGCAAATTCATTAGTCAACAGAGCCAAATATCAATAGTACAAAGATTGAAATCTCTTTTCAGAGCCAAATTTTTTAAACTTAAACTTCTTCTAATACCACTTCTTCAAAATAGACTCGCCCAGTCTGTGGTATTTGTGGAAGAGCCATTCTCAAAGGGCCAAAGAGCCGCATGAGCTGCAGTTTGCCGACCACAACCCTAGATAAAGCAATAAAAGTGATTGATTTTATTCATCCTGACCCCTTTGTATACATCTTTTTAATGTTCTATGTAATGAAATGGAAAATATACATAAAGCACTTCTGCTGCACACCATGGTCTCAAAGACACTTAGGAGATTGTTTTGAGTTGTGAACTCATTTTTTTATGGAACATTATCTTAACTTGAAAGAAGAGCTGACACACAAACATGATTATCCAGATCTACATATTTATCAAACATTTTTTTCAAAAAATGAATGAACTGATGCTGGGACAGTATGGCAAAGTGGTTGAGCATCAATCCATGAACAAGGTCATGCACGGTTCAATTCCCCATTAGGGCACATGCCAGGTTTTGGGGCTTGATCGCCAGTAGGGGGCATGCAGGAGGCAGCTAATCAATGATTCTCTCATCATTGCTGTTTCTATCCCTCTCTTCCTTCCTCTCACTGAAATCAATGGGGGGGGAAAATTAAACTAACAAAGTGAAACTGTCACTTCATGGAAAACAATTGACAGTATAGTTGTCACCAATTATAAAATTCGAGCTTTCAAGCAAAAATTAAAATTTTGGAAAACTCCTATTCACCATCATGAGCTTGGCAGGTTTTCCAATACTTAGACTTTCTCAATACTTAAAGGTGTTTTTGTTTTTTGGGGGTTATTTTATGGGTGTTCACATTAATGTGATTTTTTTTATAATGTGTGATATATCCATTAAATGTGTGAGACCAATGAATTTAATGTAACAGTTCATTTTGAGACCAATGAATTTTAATGTAACAGTACATTGCTGATATTTGGTGGGGTGCCTGCATTGATATAATTCAGATTTCACATTGAAGCTAATCTTTAAAAATGAATACTTGCTAAATTTTAGTACGTCAAAAAATATCTTCAATTATCTGAAAAAGTTCTTAAAATACTCCTCCCTTTTCCAGATACATACATATCCTTCATATACCTCAACCAAAGTAATAAACAATGAATTGAATGCAGAAGCAGATAAGAGAATCCAGCTGCCTTCTAAAAGCAAGGCAAAAGTAATTTACAAAAAAGGTAAAACAATGCTACTCTTCTCACCAAACTTCTTATAAATGTTTTAGAAAATAGGTATTTTTCTCAAAAATATATTTATGTCAACATGTAATGAGATAATTTTAAAGTAAATCCATAAACTATTTTAAATTTCTTAACATGGTAAGTATATATAGATGTAACTAAAAAACCAAAAGCTCTTTGGGGTTATCTAACTTTTAAGAGGGTAAAGGAATCCTAAGGTCAAAAAGGTGACAATGTCTATCTCAGAGAAAGAAAATGACAAAAGAAATACACCTATTAACTCAGAACAAACAAATATACTCTAGAAAGTATATCAAGGAGCATAAAATACCAATGACATCAACACCATGATCCAAAATGTGACACTTATTTAAAAAGTATCTAGGGTTTTAAAAATGTATCTTTTCTAAGGACAGAGAGACTTTTCACATTTTGAAATTTAATTCTATGATTTTTTAACTGCCTCAGCCACAATACAGACCCTTTCATGTTTAGTTTACCCTTATGGCTAGCCCAGCACCTGGCTGGCACAAAGAAGATATTGAAATATTTGTTAGATTAAAAACAAAACAAAGACAAAGACTTATAAACAGAACTCACTGACCTCTCTATTCAAATTATAAATATGAAATTTTATAACCAAAATGACCAAACTTACATAGTAGCAACAATCAGACAAGCTAACCACTCACTGAGAGCCTATTTACTATGGGTCAGGTATTGTACTGGACATTTTAGATTTTTAATTCCCACAACCAATGTGGAATATATTTTATACAGGTAAGGAAAATACAACTGCAAGTGGTTACCTTATTTACCTAAAGTGGCAGGTCATAAGTGACAGAAGCCCAATTGGTGTGGCTCAGTGGCTGAGCATCACCAGGAGGTCACTGTTCAATTCCTGGACAGGGCACATGCTTGGGTTGCGGGTTGGGTCCCAGTAGGGGGCATGCAGGAGGCAGCCTATCAATAATTATCATCATTGTTTCTATCTCTCCCTCTCCTTGCCTCTCTGAAATCAATATATATTTTAAAATACACATATATTTTAAAAGTGACAGAAAATTGAACCCGCATTTCTCAGCTTAAAAGGCCACAGGCGCCCTAGCCAATTTGTTTCAGTGGATAGAGCATCAGCCCATTGACTGAAGGGTCCTGGGTTTGATTCCATTTAAAGGCACATACCTCGGTTATAGATACACAATCCCAGAGGCATGTGGGACACAACCAATCGATGTGTCACTCTCACATCAATGTTTCTCTCTGTCTCTCCCCTTCCCTTCCACTCTCTCTGAAATTCAATAGAAAATCATTTTTGGGTAAAGATGAACAAAAAAAATTTTTAAAGGCCACAAGCTTTTCACTATATACTGATATACTGCTCAGTTTTGCTTGGTTACCTTTCTCCCCCATTTCCTTGTAATTTTCAGAGGAATTCATTTTGTGGAATGAATTTTCGCCTTTCCCAATCTACCATTCTATTCCACTCTCCTCCAACTTCTATCCTGCCTTTGCATCACTTGATTAAGCAAGCAATACAGGGAATGTATGTATTCTCCTAGCACACTGTTACAAACTTCATTAACGATGGTGATGTAGTATAAAAGATTAAAGGAGAGGCTCAGACTCCAGAATATGAATTAAGGCTCTGACCCACTGATCTTTCAGGATGGCTTTACTCAACTGGCCATGGTTTGGGCAGCACTTCTTCAATCCCGAGGAGCTAATCATGAGAGCCCCTGGATATAGACATGTCTTCATGGCCTCAGCCATGATTTGTCATTTAGAAAGTACCCAGACAGTACCTCTGCCAATTCCTTGCCAGTCTCAATACTCATGGGACCAATACTGAAGAGATCAGAGCTCTGGAGACTCCTCCAGACCCAGGACAACCTGAATAAAAAGGGCTTTGTTCCCAAAGAACATACTGACCACAATATCACTATAAGAAGAAAAGATATTACTTTAACTCTCCCCACTGTTTCTGAACAATATGTAAATGTTTCTCTTTTCTCTCCCCCTTTTGATAAAAGAACAAAATTAGCAACTGTGAACTATTCTAGGAAAAATTTCAATGTCATAAATATTACCATCTCATTTGATAATCTCACTAAAAGCCAATGTTTTCCAGAGAGGGTTCCCCAAACCCTGACACCTTTACAGAGGTTATGTGGAAATCTTTTTAAACTTCACAAAACCTTGAATAACCCTTACCTCAACATCCAGATTAAAGAAAACGTACAATATGAGAATGGACTCTTCTACCTTAAAAATGAATTCAGCTGCAACCAATTTACTAAAGAAACTTTGGCTGAAGAAGTATCATAGGAAATCATATCTGTGACCTGTCATTCGATACATCACACTATAATAGATCACTTTTATAAATAATCCCTAGGCTATGCATCAAAAATCTTAATATACTGTCCTGGCCGGTGTGGCTCATTTGATTGGAGTGTCATCCTGTATACCAAAAGGTGGTAGGTTTGATTCCCATTCAAAAATACATACCCAGGTTTTGGGGTCCATCCTGGTTAGGGTGCTTTCAGGAGGCAACCAACTGATCTCTCTCTCTCTCTCTCTCTCTCTCTCTCTCTCTCTCTCTCTGTCTTTCTTCCTCACTCTAAAAATCAATTTTTAAAAATCTCAATACACTAATATACTAATATAAGATTTAAGTAATAAAAAATTATTTAAGCAATTTTGCTTCTGAATTAATAAAGACTACAAAAAGATGTTAATACAAAAGTTTATACTGTCTCACTGATCCTTTACCAACAGTAACAAGTCCTTTCTACCACCCAAATAATGTGACTATAGATTCACTTATAGAAGTCCCACCCTTCAAATTCTCTATTGCTTCCTAATATTTAAATGCTGCTCAATGATGTAAAAGGTACCCAGAGATTAACATTTATAAAAGCAATCAATGTAAAATAAATAAGTGACCACTGAATTTCCACTAAGCCTCTCATTTGCTTATGTCCTGTTAAACCTTTATCCCACTCTGGCCAACGTGGCTCAGCTGGTTGGGTGCCATCTGTGCACAGAAAGGTTTCCGGTTCAATTCTAGGTCAGGGCACATGCCTGGAATTGCGGGCTCCATCCCTGACAGGGGGTGTGCAGGAGGCAGCTGATCAATGTTTCACTCTCACATTAATGCTTCTCTCTCTCCCTTCCTCTTTTCCCCTCTCCCTCCCTCTCCCTTCTTTCTAAAAATTAAAAAAAAAAAATACCTTTATCCCATGTGTTCATTTGAACCTCACATGCATTCCTTCTCCACTCCAATCAAACACCTTAGTTACGCCCTAGCCAGTTTGGCTCAGTGGATAGAGCATCAGCCTTCGGACTCAAGAGTCCCAGGTTCGATTCTGGTCAAGGGCATGTACTTTGGTTGCAAGCACATCCCCAGTAGGGAGTGTGCAGGAGGCAGCTAGTCAATGTTTCTCTCTCATCGATATTTCTAACTCTCTATCCCTCTCCCTTGCTCTCTGTAAAAAATAAAAATAAAAATTTTAAACTCTGCACTAGGAAGTTCCAGCAAAGATGCTTGGTGAGACCTACTGGCCCTCATTCACCAAGAGATATGCATATGTAGGGGGTCCCCTCAGAAATATATACACACTTTAACAGCTGATAGCTCAACTGGTGCTTCTTTTCAGATTTAACCCATTGGAATAATGGTATTCAAAGAGTGTAGGCCCTATATTTTAACTCTTCAGGGCACATAAACTGAAACTGCTGAGCTATAAAGAAAATTTTTCAAGGAAAGAAAAAATGTCTAGAAACTTCTGTGGGCCTCTGATTAGAATAGCCAACCACCTTCTCCAAGGGCTACTGCCACTCTTAGGAATCTCTCAGCTAACTGGATTGCACTACGGACCCCAACCCCATGGCTACACTAAATGAATCAATGATGGAGAACTGGACCACGCTAAACTAATCAAATTTTCCCTCAAAGGAACCGGAAATGTGGACACAATTTTAACCAGTGGCACAAGAGCCTGAGTTCATTTGTGGCTCTAGAAAATAAGTGACAATTTTCTTTCCTGTGTTTGTAAAGCATAAAAGACCAAACTGGGAAGACAACTGAAACAGGATAACAAGAAACAAGAGAGAACACTGACTAGCCAAGGGGAGAAAAGTGCTAGCTGGACAACCTTGTTCCTGAATGCTTCCCAGTTTCCAAATCATGTCCTTCATGAAGCCAACTGCTTTTGGGTTCTTTAAGATACCTCCCCCTGCCCCCAAAGCACTCCTCTTCCTGTTTCATGGCATCAAAAAAACCATTATGACAGTTTAAGACTTAAATTTATACCAGGATCAATGCAGAAAGGATATTATTATTCTTATGGTTCATGGATCTGAGCAGCACTTATTATGACTCTAATGGTTCATCAAGGATCTGAACAGTACTAGAGAAGTTTACTCATTGTCTATAACCTCAGGAGAAATAATAGGACAAAAATAACCAAAACTTTTAAAAGCAAAAACCATCTGTTTGCATAAACCCCATTTGCAAAAACCATCTGTTTGCATACAAAAGCTTTGTATTCCCTTCAACACTTACCTGTTCAAAAGTTCTGCTGGTTCACAGCAGGCGGTTTGAGCAGACTTTGTTCAGGCCCTTTTAACACTGTAAATAACAAAATTATTAAAGAAAATCACCCAGCAATCTCTTAAGAAACTTTGAAAACAAAATTTATTATGAATATGTTTTATAGGAAATGAATTCCAAACCTGGTTAATATATTAAAATCATATGGTGTACTCATAAACGAGATTCTCTTTCCTGACAGCTAGAGTCTCTCTCACACTTCTGGAGTGGGACTGAAAAATACATTTTTTTAGTCCTCACCTGAGGATATACTTTTTTCATCGATTCTAGTTAAGGGAAGAGATGAGAAAGAGAAAGATCAATTGGTTGCCCACCCCCAGGTACCCAGACCAGGAATCCAATCCGAAACCTGGGTATGTGCCCTGACCAAGACTCGAACCCAAGACCCTTCAGGGCACTGGTTGACACTTATAACCGCTAAACTATGCTGGCTGAGAAAAATACATATAGAATTTTTAAACAAAAGTTCTGATTTTGCCAAAACCGGTTTGGCTCAGTGGATAGAGCGTCGGCCTGCGGACTGAAAGATCCTGGGTTCGATTCCGGTCAAGGGCATGTACCTTGGTTGCGGGCACATCCCCAGTGGCGGGTGTGCAAGAGGCAGCTTTCTAACTCTCTATCCCTCTCTCTTCCTCTCTGTAAAAAAATCAATAAAATATATATATTTTTTAAAAGTTCTGATTCTGATGAAAATAACAAATGAGCACTACTATAAGGTTTCAGAAGAGTGATTATTTGGAATTTTCATTCAAAACCACACTGTGCCCTGACTAGGTGGCTCCGTTGGTCAGAGTGACATTCTGTACACCAAAAGTTTATGGGTTTGATTCCAGGTCTGGGCACATACCTACGTTTTGCTTTCAATCCCTGATCTGGGAGTGTACAGGATGCTTTGCTCTCTCTTTCTCTAGCTCTCTTCCTTCCTCTCTCTCTCTCTCTCTCTCTAAAATCAATAAACATATCCTTGAATTAGGATTAAAAACAAAAAGTAATAATAATGCTGATATTTGGTATTAACTTTTTAAACATATCTGATAGAAAATGACAGCCAGCAACAAAGCAATATAATGCAAATAATCCGTGAGTCCCAAGAAGTATAACCACTGCCAAAATGTCCAAGGAGTAAAGCTCCAGATATGCTTTCAGTTATAAAATCACAACCTTCTTTTAATGCTCTGTTGAGAGAGTATCTTAAAAATCCACCAGATGGTGATATTTCAAGTGACAAGGAGTAGACTGAACCACAATAGTTTCTCAGCTAACATCAAATGTTTTGAATGCTGCTCTAAAGAGTCAAAAAACAGTAAAGTTGACAATTTTACTAACAAAAAGAAAGCAATTTGAGAAAGCCACTTTCGCCTTTAATTTTGCAAGAAAAAATAGCTGTGTTATAATGTCCAAAAGGTCATCCAACTTTGCCCAATGCACCACTTTTTTGTAAAAGCAAGCAGAAGAAAAAGAGGGCAGAACTTGATAATAAGCAAACTTTCCTCTGGGCTCAAGAGAACAAGCTCTAGAATATCTTCTTTTATAAATTAAGTTCAAGTTCAGTGAAACTATAATTAATATAAAATTGTGGTCCTTACTTAATTTCTTCAAGTAGGAAAGCATGTAATACTTTGAAAATATTTTCATAAAACTAATTTTGGCCATTTAAGTGAGTCCCCTTTTGTTTTTCAAACCTCTCCCCTCTTCTCCAACATCCCAGAGAATTATGGGCAATTCAGCAAAGGCATCGTTTATATTCCTGCATAATTAATTTAGTATATTTTTCAGTCATCTACAGAGCATAAAAAATAAAAAACAAATGCTAATCCGGACAAGAAATACTAGCATTCTAATTATAAGTAAACTTGCCTATGGATTAAAAAATCTACTGATATTTTTGAAGCTATGTATTTCTTGCCCTGGCTGGGTGGCTCAGATAGTTGGAGCGACCTCCATACATGAAAAGGTTTTGGGTTCAATTCCCAGTTAGAACACATATCTAGGTTTTGAGTTTGATCCCTGGTGGGGTGCCTGCAGAAACAACAATCAAAAATATCAACATTTCTCTCTCTCCCTCTCCCTTCCTCTCTGTAAAAAAAAAAAAAAAATCAATAAAATATATTTAAAGATATGTACTTCTTCAGGGAATTAAACATGAATGTAGCCGAAACCGGTTTGGCTCAGTGGATAGAGCGTAGATCTGCGGACTGAAAGGTCCCAGGTTCGATTCCGGTCAAGGGCATGTACATTGGTTGCAGGCACATCCCCGGTAGGGGGTGTGCAGGAGGCAGCTGGTCGATGTTTTTCTCTCATCGACGTTTCTAGCTCTCTGTCCCTCTACCTTCCTTTCTGTGGAAAAATCAAAAAAATATTTTAAAAATAAAAAATTTAAATTTAAATTTAAAAAAAATAAACATGAATGTAAATCCTAAGATTTTATCCTCATAAATCCAAGTGGGAGTCAATGGGGAGAACAAAAGCTTGTATTCAAAGTTTTACAACAATAACCAAATAACATTAGGTAATTTAAATTTCTGAAGAAAAATGGACATTTAACCTGCTTCTAAAATACCTGGATTAACACCAACATAGGCTGTAGTAGATTCAACCTCATGAGACTGGTCCCACTCTAATCTGTAAGAGACAAAACAAAACAAAAAGTACTGAAAATTTACTCAGCTGGGACTAATGGAAAACTGCAAATGAAGTCAGTCTTTGAAAATGGCACAAATCAAAGATCCGTTAGGAGGGAAGGGACAGTAATAATCTTTTCACCCAAAAAGATTCTCCTAGATAGTAATCACAATCAATATTGTCATCTTCCAGTATGAAGGTCAACAAAAAGAGGACATATGGAGTATTAAAATGCAGAGTCATGAGAACAAATGAACTGGTATGATATCAAAGTCATTATAATTTGGAAATGTCACTTCAAAATTCAATGAAGAAAAAGGAGAAAGGTGATTCACTTAAAACACTACCCTAACAAAAAGAGAAGAAAAGAAAACACTGCCATTGTCACTATCATCACTATGTCTCCTTTTGAGCCAAGGAGCTGCACTCACATCCTGAAGTTATAATTCTTAACTTCTCGTGATTTTCAGGCAAACCTATGACAAATTATTTTTCATATATGCAACACACAAGCAAAAGTATTTCAAAACCAAAATATTAAATTCCTAAGGTAAATTAAAATAAAACAGGACAGCCTGGCTGGCTGGTGTGGCTCAGGGTTGAGTATCAACTTATGAACCAGTCAGGGCACATGCCCGGGTTGGGTTGCATTACAAGCTTGATCCCAGTGGAGGGCATGAAGGAGGCAGCCAATCAATAATGTTTCTATCTCTCTCTCCCTCTCCCTTCTTTCTGAAACCAATACAAATATATATATATATATATATATATATATATATATATATATATTTTTTTTTTTTTTTTTTTAACAAATGAGAACATTTATGAAAGCTCAGTAATAAGAAAATGGAGATAAGATGGAAGGAAATCAGAAAAATTTTCCAATGAAAAAGTCTATTGATTATCAAATTAATTGAAGACCTATTCTAAAAGATAAAAATAGAATAAAAAACACAGCACACAAAGTTCTGCACATGTAAAATGCTATAAAATATATACAAACAAATTAGTGGAAGAGTCCCTGAGTAATTTAAAACTAGGCTGTACACTATAGAAATAATTAAGAATTCTTTGCTAACCACATTAAGGACAACATGAGTTAATACATTGATTTCACCTTTCTTTTAGGTCATATCCCTTTTTGATCTATCTGTATCTAAACTTCAAAGGACATTATTTCCCTACATTTTCAAATATTTTGAATTATCACAAAGATCCCCTTCTTAAAAAGCAATTCCTTTCAAAAAATCACTTTAGGTAGTTTATCATCAACCTTCTTTAAAAACTTTTCGAGAAAGATATTTCATGACAACTTCCTGAAATATGTTCTATGAGCATCCTGAATTTCTCTAAATGGGGTAGGGTAAGGAGGGAGGGGGTCATGTAGAGAGAGGGGTTTGAACACAGGGACCCACATTTCCAGAATCTGATTTCCCTTTCCAAGAGTCAGAGATGTGGAAAGAGTCCAGGATACTGAATAACTCCTCTCATCTCAGAACCAATGACATGTGTACACACTTCCTACTAGTGAGTCCATCTCTCACTTGTACCTCTCAGGCTAGCCTACCGTCCATTTTCCCCAGCCACCAGGATCTATCCGCTCCCTTTGGTTTCTGCTTCGGGGTATTTGGCCTGGCTCTCCTAGCCTGGAGCATTCTTCCTCCAATAGCTACAGAAGTAGCTCCTTCCCCCATCAGGTTTTCCCTCAGATATTAGCTTTTCCATGAAGCTTTCCCAGGACACTCAAAATTAATCCCTCCCCCAATTCTTTATTATCCTATTTCATTGTCTCATATTTTTCCCCCACATCATTTACCACTGCATAATATATTTTACCTAAGTATGTATTTATCTGTCTAGAAATGGGCTCCTAGGAGACAGGAATTTTTGGTCTGTTTTTCTCCCAGCACCCAACAGTGTAACAAGGTCTCAATATTTGTCAAACAAATGAATGCATGAATGAATAAATAAATGAATGAAGACACATGGTCCTCACTCCCTCCTCTTTCTCAAAATTGTAAAATTCTCTGTCAAGTATAGAAAAGCTGTGAAGCCCTTGCTTTGCTAATGAATCACTATCAACACCAGTGTATCCCTTGGTGTTAAAAGTCAAAGGAAGAAGGGCAGTGTGACATTTTCCCAGATACATGCCACTTGAAAATATTTTCCTAGTGTCCCCTACTGATGTCAACATCTGATGTAACAGAAAAAAACACACATTCTAGTTTGAATACTCAGAAAGGTGCTACTCTAACTAGTAAAACACATGAAAACAGCAATGAATGACAAAACACATTTACATCCTCACCAAAATGGACAAACCCTGCAAGGCCAGAGCTGCAAATATCAGAAGGATGAGTTAGTGTGCAGAAAACAATGACAAGATAATTCTTTTTAAATCTAAAAGTCTAAAAAGGAAATACTACGTAAGAATGCGTTCCCTGCACCCCGACACCGGCAATCAAAACTGCCAATAACCCAAGGTGTGTAATACCGGCTAAGAAACTGTTTACAGGTTCCGGCCCCTTCCTCCATTTCTTGCAGATTACATTGGGATACTTACCTTTCTTTCTAACAGAGAGACTAGGTGTGCTTAAGTGCTTTGACTTTCAGAGATGGAAGAATGTTAAAAAAAAAAAAAAAAAAAGACAGTAGTGGGTAAATGCAAAGCAACAACGTTACTGCCTCCCAAACACCAGTCATACAACCTGCTTCTTTCATGCTCACCTCTCCCCACCCACCCTTCCAACCCCCCTCCCACCCCCGTTCCCCGGTCGCTTGACTTATGTTTCAGCCACAAAACTGAAGTATCCAAATGCCTGGTGGGAAACTGCTGACACTTGGAGGCTAATGCCCATTTTAACCTGAAGTGAACGTTCGGGCCCCGGAGCTGCCAAGGCAAGGGCTCTCTCTCCTTTCCCAGCCTCTGTCCCAGGTTCCGACCCCGGCTGCACTTGGCCTCGGGCCTGGTCCGGACCCAGTCCCCTGCCCCCGAATGAGTCTCCCGGCGCAGATAGCCGGTGAGCGAGGCACGGGCGCACCTCCCGGGGGCCAGGTGTGGGGAGGGGGGCCGCGGGAGCAGCTGTCTCGCTGCAGCAGCTGTTGCCCGGGGCACCCCGAGGCCGGGCGGGGGGCTGGCCCCGAGGAGCAGGTAGCGGGCGGCGAGCCCTCAAGGCCCTGGGCGAGCCGACCTGACACTGCCCATCCCATCACCCTTCCTCGGCTCCCCTCGCGATGCCAACGGGCCCCGGCGGAGGGGGCTCCCCGGCTCCGAGGACAAGAGACGCCCGGGCCCGGCGTGTCCCCTCCCTCCCCCCGCCCCCGCCGGGGAGGAAGCTCCCTCGGACCCCGCACCTGACCTGTCCCCTCGCCCGACGCCCGACGCCCGACGCCCGAGCCAGCCGCGGCCGCTGCCAGGGCGGCCTATGGGTATCCATGCGGCGGGACCAGGGGCGCCGGGGCGGCGGGGGCGCGAGCGCGGCCGGGAGGGCCCGGCCACCCGGAGGACCGGCGGAGACGGAGCGCGGAGGAGCGGCGCCGGGCGGAGGGGAGCGGGACGGAGTCGCTGGTTACCTGCGGTCCGGGACGGGGGAGAGCCTCTCAGAGCCCAAGTCAGTCCTCAGCCTCAACAACACAAGATGGCCGACACGTCGCCACGCACGTCACGTGACGGCGCGCTCGCCCCGCCCGCCGCCCCGCCCCGCCCCGCCCCGCCCCGCCGCCCTCGGGGCTCCTCCAGCCTCCCACGACATCTTCCTCTCCGCCGCCCCCCGCCCCTCCGCCCGGACGCGCCGCCGCCGCCGCCCGGGCCCCGGATGTGGGGCCGGAGGGGGCGGGGCGGCGCGGCGCGGCGGCCGGGCGCAGGCGCCCGCGGTCCCCGGCGCGGCTTCCGCCCGCCGCCCGGGAGCAGAGCCGAGCCGGCGGCGTCCGGACGTGGCCCCGGGCCAGGCGCCCGGTGACTCACCGGCCTGGGCGCCCAATCCTGAGCCCGGTCACAGTTCAAAAACGCTCCGCTTCGTTTTGCGAGCTCAGGTTCCAACCAGAACTTTTCCACCGGTTTTCGTCCAGCCCCTTTCCTGACCGCTCGCCGTCCGTCCCAGAGGAAAGGCTCAAAATTCAAAGCAGTTTCTCCACTTAACTAACGGCTCCGGTAGAACCGGGGATTCATTCTAGAGTCTTGGGGGGTGACAGCTGGGAAGGGCTTCAGGGCCCCCACCCCTCCTGCTGTATCGGGGCTAAGACCCTTTCGCCCAAAAAAAATCTTCCGTTTGGGGTTTGTCAGGTAAAATACGTAGGACGCCCAGCAATACGGGGGACGGGCGCTAAAAAGGTATTTGTTGTTTTCGGAAATACAAATTTTTGTTTGCTAAACCTGACTAGACCCTTATCAGGTCATCCCATTCTTTCCTTAGGGCTCCAACCACCCTCTTATATGGGATTCTTCCCATCGGGGATTTTTTTTTAAATTCTCACCCGAGGATAGGTTGATTGATTGATTGATTTTTTTAAGAAAGGAAGGGGGAGAGAGAAACATCTGTTGGGGAGCACCTTCTTAAGCTCCCCAACCAGACCGAACTCACAACCCAGGTATGTGCAAGGAATCCATGACTTTTCGCTGTATGGAACAACCCTTCAACCAACAGAGCCACACCAGCCTGAGCTGTCAACTTTTTAAAATACTCAAATGTTCTTCCATCTTAAAATTTAATGTTCTCACTACAGTTCCTCTTCCAACCACCTCCTACCTCTGTGTTCCCTTTCAAAGCCAACTACACACACAAAAAAAGGTATAAGCACTTTCTCAGTTCCCACACCTGGTAAGCAATCATGAACAACTTCAACGGGGCCTCAATCCTGACCCATCCACCTATTGCTTCTAAGGACTTCCTAGCTCAGGCTGGCTGCTTGCAGAGCTCATGTTTCTAACCTGTGCCTGTAATTATATAGCATACAGTAAAATTTAACATTTGTATGTGTAGTTCTGCAACTTTTAGCTAATGTATACAGGTGTGTGTGACTACCGCTAAAATCAAGGTATAGAATAGTCCATCACCCTCCAAAGTTCCCCCCAATGACCTTTTGTAGGTAGCCCTAAACCCCCTCCCAAACTCCCAGCCCCTGAAGCCACTGTTCTGTTTCCATCTTTATTGTTTTGCCTTACTAATATGTCATATAAATAAATTCATAGATTATAAGGCCTTTTGAGACTGGCTTCTTTTACTCAGCTAATGCATCTGAGAGTCAGCCATACTGTTTCATGTTTCAGTACTTCGGTTCGTCCTTCCTTCCTTCCTTCCTTCCTTCCTTCCTTCCTTCCTTCCTTCTTTCCTCCTCTTCCTCTTCTTCCTCCTCCTCCTCCTCCTCATCAACATCCTCCTCCTCCTCCTCCTCATCATCAACATCCTCCTCCTTCTCCTCCTCCTCTTCCTCATCAACATCCTCCTCCTTCTCCTCCTCCACCTCTCCCTGGGGTCTCTCTCTCCCCCTTCCTCCTTCTCTAAGAAAACAAAAATCAATAAAAATTTAAAAAGGGAAATTTGGACACAGACTTGCATAGAGGGAGAACTCCATGTGAAGAGGAAGGTATAATCAGGAGGTGTTAGAAACAGTTTGCAGCTTATATGAATTATTCTAAGCTGTAGGGTGGACAATCAGGGCAACATGAGGGCAGGGCAACCACTGTAGCGGCCCAGGACAGAACCAATGAAGGCCATGGCCATGGAGGTGGAGGATGGGAACGGCAGATGACAGGCATGAAAGGAACATCTGCAGGACTTCGTGACCAAGAAGGGGCCAAGAAGTCCTGGCTGGTCTTTGATACTAGAACATGGCCCAATAGTGGTCCTTTTTTGTCTTAAATCCTCCTGTGTTACATTTTCTGTTACTGCAATCAAGTTTTTAACTCTCATGTGGGCTAGTTATAAGAGAAACAAATGAATGTTTGAAAGTAATTACAATGTTGCCTCCATTCCTGTCTTCTCTCTCTCTTTTTTTAATTGTTAGACTATTTTTTACAGCAGTTTTAGGTTTACAGAAAGACTTAGCAGGAAGTACCCAATTCCCCAAAACCTCACTTCCTTCTCCCCCTCCAGTTTTACATATTATTTTTAAGTGATTCACATATATATGGTTGTTGTTGTTTTTTACAGAGAGGAAGGGAGAGGGAGAGTTAGAAATATCCATGAGAGAGAAACATCAATCCACTGAGCCAAACCGGTTAGGGCCAGTTTTCCATATTATTAACGTCTTGCATTAGTGTTGTATACTTGTTACAGTTGATGTGCCCATATTTGATGCATTATTATTAACTAAAGTCCATAGTTTACATAAGGATTCACTTTTGTTGTACATTCTATGGGTTTTGACAGTTGTACAATGAATGTATCTACTATTACAGTATCATACATAGTTTGACTACCTAAAAATCCTGTGTGCCATATATGCATCCTGCCCCTCACCCTGCAACCACTGATCTTTTTAATGTCTCCATAGTTTTGCTTTTTCCAGAATGTCATACAGTTAGAATCATGTAGATGCAACCTTTCCGGCTGGCTTCTTTCAGTTAGCAATATGCATTTAAGGTTTCTTCATATCTTTTTGTGGCTTGAGAGCTCATTTTTCTTATTAAACATTTCTTTTCATCACTGAGTTAATATTCCATTGTGATAAGACTGTTATTCATTCACCGACTGAAGAATATCTCCGTTGCTTCCAACTTTTGGCAATAATGGATAAAGCCTCTTATAAACATATTTTTATGCAGGTTTTTGTGTGGACAAAGGTTCCTGGTTCATTTGGATAAATACCAATAAGCATATCATACAGTAAGTCTCTTCATTCCTTTTTCTTTAATATATTTTATTGATTTTTTACAGAGAGGAAGAGAAAGAGATAGAGAGTTAGAAACATCGATGAGAGAGAAACATTCATCAGCTCTCTCCTGCACACCCCCCACTGGGGATGTGCCCGCAAGCAAGGAGCATGCTCTTGACCAGAATCAAATCTGAGACTCTTCATTCCACAGGCTGACGCTCTTATCCACTGAGCCAAACCGGTTTCGGCTCTTCATTCCTTTTTCATGTTCACCGCAACCCAGGTGGGGAGGTTAGAGGGTAACTTGACCTAGAAAAACGCCTGAGGATTGTATAGGTCTGGGGCATGTGCAGAAACAGAAATGATTCTCACTGGGGAGCTACGTGTATTCTCTCAGGGCAGAAGTCTTATCAGGTCCCCAAAATACCCTGGCATTGTCCATGGGAAAGTGAGCTCTCATCAGAGTTTCAAGAGCCTAGGAAGTAAGAGAGAGATTAAGCTACAGGTTTGACCTGCAGCTGAAAAAATCCTCAGGGATGGGATGGGAAAAGCAGCCAATAGACCACCTCAGTGCTCAGATTCCCTGGAGTGAAGACTAAACCCTCTAGCTACCACTTGTAACTGGATTTCAGAAAATCGGCGACCAACAGAAGGCTGGGCTGGAAGTGGCCCCTACAGAAAACACTTCCTCTCTCCCCCAACCCAAAGAAGTCTAGAAGCACAATGATGTGATGGCAAAGCCTAGTTGCACAGTTTATTTAAAAAGAGACAGCTATAAGGTAGAACTGCAGATGTTTTCTTTATTGTAAAGACAGCAGTTACAAAAGGGAATAAATATGACATTAGGAATTATTTTTTTAAAAATACAACAAACCCCTGGCATTTGTACACAATCCCAAGAACTCTCAAGATATAAAAATGTGTGCGGGAGGTTTAGAGCAGCTTCACCGCCTTGGAGCAGATGTTGGAAACTTTCTACCTGATGAGGGTGGGCATGACCTTTGGGATTTTAAAAGACTCTAGATTTGTCAGTTATGAATGTCAGGGGTCTACTGCAATATAATTTGCATAGAGTCAGGGTTAGCAGGAATTCTTCTACTCATTAATAGTACTTCTAATTATTATTTTATTATTATAAGTATGTAGTAGAGTGTTTAAGGGTAGGAAAGAAGGCTGAAATGGGGAGACATGAATGAAGGTGGGTCTGGGGGAAATGCAAGGGGACAGGAGAAAAGTGATGGGGAGGAAGAGAACTTAACTTTTCACTATCTTGTGTCATCTTGGCAGCATGCCACGCCCCCTGTTGGAGAGGGGACAGACAACGGTCCAGCTTGACCTGCCTCAAACTTCACCACCCTCAAAAGACGAGGATGCAAAGGCAACTGGCAGGCTCAGGCTAAGAATGAGCACAGGGTAGCTGATGGGAAACAAAGGGGGGAGGAGGGGAGGGAGGAGCGGGAGGGAGGGGCAGAGAATTACCCAAGAAAATGGGCAACATTAACATCACAGCCCCCAAGGATCCTCTCCTCTGAGGACCACCAAGGGAAGAAGTGTCTGTACAATTTGTTTCCACTCTTTAATGTGGAAGAGGAAAATGAACAAGGAAAAGTCACAGGTGGCCAAACAGGGGCATGTTCTGGCTCCAGAAAAGGGCAGAGCAACGTGGGAGGAAAAGAAAGGCAAGGAACAGCTGGTCTCTCTCACCCGGGGGTGAGAGCGCTCCCTGCTGCCCTGAGGCGAAGGAGTTTGCTTGACTGGGTGTGGAGGCTGGTTGGGGCGAGGAATCAGTTGGGGGCGAGGGTGCCTGGCCAGCTCTCCCAGGGGCATCTGTGAGGCACAGCTATAGACAGAGGTAAGGTCACCCGACTATGTGCTAAAAGTGGCCTTGAGCTCCCGGAAGGCGGCCTGGCGGATCCTCCTCTTCTCCTCCTCCTGCTTCCGCTCTTCTTGCTCGGCTTTCAGCTCCGCTTCAAACTTACTGGCAGAGGCCAAGGCTTGGACCTGCAGGGAAACAGCAGAAACAGACCAACAGGGTGAGAGAGGGGGAGAGAGACTAGGAGATGGAGCGCCCACCGAACAGAACTGAGTTGTCTAGAGCCACGTGACATGAGACTCCTTCCCTTCGGTCTTCCCAAGGTTTGCCTGGTAGTAGGGGGGACAGTCACTCTGCTGTTGGGGATGGGTCTTCCCACTTCTCTTCTTTTTCAGGATACTGTTTAATGTCCCACCTATTACCCACTTCTACTTCTTGTTTACTAAATATATATATATATATATATATATATATATATATATATATGTATATATATATTGATTTTATTACAGAGAGGAAGGGAGAGAGATAGAGAGCTAGAAACGTCGATGAGAGAGAAACATCGACCAGCCGCCTCCTGCATGCATACCCCCCACCGGGGATGTGCCCGTAGCCAATGTACATGCCCCTGACTGGAATCGAACCTGGGACCTTCCAGTCCGCAGACCGACGCTCTACCACTGAGCCAAACCGGTTTCGGCCTAAATATATTTCTATTGATTCCAGAGAGCAAGGGAGAGGAAGAGGTGGAAACATCGATGATGACAGAGAATCACTGATCAGTTGCCTCCTGCTGCCCCACACTGGCGACTGAGCCCACAACCCAGGCATGTGCCCTAACCAGGAACTGGACCGTGACCTCCTGGTTCATGGGTCCACGCTCAACCACTGAGCAACAACAGCTGGTCTGCTCCCCGCTTTTTATTTCACAACAAAATAACTTCCCTGCTGGGGTTTTGATTGGGACTGCATCGCTCTCCGGTGGCAAAGGGATTTCTTTACCATATAGGTTCCCCCTGAAAGCCTCTGCTTTTATTCAGCATGGTTTTTTATGTTACCTACTAAGATGTTTTGTTTTGTCTAAATAAATCGTTCTAAACTTATTTCCATATATTACATGGGGTTTTTTGTTGTTGTTGTTGTTTGTATTTGTGAATTGGATTCAGTGCTATTTTTAAAAAATCAAATTTATCTCCAATGATACAATATCAGGTAAACTCGTCTGAAAATCCTCTACTCTAGACTGATTTTTTTCTCTCTGTGTGTGTGTGTCTCATCAATTAGGTAAACTTTGCAAACACAGTGGGCATGTACATTATTTAATAAAGATGGCAAACTTGCTCTCCAAAGCAACCCTTCCCATTTATACCCCACCATCAGAGAACACAGATTCCCACTTCACCCACAGCCTTGCCGTGGCTTATAATTAACCTTCTCCCTACGTGCCAATCTGATAGGCAAACTGGCACCTTTTATTTCCTCTTTGGTGAAGCACCCATTTGTATCCTTTGCTCATTTTTCTATTCAGTTTGTTGTTGTTTTTTACTTTCCATAATGTAGATATCAATTCCTTGTTAATATTTTTCAGTTCCTTTCTCCAAGTTCTTTGTCTTTTTTAAAAATATGTGTTTTTTTAATTTTATTTTAGAGAGAGTGGAGAGGGAGAGATAGATGAGAGAGGACCACCGATTGGCTGCCTCCTGCATATACCCCACCAGTGATCAAGCCTCCAATCTGGGCATGTGCCCCAACCAGGAATCAAACTGGTGACCTCTCTTGGTACGTGGATTGACGCTCAAATCACTGAGCAACATTGGCCGGGCTTATTAGTCTTTTAACTTCAAGGTAGCTTAAGCCAGCCATACAAATATTCTTGAATTTTGATGCAATCAATACTTTCCAGCCATTTCCTTTCTGACTTTAGAATTTTATGTCTTGTTTAAGAAGTTTCTAAACCCACTTTCTTGTTTTCCTTCCAATACTTTTATGGTTTTATCTTCACAGTCAGCTTTTTGTTGTTGTTAATCTTCAGATGGGATCTTTTTTTCTTTTTTATACTTATAAAAAAAAGTAAATGTTCTTTTATCATATTGAAGAAAAATATTGTTTTATTGCTGGGCTGGCATGGCTCAGTGCTTGAGCATTGCCCTGTGAACCAGCAGCTCATAATTTAATTCCCAGTCAGGGCACATGCCTGGGTTGCTGGCTCAATCCCCAGTGTGGGGTGTGCAGTAGGCAGCTGATCAAGGTTTCTCTCTCATCATTGATGTTTCTATCTCTCTCAACCTCTCCCTTCCTCTGAAACCTATAAAATATTTTTTAAAAGATGGTTTTATTTAAAAATGTGTTATTATGAATGTTAAACTTCACCAATGTCTCTGAGATGTCTAACTGACCACATTTTTCTAATTTAATCTACCTATGATATCAATATTTTAAACATTATCCCAGTCCTTTATTATCATTATTAATCCTCACCCAAGGCTATTTTTCCCATTGATTTTTAGAGATGGGAGGGAGGTAAGAAAGGAAAGAGAAAAAGAAAGAGAGAGAAACATCGATGTGAGAGAGACACATTGACCGGTTGCCTCCCAACATGCCCCAACGGGGGACAGGGAGCGAACCTGCAACCCAGGTACATGCCCTTGACAGGGAATCAAACCCACAACCCTTTGGCACATGGGCCAACACTCCATCATTGAGCCACACTGGCCAGGTCCCTTTTAATTTTCATTCTGTTACCTCCTTTGGAGCCTAATGAAGATTCTCAGTGAAAAGTTATTATATACTTTTTTTGAATTCTGTCTACACTTTACAGGGCTCTGTTTCTGGAGACAGATACCTCTGAAAATATTACTTGAAAGTGTTATGTTTTTGTTCTTTGTGAATCAGAAGCCCTATCATGCAAATGTGTGGTGTAACAGGGACTAGGAAATTATATTTTCCAAATTTCTTAGGACATGAACAGAAACTACTTGCAACCAACATTGTGCCCTTCAAGTGAAAGGGCATGCCTTCCTCTTGCCTTAAGTCAACTTAGATTTATCTCTAAAATAGCTTATAACTTTTCCTCCTTAAATTATTCCCTTGGCTGGGGGAATGTCCTGCCTTGATGGAAAAAAATATATATATCACCGACAAGCCTTGTAGCATTTCACATCCCACCTCGAATCAATCTCTCATACTGAGAGTCCCCATTGTCACTGCCTACATTGGACCGATGATTCTCCAGAATCTATGGAAGCTTCCCAAGACCAGCCTCGCCCCAGGCAAGCCGATCCCCATAGTGCCCACCACTGATCATGCCAGGCTCCTACTCAAGCTCCTCTGAAGACTCTCCCACCACCCTCCCACACTGCCCCCTCACACACACACCCGAGTATGCAGCTGTGCTTCCCGAGCTTAGCTCTACCCTAAACCACCTGCAGAGCTCATTCAAGTCCATGTCTCCTGGGCCCCACTCTGGAGAACCAGGGAGATCTGAGTGGGCCTGGGAAGCTGGCCTGCAGCTGTGTCTGGTGCTCAGGAGGCTGAGGAAGGCCTGACCTCTAGGGGAGCCCAGCCTCCCTGTCTAAGTGTGTCCAGTGTGGACCAGAGCCAGCCTCCAGACACTCCTCACCCTCCATGCCTCAGAGGGTGCATTCCCACGGCAGGAACGCCTTCCCTTTCTTGATTACAAGGTGACTCTCCATTCATCTTTGAACATCTGTCACAAACGTCAGCTCCTTTATGGCCCTCTCCTAAATTCAAGGGGTGATTCCCTGCATTTGTCACTCAAGCAAATGTTTATTGAGGGCCATTATATGCCCAGCACTGTAATTACAAAGATAATATACCTACGCTGCCTTTGAGTCTGGGTGGGGAGGCAGATGCATACACATAACACATTCAAAATTTTTTATTTTATTGTTATTCTTTTCATCTTTTCTCCTGGTTATAAAAATAATGCACCCATACTTATAAAACATTACAAAAATATTTAAAAAGTCCCTCAGACACAAGTATTACTAATGCTTTGGAATGTAATTATCTAGGGTGTATTTAATATTTACAAAATGGGGTTTCAAACAAATTGTTTTTGCTTAATTCATTTTCGGCATCTGTCCATATATACCCATGGATGTAAGGTGTGCAAATGTGTGGGTGTAATACCCCTATAATGGAAGTTTCAGTCATTTCCAATTTTTCTATTACTACCAGTGCTATAGAAAAACAACAACAAAAAACCCTGTCTGCATTTATATTTATACTAGAGGTCTGGTGCACAAAATTTGTGCATGGGGAGGTGTTCCTCAGCACAGCCTGCACCCTGTCCAATCTGGGACAGCCCTCTCACAATCCAGAACTGCTGGCTCCCAACCGCTCGCCTGCCTGCCTGCCTGATTGCCCCTAACTGCCCTCCCCTGAAAGCCTGGTCACCCCTAGCTGACCTCCCTTGCTGACCTCGCTTGCAGGCCTGATTGCCCCCAACTATCCTCCCTTCCTGGCTCAGTAACCCCTAACTGCCCTTCTTTGCCAGCCTGATTGCCCCCAACTCCCCTCCCCTGCAGTCCTGGTCCCTCCCAACTTCCCTTCTCTGCTGGCCTGATCACCCACAACTGCCCTCCCCTGTAGGCCTGGTCTCCCCCAACTGCCCTCCCCTGCCAGCCTGGTCATCCTTAACTGCCCTTCCCTGCAGGCCTGGTCCCCCTCAACTGCCCTCCTCTGCCATCCTGGTCAACCCCAACTTCCCTCCCTACTGGCCTGGTCACCCCTAACTGCCCTCCCCTGCTGGCCTGATTGCCCACAACTGCCTTCCCCTACTGGCCATCTTATGGTGGCCATTTTGTGTCCACATGGGGGCGGCCATCTTATGTGTTGGAGTAATGGTTAATTTGCATATTACTATTTTATTAGATATTTATATACAGACAAGGTTGGACACACAACGCTGATGTTGAAGGCTCATTTACATGAGTGTCTGTGAGGTCAGACTCCTATAGGCAGAATTCTAGAGGTGAAGAATGATATCAAAAGTTAACAGCTTGCCCCAATCCACTCTCAAAAAGTTGGGTCGATTTATGTACTTGCCCAAAGTGTCCAAAATAAATTATAATACCTTGAACAAATAAATTATGATAGCACTTCCACTCATAACACAGGCATGCAGAAGAGGACAGACATTCTCAACTGGGATAGTTGGGAAAAACAGCCAAGAAGAGGCAACTCTTTAACATGGGTCTTAAAGAATGAGTAGTTTTCTGGGAAGAGACATTTGGTTGGGGCCTTCCAGGCAGAGGACACAGCAGTATTGAGGCCCAGTTGTGAAAAGCAGGGCAGCATTTGAAGCATGCATGGGGTGGACTAGAGTAGGGACCAGATCTAGGTTAGAAAAGGTCTGAATGCCCAGATAAGACATTCCCAGAGACTTCATATAATCTTGGACAAAAGCACTCGGCACACTGCGCTGCAGCCGTGGAGTGGAAAGAGCATCCTGCTAAGGTGGGTCTCAGTCCTTGGCCCCAGCCCAAGGCATCACGAGAGATCTGCACACGTTGACTCAGTCAATGAATGGGGAGGACCCATCCCACCAGAATTATTCCTTGCCTCCTCTCTATCTAGGCTGAGAGCTTGCTTTCCTCACTTGACAAAGTGTGTGTCCTGAGAAGGGCAAAAGTGTTGTCTACTACGCCCTGGTATCTCCTGAGCTGAATGGGGCCAGGCATTGCCAGGGGGATTGGGTTGAATCAATGCTACATCACGAAGGAAGGTCTACATCACGAAGGAAGGACCAAACCACCTTCAGGGTTGGACACACAACGCTGGTGTTGAAGGCACAATGAGTGGTCAGCCTGCCCCTGACTATCAGATGACGGCCGTAGAAATTCAGGCACCGAGTACACCATGATTCAGTTTCCATGTTGGCACAAAAATGATGGACTGTTTTCTCCAAGCAGCATCACAGAGAAGTGAGAAGATAATTGAGTTTAGGGGCTGGAGCAGGCTGAAATGCGTTGCCAAGGACAATTTGACTCTGGGAAGACTAATAAAATATTATAAATAATATAAAAATAAAATAAGCCAAAATCACACAAGAGGCAGACTCCTGCCTGGGGTGGTGGGGACTCCCAACAGCTCATATAACATATGGAATATTCACAGGGAGCCGGGTACTTCCTTAATACTTTATGTATACGTGAACTCTTATAATCCTCACAGTGATCCCATCATCCCCCCCACCTCCCATTGCACAGATGAGGAAACTGAGGCACAGACAGGTAACAGGAGGAGGCAGAATCTGAAACCAGACAGCCTTACCAACTGCACTCCACTGCTGTGGTAACCAGGGGACTCGGAGGGCTCTCCTGATCTCTCTTTCTGCAGGTGTGCTCTACGGAGGTGAAAATGACAGCACCCAGCAAGGGGTGGGCTCTCCATAAATGCTCAATGGCTGGATGGACATGCGAATGAATGGAAGCACCCAGAGGAGATTCAAGGCAGTGCACTGCAGATTCCTTCCCCACTCCCAGACACTGTCAATGGAGCAAATTTGGGGCAAGTCACCGAGGCTCCCTCCTCTGGCCCCATTATTCACTTGTTTACACACAAGTGTGTAAGATGCAAACATGGAGGTAGCTGTCCAAGTAACCCAATGTGAAACCGGAGTCTGATGCATGTGCCATTGGGTTGTTTTCCTGTTTTGCTTTTTATTTTGTAGATTGCACGCAGGCACATTCATTCTCCTGCAATCACACACGATCTATTTAAGCTTGTCCTGAGGGAGTTGAGAGAAGCACTAACTGGCAGCTCCTGTTGGGCAGGGTAGAGGGAGGGGGCGATTGTCCTGGAAGAAGCCACCTACCTTGGCTTCAAAGAAGTTCTTGGCACCCTTGACGCCCTCCAGGGCAACGTCGATCTCAGACAGCTTTGCCAGGGCCATCAGCCCACTTTCCTCCTGCAGCTCCCCTGCGGCGGCCTTGTGGAAGATGAGCAGGAACTGTGGGGAAAGGCCAACACTGATGAGAGACTGACAACCACCCCCTCCGGCCCCGCTAGGTTGCTTACCTCTCTCAGTATTTTCTAAGAAATCCTTACAGTTATGTTTCAAACGCGTTAGCTCTATCTCTTCACTTTTGTTCATGGTCACTTTTGACTTTCAAAAATTTTACATAAAATCAAAGTTTTTATTTTTTTCTCACCAGTGTTAGGCTTAGAAAAACTTTCCTCGCCACCAAGGTTATAGACACAATCACCCACGTTTTTGTCTGCTGCTTTATGCCCCCCCCCTTTTTTTAAATGTGTAAATATTTAATCTCTTAAATTTATTCTGATCTACCATGCAACGTTGATCATTAACCTTATTTTCCTTCAAATGGTTAGTTAGTCATCCCCACATCATTTATTGGATAATCCATCTTCTTCTTCCAGATTCAAAATGTGACCTGAATGAGTTAATCTTTAAAGCCAGCCTGTGCCACGGCCTCCGTAGAATGCATTTAAAAACAGATAAACAGGCTAAGCTGAAAAGGTTGGTCGCCCAGCTTGCCGTCTTTCTTCCCCAAGTCAATGTTATGGCTTTTAATTTCTCTTCTTTAAGGAATTTTTCTGAATTTATTTGTCAGTAATGCTGCCCAACTTCTACCATTTATTTTTCCACTTGGAAAGAATATGAGTTATGCATTCCACATCCAAGAGGCTTCTCCAGGTTTTCATGTGCTACCTAAAATATAGGGAAATTTCAGGTTCTTTTTCACGACCTTCTTCTCTAGAGAATGGCTTCCCAAGAGAAAAGAACATTATTTAAAGTATCGTGAGAGATAAAATACCTACAATAGGCTCTCCAAATCCCACCTGGGGTGTCTTTTACTGCCAAAACTCTTAATTCCTAGAGGGAAGTTTCTTTCATCAAGTCAAAGTTTCAACCTCCTCACCCTGGCCAGTGTGGCTCAGTTGGTTGAGCATCCCCCCATGCAGGGATAGATCACAGGTTGGATTCCCAGTCAGGGCACATGCCTGGGTTGCAGGCTTGATCCCCAATAGGGGTTGTCAGGAAGCAGCCAATCAACCTCAGTGTTTTTGTTGTTTTTTTTCTCTCTCCTACTCTCTCTAAAATCAATAAAAACATATTAAAAAGGAAAAGTTTTAACCTCTACCACCCCCGCCCCCAAGAAACATTGCTAATAAAGGTTTCTTTGTAATTCTTGCTTTGGGGGTCTTGACTTCACTATGGGCATTGCTGAATGCAAAGCTGGGGATGAAGCAAGATGCTCAGGGATGAAGCAAGATGTGCAGGGACACGCAGCTTTGCAGAGGCCACTGTTTGGCTCGGTAGCAACCCGATGTTCATCCACCCGCAACTTCAAACTCTCTCACTAGAGGCCGGCAAAGACTCAGTTTGCTGCAGGCTCTCAGAGCCCAAACACTGGCTCCAGAGGCTTGGAAAATATTAAGTATACTTATATGAAAGCTATATATGTTATCAGCTTTATCACTGACTATAAAGACACTTCGGTGTTTCGTTTTATATGTCTGAGAGTCAAGGTCAGGTACTTTAAAAGAAATGTATTTAACTATTTTTTAAAATTAATAAAAGCATTTTGACTATAAAACGAAAAAGAAAACAAGCCTGTTGAAGAAGGTGAGGTCCGCAAGAGTAAAGGGGGGGGGGGCAAGGGGGATTTGGGGACGGCTGTGGTCAGGCTCTCACAGAAGAGACTGAAGCAGCAAAGACTTCAATGCTGCAAATGTGAGCCCCTCCAGGAGAGAAGGAGGGGAGTATCTGTCCCTTGTCCCTCAGTACCCTGACTGTCCTTAAAGCATTTAGTTTCAGAAGCCCCGCCCCCACCACACACACAAAAGCAGGTAGCTTCTCCATCCCAGCCATTCCCTTGGGCCCGGGGAGGCAGCCGGGGAAAGACAGAGCCTAGCAACAACCCAGGTGACCCTGGGGGGGCCTCTCCCATCCGAAGTGGAGGTGACAATGTTCCTCTGTGTTTACAGAACAGCTTAAAGTATTCCTCGTGGGTCTTCTCCCAGAGCAGATCCCAGCCTGGCCTCGCACGCTCCCTCTGCCAGCTCAGCAGGTGACCATTGTCATTACTCAGGGGCCCCCATCCCAGCCAGTTAAGAGAAGATAAAAAGTCCAGCTCAACCTGAAAAGTGTGCAGCCTTCCAAAAGCATGTCAGGCATTCTCATCTCATTTTATTACCGTCACCAACCCCTGAATGATAACTTCTCTAACTGCCCAGCCTTGTTTGTCTTCCTATTTATAGTCCACAAAGACTGGTATGTTGTGGAGAATTGGAAAATGTCCTAGCTATGAGCAAAGAGCGGGGGAGGGAAGGAGAAACAGAAAACAAAGAAACAGAGAGAATTGTCAAAGCTAAAAGCAATTTCAGATACAAGCTATAAAATGCTTCTGATACTTTTAGGGGATTTTAAATGTCATGGCTCTAGCTTGAGATGCAAACATGTCTCCATATTATTAGTTCGTAGTTTGCAAGTTACCAGAAACAAACTTGGCTTAATAAAAAAGGGGGTAGTCATCATATAAAAAGACATCTAAAAAAAAAACCTCAAGGGTAGTCCTGGGCAGGTGGCTCAGTTCCACTCACTAAAAGGTTAAGGCTCAATCCCCGAGAGGGCACATACCTAGATTGCAGGTTTGATCCCCAGTTGGAGCTCCTACAGGAGGCAACCAGTTGGTATTTCTCTCACACATCAATGTTCCTCTCTCTCTCTTTCTCCCCCTTCCTTCATCTCTCTCTAAAATCAATAAAAATATATCCTCAGGTGAGGATGGAGATAGAACTGCTAACTTTGGTCCATCCTTATGCTTCTTCTGTGTGTCTGTACACACACACAAACCACAAATGCAAATAATATTTTACATACAGTTTAGTAATCTGCTTTTGTCCTTACTTTTTTAAAAAAAAATATTTTATTGACTTTTTACAGAGAGGAAGAGAGAGGGATACAGGGTTAGAAACATCAATAGAGAGAATCATCGATCAGCTGCCTCTTGCACACCCCCTACTGGGGATGTGCTCACAATCAAGGTACATGCCCTTGACTGGAATCGAACCTGGGACCTTTCAGTCCTCAGGCCAACGCTCTATCCACTGAGCCAAACTGGTTTCAGCATACTTTTTCTTTTAATTGGTTCATTTGTTAATCTTCACCTGAGGATATTTTCAGTGGAAGGAAGGAGGAGAGACACACAGAGAGAAACATTGATGTCCCATTGATTGGTCAGGTCCAGGTGGGGATCAAGCCTATACCTAGGTATGTGCCCTTGATCAGACTCGAACCAGGACCCTTCAGTCTGCATGCCAATACTTTATCCACTGAGCCACACCGGGTAGAGCTTGCCCCTACTTTTAACCTTGTCAACAATTTTTCTCTGGTCATGAAACACTGTGTTGCATCATCATTTTTAATGGTTCATGTATGTCATTTTCTAAAGTGTCCTTAATGTATATGTATTATTTTCATAACTGGAAATGAAAAGGTTTAAGAAGAAGACCAATTTCCTTGTATGTTTGGGAAAAGCAGCAAAATAATACTTAAGAGAGACCTACCTTTTGTATCAAAGAGCTTTATTTGGGTGTGACTTGCTTGGGAGAGTTAAAGAAAGGTAAGCACCTACTAAGTGCCAGGTTTTGAGGAAGGAATTGAAGATGTGAGCAATTTTGTTTCCTGGCAACCCCTGTCCCATGTTGATGATGGTAAGTCTGTTGACCATGGTGCCCTGTAACATCTGACCTGGCCTTAGCCAATAACAGTCCCCTGAAGGCAATGATTGGTCCAGGACGTGGGCGTGCATTCCGTGTAGGGCCAATTGGAGGCCTTCCTCTAGGATTGGTATGGACTGAGACAAAGAAGCGCTCTATTCACTGGGGTCGTTAAACTGGGACACTGCACCTTGGAGCTGCTGTCAGCCATCCTGCAGGTGCTGGGACAATGCCCTTATGCGGAAGTAGAAGATGAGGTGGACACGGAAGAAAGATGTCAAGATATGTCAAGAGAATGAACCTGAATTACTTGTGCCTAATGCATTTCTACTTCTTCATCTCCCATGTATGTGAACCAATAGTGATTTGATTTTTCTCGTTTACATTAGTTGGCATTCTCTTTCTGTCACTTACAACTAAGAGTTCTGATACAGGCAAAGGAAGAGAATCTGGTTCTCTTCCTGTGGAAAAGCTATTAACACTCACATATTAAGACAGAAAAGCTGAGGCACAGAAGGAAAATAATGTGCTGAAGTTCTGCAGCTTGTGAGATTGAGGTCTGACAGCAAACCTCCCTCCATAAGCACAGTGTGGTGACAGCAAGCGAGCCTTTACCTCTGGAGGTATAACTGCTAGAGGTGGGACCACATGGGGCTCTGAACAGACAAAGGAGTGAATGAAAAGGTCACTAAGCCCTGTAGGCAGGTTGAAAAGCCACCATGGGATTTTAGAGATGTCCAATTCGCTAATGTCCACCATCTGGGGGAAATGGCCAAACCAACATCTCCAACAGCTAACCAAGCACCTTGGACTCTGGGAAGAGCAAATTTGGGGGACCCTTTAGTAAAACTCAGAGCAGGGATTGTGTTAACTCAGTTGGTGACTTGCACAGACTTCTCAACACCCTCTCTATTTCTGTTCCCAGAGATCACAACTTTGCCACAGAAGCTCTTTCCCCAGTATTGCCTCCAAAGTTTCACCAAAAAAAGCTTTTCCCTTCTACACCCCAGGGGCACCAGGGTAGGAAAGAGTCAGTGCCCAGGACCACACAACCACACATGTATTATATATATATATGTAATATATATTTTATTAATTTTTTACAGAGAGAAAGGAAAAGGAGGGATAGAGAGTTAGAAACACCGATGAGAGAGAAACATCGATCAGCTGCCTCCTGCACACTCCCCACCGGGTATGTGCCTGCAACCAAGGTACATGCCCTTGACCGAATCGAACCCGGGACCCCTGAGTCTGCAAGCCGACACTCTATCCACTGAGCCAAACCGGTCAGGGAACACACATACATGATATAAATGAACCAAACAGCAGGTGAGGGAGCATGAGGGACATGTGGGAAGGCGACCATGGTGAGTGACGCATGTGACATACAGGCTGCAGCTCAGGTCCAGCCATAAGCTGGTGCCTGATTTCAGACAAATGCTGACCTTTTCGGCCCTCTAGCTCCCAGCTCTGCAATGAAGGCTGGACCGGATTATCCTAGTTGGGGAGGGGGGGGGGGCGCACTATGCACAACACACGTTTTCCATGATCTTCCATCTCCATCCACATCTACCAGTTCAGGAAAGGAAGTGATGGAAGAATCTGGAGTTGATTTGTGGGCAGTGAGAGGCAAAGTCAGTTTCATCACAGGTAGTCAGGGATTTGTGGTTGCCAGTCAGCTGCAAAGATCTCAGGAAGAGCCTCCAAGGCCCTAGCTAGCCTGGACAGAAGACCAGTACTCGATCAAAGTCACCATTGGAAAGCAGGATGCTGGCCCTCCACTGTTTCTGGAATATTAGTAACCAAGGGTAAACACCAGGAAGGACAATCTTCTCTATTCCCAGCCCCTGAGGAATCAGCTGAGACACGCCTAAGAATAAACTTCAGCAGCTGGGCTTCAGCCTGGATGTTGTCCCCAAGTTATTCTAATTCCAGGCCACTCTGACACATCTAGAGGCCTTTTAATAAAACTCAAACATATAAAATATACTTAGTGGTCAGAGTGACACCATCCAGATTAAAACTCTTCACATCCATAAGAGACACACTCAGGGGGCAGACCTAATGAGTGCCAAAAGCCCCATTGAAGCAAGTCCTGCCCCATAAAGGGTGTCTCTAGTACAGGAGTTCTCCCACTGTAGACACAACTGGTCCTCACAGCTAATTGGCCTGGAGGTCAATTCCTCCTAATGATACCAACAGCAATCATGGCTTAACTACAACAAGACTGTGCACACAGCCCACAAAGGGGTGTGCCAAGGGTGTCCACCTCAGATAATTAGAGAGGCTGAGCCACTGGGCCCTATAGGACGCATAGCATACAAAGCCACTCTATCAACAAAGGAAAATAGCCAAAATGCAGAGACAAAGAAACAGGTCACAATGAAAGAAATGGAAGAAAGCAAACTACTGGATATACAGTTCAAAACCACAGTTATAAGGCTACTCAAGAATCTTCTAGAAACCTCTGAGAAATTTAGTGAGACTCTCAAGGATATGAAAAAGTACCAATTAGAGATTAAGTATACACTGACTGAAATGAAGAATAATATACAGAGATCCAACAGCAGACTAGAGGATCCCAAGAATCAAGTCAAAGATTTGAAATACGAAGAAGCAAAAAACACCCAACCAGAAAAGTGAAAAGAAAAAAGAATCCAAAAATATGAAGATAGCCTCTGGGACAACTTCAAGCATACCAACATCAGAATTATGGGGGTGCCAGAAGAAGAGAGAGAGCAAGATATTGAAAACTTATTTGAAGAAATAATGACAGCCGAAACTGGTTTGGCTAAATGGATAGAGCGTTGGCCTGCAGACTGAAAAGTCCCGGGTTTGATTCTGGTTAAGGGCATGTACCTTGGTTGCAGGCAGATCTCCAGTAGGAGGTGTGCAAGAGGCAGCTGATCGATGATTCTGTCTCATTGATGTTTCTAACTCTCTATCCTTCTCTCTTCCTCTCTGTAAAAAGTCAATAAAATATATATTTTTTAAAAATAATGACAGAAAACGTCCCCTACCTGGTGAAAGAAATAGACTTACAAGTTCAGGAAGCACACAGAACCCCAAACAAAGAGGACCACACCAAGACACATCATAATTAAAATGTCAAGGGCAAAATATAAAGAGAGAATATTAAAAACAGCAAGAGAAAAACAGTTACCTACAAGGGAGTAACCATATGATTGTCAGCTGATTTCTCAACAGAAACTACGTAGGCCTGAAGTGAGTGGCAAGAAATATTCAAAGTGATGAATAGCAAGAACCTACAACCAAGATTACACTACCCAGCAAAGCTATCATTTAGAATTGAAGGTCACTAGAAAAACTAATTGCTCTGGACAGAAAGCTGTTCCTAAAGTGTTAACTAAAATTTTTATTGGTAGTTCATCTCAGGATAAAATCTCACAACAGGAAATGAACCTAAAGCAGTCATATTATAGTGCAAAATATTAAAATTTAAAAGCTATCAAGACTACATTATAAAATTTTCAAAAGCCTCCTAATATTTAAATCAAAAAAGGGGGAAAGTAAAAGAATATCAAGTAAGGAAAAATATCCTGAAAGTAAATTACATCTAGAAAATTTGCACTTTAGAAGATTAATTATAATGCTATCAGCAAGACACCCATGAAAAACACACATGGTATCAAAACAAGCCAGAGGAAAATCATTTGGGCAAAACATGAAAAAGGATCCCAAGTCAAATTTATAGAAAATAATCCTTTATTAACTTTTGGTCGAGAATATGTTTGTATATTTTCAGTAAACAACTCCGAGACCATGTGGATTCTGGCAACAGAGAGGAATTGACAGGACTACTCTAACCATGAAGACAGAAGAGAAGCAGTCCAGAGATGGAAGACACTGAGGACGCCTTGCCATAATAGCAGTCAGCAGCTGTGTATCACTGCAGGTTGCCCAGGACCAAACCAGAGAGGGTCGGATCTACATTACCACCATTTGCCCACCATCCAGAACTGAAATATCATTGCTGATATGTACACATAGGAACTGTTTGACATTGAAATTGGGTCTCAAAATAACTGGTGGCCCAGAAAGAAACTCTCTACAGACTGATTTATATGCCTTCAGCATAACGATTATTGCTTGTCTCCTTTTTTATTCTTATATGTCCAGTAGGACATGATCTCACTCATCTAGGGGAAATGGTGAACAACATAGACTGATGAACAAGAACAGACCCAGAGATAAGGAGCCATGGGTCAGACTGTTGGACTCAAAGGAAGGGTGGGGATAGAAGGGAGAGATCAACCAAAGGACTTATGTGCATACATATGAGTCTAACTCTAACCAGTGGTTGGGGACAATAGGGGAGTGGGGGCATGAGTGTAGGGGGGATTGGAATGGGAGGTTGAGAACAAATATGTGATACCTTAATCAATAAAAAAATTTTTTTAAAAAGAATTGAAGGTCAGATTAAAAAAAAAAAAAAAGCTAAAGGAGTTCTCAGATAAGAACAAGCTAAAGGCCGAAACCGGTTTGGCTCAGTGGTAGAGCGTCGGTCTGCGGACTGAAGGGTCCTGGGTTCGATTCCGGTCAGGGGCATGTACCTTGGTTGCGGGCACATCCCCAGTAGGGGGTGTGCAAGAGGCAGCTGGTCGATGTTTCTCTCTCATCGACATTTCTAGCTCTCTATCTCTCTCCCTTCCTCTCTGTAAAATATCAATAAAATATATTAAAAAAAAAAAAAAAAGAAACATGGATAGGCTGCCTCCCACATATGCCCCGATAGGGGATCAAACCCGCAAACTCAGTATGTGCCCTGATGGGGAATAGAACCTTTTATATATACATATATATATATATATAATGGATTTCAGAGAGGAAAAGAGAGGGAGAGCGAGATAGAAACATCAATGCTGAGAGAGAATCATTGATTGGCTGACTCCTGCACACCCCCTGCTGGGGATTGAGCCCACAACCTAAACATGTACCCTGACTCTGAATCAAACTGCAACCTCCCGGTTCATAGGTTGATGCTCAACCACTGAGCCACACTGGCTGGGCCAGAGCCACGGCTTTTTGGTGCACATGGCAATGTTCCACCCAACCGAGCTAGCTGGCCAGGGCCATACTGACTTTCAGTCTCCTTAATGAGCATTTCCCCATGGCAGACCTGAGGTTCGCTAGCGCCTTAAATTGTGTTTACAAGCGGAACTGTAGATTAAATATCCAAACACTGCTCTAGAGAGGCCCAAGCCATGTGCACTCCAGGAGACTGTACATCTGAGGGTGCCCTCAGGGTCACTCCCCGTCCAGGGGCCCAGGCCTGCAGGACACAGGTTACCTCACGGAAGCTGAGCTTGCCGTCAAAGTCCTCGTCCACCTCCTTGATCATGCTCTTCAGGCCCAGGTGGGTCTGGGGGGCCCCCAGCTTCTCCATCATCAGCTTCAGCTCCATCAGGTCGATGAAGCCGTCCCGTCCGGCATCATACCTGCAGAGCCAAAGGAAGAACACACTGATGAGGCATGGCACAGCCAGGACGAAAGAACACTTGTTACTCTCCCAAGCGTGTGGCTCTCTGGCCTCACTCACTGAAAAGCGACTCCGACGCCTCCTGCTTTGCAGCGCCTGGGCCGCCGCACCAGAAGGGACCACCTTCCTCAGAGCACCTCTGGGCACTGCACGCTATGATTCCCAGCGGGTCTTGTACCACACGTTTGCTTTAGTGATTCATCTCCATCAGGGGGCCATGGTTTCCCGATGATGAAAATATTCCCGTTTACCTTTATTCCCCCATTTCTGTCAATAAACACCAACGGAATCTCCTGGGACTGGACAGCAGATGAGCTGCAGGAAAGCGCCCCCTGCACCCGCTAGATTCACACAGAGCAACCAGAGATTCCAGTAGCCTCCCCTGGGGTTCCTCCACCCCCATTTCCACCAACCCCTCCTCTCATCCCTCTGCCTCCTGCGTATGCTTCCTGCCCTGGCACGCGGCTGTGAATCGGGCGTGGCCACGGCACCCCGGCTTTATGCTCTGCCCTCCAGCTCACTCGTCTCGTCTCCAGTTCTGAGCGGTCACTTTTGTGTGAGTCACAGCTGAGAGGGGTCCCGGCTCTGCCCTCTGGTCTGAGTTTTAACCACAGAGCCAGCACCTCTGCTGGTTGTCCCTTGAGCGCCCCCCCATCCCTCTGCCTGGAAACAAACCCAGCCACCCCACGTGGAGATCCAGCCCTGCCCTCTGTTGCAGAATGCCGAGGCCAGCCCTAGCGCCTTCTTTAGCCTCCTGTCCTCTGCTTTCTCCTGACCACTCCACCTGCCTCCTCCACACACTCGGCTATTGCAGAATTTTCTCACAGACTCCCTGGACTCTTTCCTTCAAGTCCATCTTATTTTCGGCTGCCCAGAGTTCTCTCTTGCTTTAAAAAACATATCCGTGCATAGTCGCCAAAAGGTAAAAAAACAACCCACATATCCATTGTCAATATCCATCGACACTTGAGTGGATAAATAAAATATGGTCTATCCATACAATGGGATATGGCGTATTTATACAGTAGAATGTTATTTGCAATAAAAAGGAATGAAATTCTGATACATGCTGCGACATGACTGAACCTTGACAACATTATGCTAGGGTTGAAATAAGCCAGATACAAAAGACAAATACTGCACCTTTACATCTATATGAGGTGACTAGAATTCATAGAGATAGAAAGTAGAACAGTGGTTAGCAGGGAGTGGGGGAATGAGGAGTTACTGTTTCATGGGCTAGAGCAGCCGTGGGCAAACCCGTGGGCCTGGCTGTTATAAACTATTGAAATAATAATAAAAAAAGACTGTACCCTTTTATGTAATGATGCTTACTTTGAATTTATATTAGTTCACACAAACACTCCATCCATGCTTTTGTTCTGGCCTTCCAGTCCAGTTTAAGAACCCATTGTGGCCCTCGAGTCAAAAAGTTTGCCCGCCCCTGAGCTAGAGCCACTATTTTCAACCAGCGTGCAGTGGCACAGTGGTGTGTCATAAGAATTTTTTAAACATGTAGTACCTGATATATCTTCAGGGGCACTGACCTCTTTTCCCTTAAACTGTCAAAGAAAAAAAATGACAGCAACCAACACAACAATAGCTGTGTAAATGACAGTTATACCGATTTTTTTTTGGTCAGATTGGCCCCAAAAAATATTTGTTGGTGTGCCACAGAATTTTAGTAATGAGTTTATGTGTGCCATGAGATGAAAAAGGTTGAAAATCTCTGGGCTAGAGTTTCAGTTTGGGATGTGAAAAAGTTTCTGGAGACAGTTAGTTGGTGGTGATGGTTACAGGAGAACGTGAATGTACACTTAATGGTTAAGATGATAAATTTGTTTTTAAAAAATTAAACAAATTAAAAAAAAAAACTGGTTTCTTCACTCTCTATCTCGCCCTTCCCCCAACCTAACAACAAAAACCCACCATTGTTGGGAACTGCACCACCACCCACCAGGAATTATAGCCTGTAGGCAACCAGAAATCCATCTCTGTGGGCTGGCGGTATTCTGAGGCCCACGGGGTTGGGCTGGACATGAAGCCTGTACTGCTCAACATGACCTGTTCCAGCCACAGTGGCTGACTCATGCCAGTCCTCCCACCCCACCCACCCACTCCTGACTCTACCGAGGCCTTTCTATACCCCAGAGCTCTGGGAACTGCCCTTCTCTCCTCTGATCTCCAGCAGCACCCATTGTCTGTCCCCCTCTGGAATTCGCTGACGCGACCTCCTTCTGCTTGGCACCTTCCAACTCAAGCAGCTCTGTGCTCTCACTAAGCACTGCCTCCTTGCCTGGGAAAATCACAGTACGAGTGCTACTGGCTGAGGCAAGACCCCTGGATCTGCTGGTGACACCAAGGACACTTAAGGACAAAACAGGTGTCCAGGTCTAGAATGAGCAAGGTTCTTCTGGGTTTCCAGGAAGGAATGAATCACAGATGGACCGGTCCAGAATCTAGTGCTATCAAAGGATGGTTTGTGAGCCCTTTAAAAAGGAAGCAATGATTGCCATAAGTTCAATAAATATAATTCAGGGGTGGGCCTTATTTACTCGGTTTTAATTTCTTTTTAAAATAATGGTTTTATTGAGATATAATATATACTGAGTGGCCAGATTATTATGATCTCTAAACACATAATAATCTGGCCACTCAGTGTATATATATATATATATATATATATATATATATATAATCTGGTCCAGTGCATAAATTTGTGCATGGGTGAGGTCTAGCCAGCCTGGCCAGGGGGAGGGGACATGGGAGGTTGGCCAGCCTGCCTGCTGGTTGAACTCCTGGTTGAGGGGACAATTTGCATATTAGCCTTTTATTATATAGGATATAATCTGAGTGGCCAGATTATTATATGTTCAGAGATCATAATAATCTGGCCACTCAGTGTATATCATAAAATTCATTTTTAAAATTTGAACTCACAAGATTGTGCAGCCACCATCACTATTTAATTCCAGAACATTTTCGCCACCCAAAAATAAATAAGTGTGGTTATTCCCACTCCCCTCTTCCCCACGCCACCCTCTAGCAACTACTATCATTTGTTTTCTGTCTTTACGTATTTGCCTATCTGGACAGTTCAGAAAAATGGAATTATTCCATATGTGACCTTTTGTATCTGGTTTCTTTCATTCAGCATAATGTTTTCAAGGTGGCATATATTAATCAGCACTTTACTCCTTTTAATTCATTGCTAAATAATGCCCTATTGTATAAATATACCTCGCTTTATTTACCCATTCATCAGTTGATAGACATTTGAGTTGTTTTCACTTTTGATTGTTACGAACAATGCCGCCACCACACTCACGTACAAGTTTTTGTGCAGACCTACATTTTCATTTTCCTTAGGTATATATCCAAGAGTGGAATTGCTGAGACGCATGTTCATTTGCTTTTGAAACAAGATTGTCAAGCTAGTCCCACAGAAAACCACGGCTAACCCGTTATCTCTGCCAGGGTGAGCACGGCCCCTCTGATAGGCTGCTGGGGGAAAGATGAACAGGTCACAGGTGCCTGTACAACAAGGTGGGTTTGCTATTGGTTGTAGAGCACCCTAAAAAGGGTGCCAACTACCAAATTTGCTGGTGACACAAAGTTGGGGCAGAAGTGAGGCCCAAAAGATCTCAGCAAGCTGGTGATGTCCAGGGACAAAACAGAGCAAGGAGAGCACACATTACCCAGCAATCCCACCTCTGGGGGTTCACCCAACAGTACTGAAAGCAGGGACTCAGCCCGACCGGCACGGCTCAGTGGTTGAGCGTCGACCTATGAACCAAGAGGTCATGGTTCAATTCCCAGTGTAGAGCATGCAGGAGGCAGCTGATCAATGATTCTCTCTCATCATTGATGTTTCTCCCTCTTTCTCCCGCTCCCTTCCTCTCTGAAATTAGTAAAAATACATTTTTTTAAAAAGAAAGCAGGAACTTGAACATGTTCATAGCAGCATTATTCACAATACTCAAAGGTGAAAACAATTCAAATGCCCATCGATGGATGACTAAATAAACAAAATGTGGTGTGTACTTACAGTGGAATATTATTCAGTTTTTAAAAAAAGAAGGAGCCCGGCCGATGTGGCTCAGTTGGTTGAGCATCTACCCATGAACCAAGAGGTCACTGGTTCGATTCCTTGTCAGGGTACATGCCTGGGTTGCTGGCTCAATCCTCAGTAAGGGGCATTCAGGAGGCAGCCAATCAATATATCTCTCTCATCGATGTTTCTTTCTCTCTATCCTCCTCCTATCCTCTCTAAAAACCTATAAAAATATATTTTCAAAAAAGAAAAAGGAAGGAAATTCTGGTACATGGACAGCTACTGTATGATTCCACTTACATGAGGTACCTAGAACAGTCCGACTCACAGGCAGTAGAGTGGTGGTGGGAATGAAATGGGGTGCTCTTATTTCCTTGTTTGTGCTAACAGTTTCAGTTCTACAAGATGAAAAGAATTGTGGAGACGGACGATGGTGATGGCTGCCCAGCAATGTGAATACACATAATGCCACTGAAACTGTGCACTTAATAATGGGTAAAGTAGTAAAATGTATACCTTATCACATTTTTTTTTTAAAGGCAAGATCGCAAAACGAAGTCCTCCACACCCACTTCTCAAGTGCGGGTCCTGGAGGAAAGGGCTGCGTGTGATGACATTTGGAGATCTGCCAGGCGCCAGTGAGTTTGGGGGCTGCCCAAAACCCACGGGTAAAACCATGACAGCGAGAAGGAAAAGTTCCCAGTCCTGGACAAGAGGGTGCCGCAGTACTCCCCAGTCTGCTCCACTCCAGGCTGTTCCCAACAGGGGTGGGAGTGGGGGGTGGGGGAGAAGGGCCTGGTCAGTGGGGAGCACCCAGGAAGGGGGATGGTGTAAGACCCCACCAGGATTAGCGTGGAAGGAACCTGGAGCATTTGGCGCCGGGAAGCAGAGAGCTGCCCTCAGACTGTGCGTTGAGCTCCCAGGAACCTTCGGAGGCGAGGACTGGGCTGTGTGCGTGGCCAGGACAGAAGCGGCCTTAGCCAACACAAGGAAGAGCTCTCTGGCAAAAACAGGCGACCGGGAGGAGACCTGAGAAAGCAGAGCTCTTACAAACAGGCCACCGGCACAGGCTCCGTTACCGGGAGCCCTAGTCAGAGTAAACAGGCCTCTTTAGTGTGGAACTTTCCAGAGCCTTCCATACGGTCATGTGTCCGAGATTCAGCAGAGGAAAACAGCGCACAGACTCGGCTGACCACGGGTCTCTGCATCTGGGGAATTTCCACCGGAGGAGGCACAACTGACGACCTGGGGCGCCAAAGAGTTAACTTCGGGAAGCACTTCCTCGGGCAATTCCAGAAGGGGTGACCAGTTACACGACCAGGACAGCCGCTTCCACGCTGAGATTTTGAATGAAATGGCCTCCACCCACTGCTCAGCGCACCGCATTCCACCAAAGTCTGCGGAGGAAACTAAAGCCATGAAGGGGGAGGGGGGGTGCGTTCAAGATGGGAACCATTGGGGGCTGACGCCCAGAGGGTTGGGGTCTGAACACTAAGGAAGGAAAAGAGAAGGCAGGAAAGGAGCAGCCCCCAAAACAGGTGAAGAGACTGAGGAGGGTCCAGGAAGAAGAGGTAAACAGGGGCGAGGATGGAAATGAATAAAGATCAGGGAACAAAGCAGGGATTTGTCCTCGGGGTGGGGTTGGGGAGGAGGGCACCAGGAGGACCAGGATTTCTCTGCTCCCCTAACCTGGAGTGACATGCTTCCTCCCCCCCCCACCCCTCCCCAGCACAGAGGGGCTGTGTATAGCAGGCCATGCTTGGGGAGGGGCTTGGAGACTTTCTTGTTGTTTTGTTTTTTAAAAAAATATATATTTTATTGATATTTTACAGAGAGAAAGGGAGAGAGATAGAGAGCTAGAAACATCGATGAGAGAGAAACATTGACCAGCTGCCTCTTGCACACCCCCTACCAGGGATATGCCCGCAACCAATGTACACGCCCCTGACCGGAATCAAACCCGGGACCTTTCAGTCTGTAGACCAACGCTCTACCACTGAGCCAAACCCGTTTTCGGCTTGTTTTTTTTTTTTTAAATCTGGATTCTGATTGAGAGGAGTGCAGAGGTTTAGAAAACCTTTATTTTAGGCCCTGAAGCTTCAGACATTCTCCAGGCCTAAGAAAAAGGACAAATACGTCAGAAAGGGAATCAACACAGCCTGGAGACAGGTTAAGGAACTCCACTTTCTGTGGCCGGGCTGGAAAGTTTGGTTTGACCACCTTTTCCTGCCTGGAGGCAGAGCCCCCCACCCCGGGGGCAGATCCCTGACAGAAGAAAGAGCCGGAGCTGCTGCCACTGCCCCGCTGGGGTCCCGCCGTGAGCCACCAGCTTGGCACAGGAACAGACAGTGTGCAGACAAAGAGGGGGCATCTCCGGGGCCAAGACAGACAGGGGAGGGAGGGGTCAGGAGCCAGCCGCCGCCTTCACTCCTGGGACGCAGCAAAGGCTGCTTTCGTTGCTCCTGCTGGAAGCACCGGCCCGGCGCCATCTCCCTAAGCCCTGGCAGGACTATAAAGTGGTCCCAGGAGCAGCAACTTCACCCCTCCCCGTGGAGCTGGCATTGGTCATTCAGATCGTCCACGAGGGTTTGTCCACGGTCCCTCCCTTCAGGGCCTGCATTTGCAAGAGATGCAAAAAGACTTCCCCATGCCGAAACCGGTTTGGCTCAGTGGATAGAGCATCAGCCTGTGGACTGAAAGGTCCCGGGTTCGATTCCGGTCAAGGGCTTGTACATTGGTTGCAGGCACATCCCCGGTAGGAGGTGTGCAAGAGGCAGCTGATCGATGATTCTCTCTCATCGATGTTTCTAACTCTCTATCCCTCTCCTTTCCTCTCTGTAAAAAATCAATAAAAATATATTTTTAAAAAAAAGACTTCCCAAGTCCCCCGTCATCTTACTGTTTTGTCTGCTCCTCTCCAAGCATCTGAGATGATATGTGTGTGCAGCACACACAATGGGGCTCAGAGTGCCTAATGACCGAAACCGGTCTGCTTTGCAGCTCACGACGCATTGTCTCATATCCCAATCCTTTTCATCTTTACCCGTCCTGTGAAGAATTAATAATAGCCACCTGTTTCGTGTTTTATTGCGAGCTTACTGAGTGCCAGGCACTGTGCTAAAATCACCTCCTTGAATCCAACAGTTCGGTAAAGTGGTGATGAGTCACCCTCTTGATGGATGGTGGCAGCTGAGGTAGGCAGCAAAGCCAAGTCCTGGATGGATCCCAATGAACCTGGGACTTCCAGACAGGAGCTTGGCTTTACATGGGCGTGGGGCACGCAAAAATGATCACTAACCGAGTTATACTATGCTCCCCTCAACTCGGAGGGGGGCGGGGGGAGGCACCGTGCCTACTCAATGTCCCAGTGAACAGACCCATACTGCGACTGTGAGGGTTACACCGCTTACAATTCACGTGTGAAGCCTTTGGCAGAAGTGACAGGAGCCACGGGGCCGAGCCCTGCGTGTGGGTGGGTTCTGACTTTGGTCTTCACGAAGGATGCTTTGGACTGCCCAGATATGCAAGGTCATTCGTTTTTGGCCAAGAGAAAACTGATGTTGCCATCTTACAGACACCTGGAGAAAGTCTCACCGGCCAAGCCCTTCAAATATATTTAAACTGATTTAAACTCCCCCCAACACACCCTCTGGGGGATACAGTACTGTTTGGCTGATGAAGAAGCCAAGCCCATCAAGGTCAACCAGCCCAAGGTCCCTAGGGCCTGGTGAGGTTAACGAGGAGGACATCCGCCCCGATGCCCAGCCTGCAGCCCACCCCCGGGGCTGGGAGGCAAGGCCACCAGAGGCGGGTTCTGGGGAAGGAAGATTTGACATCAGGCCAGTCCTCACCCAGTGCCGAGGCGGCCCCTCCCAGGACAGCTCCCAGAGACAGGTTAGCCAAAGCTACGGTGGAGAGGAGTTTCTGGGCAAGTCCGGTGTCAAAAAGATGAGGGCCTTTCTGACAGTTGTAAGATTCCCTACACTATTCCCACATCCCACGGTGGGTGTGGCTGCAGGTGCCGGGGGTGCAGACCCTGAGCGGAGGGGCCCGAGGGCACAACAACCTGCTTCCGTGCGCCCCGAGCTCTCTTCCGTCAAACTCTGGGGCCTGCGGGGAAGGCGAATGGGGTTGGGCATGTCCTCCTCATTCTGGAAAACGCTTTTGCTGCCTGCCCCCATGAAAACACTGTCCCGTGCCTCGCTGGGGCTCACTCTCTCCTTCCAAGCCTGGCCCAAACCTGCACTCACGCCCCCACCGTTTCAAACCATCAAACTATTTTCTTTCCCTCCCCACGGTTTACATCTCTCAAATGCCTGCCGGCTTATTAGAATTCCCTTAAGCCCTGGGCTCCCCACTACTAACATCTTAGCTCCTTTTTTTTTCTCTATAATTTAAATTTTAACCCAGCGACTTCTTATTAAAGACAACCCAGGATTTTAAAGAAAAAACCACATATAATCCCAAAACCTAGCACCCTTTTGTGTTTCTTGGGGCTTCCTGCTGGCCCTCCTCGGGACTGGTGACCTTTCCCCATGCTTTTGCTTTAAAATGTCCGCAGCCCCGCCCTGGCCGGCGTGGCTCCGTTGGTGGGGCGTGGGCCCGCGCTCCAAGAGGCTGGCAGAGGACTCCCAGCCAGGGCACCCACCGGGGTGCAGGTCCAATCAGTGGAGAGGCCTGCGGGAGGCAGTGGATGGATGATTCTCTCTCATCATTGATGTTTCTATCTCTCTCCCCCTCTCCCTTCCTCTCTCTGAAATCAATTTAACACACACACACACACACACACACACACACACACACACAAATAAATATATTTTTTTAAATCTTTAAAATGTCCTCGGTCCCCAGGGGGCCGTGTGCCCCGGGTGAGCCGTGTGTCCCAGGGGAAGCAGTGGGACCCGGGGGGAGGGGCGGTGTGAACCAGAGGAGGAGCGGACTCTATTCGTGTGGTCCTGAGATGGTCACCATAAAACAAGCAGATTGTCAAATGACAGTGGGGAGGGGAAGGAGACCTGGGGGGAGATAAGAGAACAACCGAAGGACTGGTATGCATGAATATAAGTACAACCAATGAACACAGAACTCTGGGGAGGGAGGGCATAAATGGGAGGTGGGGTGGGGGGCAATGGTAAGCTATGTACACATATAATACCTTAATAAAAAAAATAATAAAATAAAATAAAAAATAAAATGTCCTCAGTCCCTGTCGTCTGTCTGCTCTCCAGGTTTTGTTGGGGAGAGACTCTGGTCCGAGCAGCCCGGGGGATGGCCCTGCTGACACAGGCCGGGTTCAAGCCCAGCCCTGCCACTCACTTGGGAGAGGCCTGGGCGGGGGCCCTCTGCAGGCGGGGTGAGCGGGCCATCCAGGGTGGGAGAGGGCCAGACGGAGATAAGACGCCTGCTCTGGGCCCGCACCTGGGCGGCGGCCAGCACGGGGGAGCGGCTTCTAAAAGCAGTGCCTGTCTGCAGCCGCGAAGCAAAGCTGACAGCTCCCAGGGCTTCTGCTCGGCGCTGTGGCCCACACCCAACCAGGCCTCAACCAGGTCCCACCATCTTAGCGCTCCGCAGGGAGCCCAAACCCACAGCCTGCGGGGCTCCACCAGCCCTCACGGAGGGACCCCGCCTCGCCGGCCTACCTCAGAGGATTAGGTCTGCTCCCAAGGGCCCACTCTACCGCCTGGGGTGGGTGAGCAGGGCCAGACCGAGATCTCTGAACTCGAGGCTATGTGTGCCTGGGACCCAGAAAAGCCCCCAGCCTGGCCGGAGGGGTCAGGGGTGCCTAGTCCTCACCCCACCAAAGGCCCGCTACTAGCAAGGGGCCGAGGGCCAGTCTCCAACGTGGGCCCAGAGCTGGCAGCTCCTTTTTCCACGAGTCGCTGGGCTCCCGCTGTGCGGAGCCCCTGGGTGTTCTTGGCTTTCAACACACAAGTAATCTTGCCTTAAAGGAAGAAAGAAGCCGCCAGCTTTTGTCCGGCTAAGGCTCAGCCATCGGAAACTCCCCCGGGACCCCTCAGGAGGGGGCTCTCAGGGGGGTGTCGGTGCCCCAGAAAATGCCTTAGTGTTTGGGGGATCATGCCTCAGACCTCACCAGGGTATCGGAACACCCCCCCCACTTTTCTTTCAAAAGGCCTTGCATGGAAATTGTGCATTTCAAACAGGCAGGGGCTGGCTACTCCAAGTGTGGTCCCGGGACCAGGTCACCCGGGATTGTCAGAAACGCAGCATCAGGCCCCACCCCAGACCTGCTGGGTCCGAACTGGCGTTTTTATGGCTCCTGCTGGGGCCCAGGCTCTTTCAGGTAGGAGAGAGGCACTGTGCCAGACTCTCCCCACGGTGAGTGGCCTCTCCTGGGGCCCCCCTACCTTCTCACTGTGCGGATCCCCATCTGGCCTATCCCCATGAGCCTCAGGACTCCCCAAGGTCACAGGACTGGCCCTCCTCCTCCAGACCCCCCCGTGGCCCATTCTCTCAGTCTCTGGTTTCCGAGTCTTTGTGTGGGACCCCCTCCACCTCCCAGCTGTCAAGTCATCTGCTGCTCCTTCCTTCCTTCTTTCCTTCCTGCTTGCTGCAGGGAAACCAGATCTCCACGTGCGCTACCACCGCTTGCAAAGGTAAGAGGAAGCAGGCTCTGGGCAAGGGCCCGGGGGACTCGCAGGAGTTAAGTACGAAAGCCGGAGCCCAAAGTCTTTGGTTTCCAATCGGGCTGCTCCCAGCCAGCTTTGTCCAATGAGCTTTGTCAAGCTCTATTCACCCCCTCACTCACCAGCAGGCTCCCAGCTACCCGGGGCCACTCCCGCGCAGGAGGGGAGCACAAAGACCAGTCCCAGCGGGAAGCCGAGGGACAAAGGGACAGCTGAGCTGTGATAAGGCCGGAACTTGAACTTGGGCAGAGCTGGAGTGGAAGGAGGTGCTGGGACAGAGGAGCAGAGGTGCTGAGAGGGAGCCGCCATCACCAGTCTAGTCCGGAGGTGCCAGGATGTCCCAGAAGGGGGCACAGGGCCCCCTCTCACAAAGCATCCTGGGAGAGGTGTGTCTGCCAAAGGGCAACAGGGGGCGGCCCTGGAAGAGCCGGAGGCAGAGACGCAGCATCAGAGAGCTGTTTCAGAAAGACCTCTCAGCTCTGCGAGCAGAAAGGATTTTGTGAGGGGTCGGGGGTGAGCAGACTGAGGCAGGGGGCCCAGTGCAAGGGATGCCACGTAGTCATCCACGTGAGGTGGGGGTGGGACCGGGTACCGGTGAACGCCAGCTTCACCTGTCCTGGGCACAGCCAGTGCCCGTTCTGGCCAATGCCTTCCTTTTCTGGCACACGGCCAACCTCTTGGCAGGCTGCAGGAGGCCAGTGGAGGCTGGGTCTTGTCCCCACTGTCAGCCACCGCACCCTGTAGTTCCACACATCGTACTGAAAGCTCATAAAGAAAAGCGGGGGCATACATCTACACAATGGAATACTATGCTGCCATAAAAAAGGAGGAATTCTTAATCATTTGCAGCGACCTGGATGGAATTGGAGAAGATCATGCTGAATGAAATAAGCCAGTCAATGAAAGAGAAACACCACATGACCTCACTCTTTTATGGGTAATAAAGAACACTATAAACTAATGAACAGAAAGATACCATATTTGCCGGCATATAAGACGATTTTTTGGCCCTGAAAAATACCGTATTTGCCGGCGTATAAGAGACTGGGCGTATAAGACGACCCCCTAACATTTCCACTCAAAATACAGAGTTTGTTATATACTCGCCGTATAAGACGACCCCCCACTTGGAGGCATATTTTTCAGGGCCAAAAAATCGTCTTATACGCCGGCAAATACGGTAGATATAGAGACAGTAAAGCAACAAGCAGACTGTCGAATTAGAGCAGGGAGGGTAGGGAGATCTGGGGGAGATAAGAGATCAACCGAAGGACTTGTATACTTTCATATAAGTACAACCAATGGACACAAAACTCTGGGGAGGGAGGGCATGTATGAGAGGGGGGGAGCAATGGTAAAATATGTACACAGATAATAATTTTATTAAAAAATTAATTATAAATAAATAAAATATTAGTTTAAAAAAAGAAAAGAAAAGCGGGGCAGCCCTGGCCAAATAGCTTAGTTTATTAGAACATTGTCCTGATACGCTAACATTGTGGGTTCGACCCCTAGTCAGGGCATACACAAGAATCAACCAATGAATGCATAAATAAGTAGAAAACAAATCTCTCTCTCTCTCTCTCTCTCCCTCCCTTCCTCTAAAATCAATTAAAAAGATTTTAAAAAGTGGGGGCAGAGCTGAGCTCCCCCACTACAGAACACCACCTCGCAGGACAGCAGAGGGGAGGCAGAGCCGGGCGGCTGCTACTCAGGCCTCAGTGCAATCAGGGAAATCAGTCCCAAATGCGTGCCGGGGATGGCCCTACTGGGGCCCACCACGTGGATTCGGGAAGAGAGATGGCAAGGGGTGATGGCACGGGACAGCAGCTCGCTGCACCAAGCCGCCAGGCCCCAGCCTCACGCCCTGAATCTGGATGCCAGAGCGCAACAGTGGGAAGACCTCAGTACAAACCCTCCGCCGATGCCAGCAACCCAGAGTGCAAACAAAGCCAACCAGTCCCCACGGCCACCCCCAAAGGAACGTGCCGGAGAGAATGCCATCACAGGCCAGTGGGGCAGTATTTCAGCCACACGGAAGGCACAAACGCCCTCTGACCACGAATGAACGGTGGGGTGCAGAAGGAAGAGCCCCGGAAAGCTTCTGACTCAGCAACGCAAGTGTCACAGTAACCATCCCTCCTGCTGGCGCCTGGATGGCTCCTCCTGAGCGAGGAAGGAGGAAGACCGCGGTGGCTGGGAGTGTGCTCCCGGGTCAGACTCCCCTGGCTCACTCCCCTGTGACCTCATGTGCTGTGTGTCCTCGGGCAAGTCACTCCCCCTCTCTGGGCTTCCAATTCCCCTTTTGTCCAGTTGTGGCCAAAATGAAAGGAAGGCAGAGAAGCGCTCAGCTCATCATATGAGGGCTCCCGTTCCTGGCTTTGGTTGCTACTGTGTTTCCCCGAAAATAAAACACCCTCCGAAAATGAGACCTACCTAATGGAAAAATAACACACCCCCTGAAAATAAGACCTAGCGCATCTTTGGGAGCAAAAATTAATATAAGGCACTGTCTTATTTTCGGGGGAAACAGGGTGTTATCTCTTTAAGAGAAAGACCCTCATCCTGGGGGGCCCCCCCTTCGTCCTTTGGAAATCGGGGCACTCTTGCTGGTGTTGGGCAAATATGGGCTGGGACTGTTTGGGGACAGGGGAATGGGGCGAGTGGGTCTGGGAATCGAATTCCAGGCAATCCATCCCGAAAGGAGGTGAGACGAAAGGACCCGGGTTGTGAGGACACAACAGTCTGGTCCCAAGGGAAACCTCTCTGGACCAAGACTGGTTGGAGGGAGGGGTGGGAAAAGGCTCTTCTTCTCATCAGGGATGTCAAGACAGACGGGTGACGGTGGGTTCTTTGCTGTGAATGTGCAGTAAGGGGGTGCTCCCCCCCTTAGCTCCCAACTTTCCCCCTAAAAGTAAGTCCTGAGGGGCCAGACCACCAGGCAGAGGAGCCCCCGGAAACCGAGCTCTGGGAATTCCCAGGAGCCCTGTGAGCTGCGGGGGACCAGTGCCCCCCAAACAACCGGGGGTTTTCATACCCAGGCTTGGTCAGGCCTGGGGCAGCCCCGCAGTGCCCCGCCCCGCTTGACCCCCCAAGACCAGGAGGAGTCTGGGAGGAACCGGCCCGGGGGAGGCACAGGCCTGGGGGGTGGGGAGCTGAGGTGGGCAGCGGAGGGCGAGGCAATCGCCCCAAACCGGGAGGAGGGGCACCTGGCCGCCGCCCCCCCCCCCCCCCCCCCCGAGCCCGGCTCTGCACCCACTGCTCCCCTGCCGCCTGTCCCTCTCCCCTGTCCCTGCTCCGGGCTGGCACCACCTTAAATCCAGGGGCCCTGCGGGCCGGAGGGACCTGCAGCTCCCTTAGCGGAAAGAACATGGGGCTGGAACTGGCGTGACCTAATTACGGCTGTGACCGCACACCAAGCAGTCACGCGATCTTGGGGACAACCTGAGAAGGTGGTCACTTACCTTTTTCCACATCTCACTTACAGGCGTGTGCCCGTGTGGCGTGTGGCCCGTGTCACGGCTAGAAGGAACTGTACCACCCCAATGTGGAGAGCGGGCTCCCGTTCCTCTGACAGCCTGAGCCGCCCCGCTCCCCGGGCCCTCACTGGGGCCTCGCTGCAGCTCAGAGGGAGACCCGCTGCCGGGACCCTGGCGCCCCGGCCCTCCTATGGCCCTGGGCCTGGCCCCGGGGTGACGGGGGGGGGGGGGGGGGCGCTGGAGGAAGAAGTTAGCCACACAACCATAAAGACCCAACCCTGCCTTCCCAGGGCAAACCCTATGGAGGGGGAGGGGAACCTCACGAAATCAACAATAACGGACAGTTCTATAATAATAGCTAAGTGCAACCAATTGGACAACGCGGGGTGTGGGGGAGAGGCTGTGGGGGGCCAGCAGGCAGCAAGAGGAGGGCCAGGCTGGGGGGCCAGCCCGAGAGGAGGCAATAGCGGGCGGGTCCTGGCCTTGAGGTCCTCAGGAGGACTTTGTTCCCCGGCCACAGGGAGCTACCAGATGTTGTATGTTGTCCCCAAAGGTTCTGAAAAGGAAAACAAGGCACTGTAATGAGATCTGGGCTCTGGCAAGAGGATGGATGGGAGGAGGACAGTTAGGAGGAAGCTGCCCGGGCCTCGGGCAGGTGGTCCCGTGAGACCTGGAGGTCAGGAAGCCCGCAGAGGCTGTGCCACACGTGGCCCCACCTGGCTGTGGAGGGCAGCTGCCAAGGACAGCTGAGATTTGGAGCCTAGGAAGCTGGGGGTGGGATATTAGTTAACGAGAGAAGCGCATTGGCACAGGGGACAAGCGCGCAGGCGGCCTGGGGTCCAATCTCACTGCTTCCACCATGCGGGACATTGGGCAAGTTACTTAGCTTCTCTGTGCCTCAGTTTCCTCGTCTGTGAGTGGGCAGTGATAACAGTACCCGCCTCAGTGATTCTGATGTGTAAATGCTAGAAGCAGTGCCCGCACACAGTAGGCACTCTGTAAGCAATGTTGTTAGGTGGGGTCAGGAGAGCCCGGTGCTCAGTAAAGTTGGCCTTTGTGGTGGGTCAAACATGAGGGTGGGGCAAGCATGAGGCGTCTAGGGAGGGGCAGAGACCCGGTCACAGGGGCCTCGCTCAGCACAGTGGGCGGGATCGGGGACAGCACCTCTCGAAGGCCAGGACAGAGCGCCCCAGGTCCCTTGGGCACAGAGAGGGTGGCCAGCAGCCAGATCTTCCTGTTGGAGAGGTGACGGCTGGGGGCCACTGTCCCGGGCACAGCGGGTGTTCAGTGAGCAGTGCTGAGTGGGGCTGCGGGTCCACCGAGCTGTCTAACCCCAGCGCTGGGACCAGCTGCAGCCTCAGGTCCCCCTGCCATTCCCACCAGGATGGGGTGGAGGGGCCAGCCCCGAGCAAAGGGCATCCTCCTCCTTACTTCCCACAAACCAGGCCCACGCTGGCCAAGGGCTAAAGGCCTGTCGGCGACCCAGGGCAGCCTTGCGTGGTGAGAGACCATGCAGCTACACCACCCCCCAGAGGTGGGGTCTTCCCTTCGGAATCAGGCCCCAGCGAGGCGGGAGGGAAACCACTGCTCTGCCCCGCCCCTGCCTCCCTCAGCCTCCCGCCGGCCTGGGACCGGGGACTGGCCAGGGAGACCGCTGCTGGCCCTGGCCACCCAGCCCTCACCTCCAAAAGCAAAGAATGTACCTCCATTCAGCCAGCACGGGGGAGCCGGGGCTGAGATGAAAAGAAGATAAAACCAGGCCCAAACATCCCACAGCCTCCCACCCACGCCTGGTGCAAAGGCCTCCGTGCCCAGAGAGGCGCCCTAGCAACAGAGCCCAGGCGGCACTGAAGGGCACGGGGCCCTCAGAGCACTGACTCCGGCCAACGACGGTGGCTGGCCCCGCGCACTCACCATCTCTCCCCTGCAGCCCTCCCCAAAGGAGGGACTCAGAGACTGGTGAGGATGGAGAGTGGAGGTCTGGGGAGAGAGGAGGGAGAAGCGGGGGAGGCATCAGCAAAGAGTTTTCGAAGACAAAGCAGGGGAGGAGGGCACCCGATCAACTTGCCCAGGAAGCCAGCTGGCCCTCCAGACGCAGCGGCGGGGTGGCAGGTCCAGCAACGCCAGGCTCTCGGTAAGGTAAAAACTACTTCCGGCAAAAGCCATTTTGCTGAGCTGGCCTAGGGCAGTGGTCGGCAAACTCATTAGTCAACAGAGCCAAATATCAACGGTACGACGATTGAAATTTCTTTTGAGAGCCAAAATTTTTAAACTTAAACTTCTAATGCCGCTTCTTCAAAATAGACTCACCCATGCCTTGGTATTTTGTGGAAGAGCCACACTCTAGGGGCCAAAGAGCCGCAGGTGGCTCAAGAGCCGCAGTTTGCCGACCCCGGGCCTAGGGAATGTTGACACAGACACACATCCTCTACCCCCAAACACACACACACACACACACACACACACACACAGCTGTCAGGGATCCACAGCCACAGGCGGAGAGAGACCAGAGGGGTCTCCACTAAAACAGCACGAGTGAGTGTCCCCGAGAAACACCCTCTGCACTCAGGCATCCAGGAGCCACCGGGAATGAGTGGGCTGCTTGCTACCTGGTCTCGGGAATCCAAGCCTGTGACTAAGCCCGACTCATGTACACACAGTCACAGAGGGACAGAAGAGAGCCGCGGCACAGTGCTCAGGAAAAGACCCGGAGGACACAGGGGCCCCTTCCCTCCTCAATGACAGAAGTCCTATTGTGGCCCCGCGGGGAAGGGAGCCCTATTGTGGTCTGATCACCATCATCGCCTTCCTCTGGGCAGTCCCTGGGCGGGGTGGGCCCGTGACCCCGTGCTGGCCACGGGATGCCAGAGGCTGGCTTAGGGGGAGACGTGGGGAAGCTTCCCTCCTTGTTGAGAAGAACCCCAGGTCTTTCCTGCCTGGGTGTGACTTGGAGAGCCTGGTCCTCTTGCTCTCGGCACACAGATAAAGCCAGCGGAGAGAGCGGTAGGCGGCAGAGAAGGACCGGACCCTAGTCCGTGGTGGAAGCAGCCAGCGGGCCCGAGGGCCTCCCTGCTCTCTGGATCCCTGTCAGGCGAGCTGGTGCGTTTCTTTACTGACCGGTGGGCTGGGGGCAGGGTTTCCTGCCACGTTAGCCAAAGGCCCCCCACCTGACACACGACAGGACGGCACAGCCGCCTCAGCACCCTGTTTAGGAGCAGACACCTGGCCTGGTGGCAGGGATCCCTCGGGAGCGGAACGGCATGAGGCTTCCGTTCTTGAAGTCGCACATAAATATCTCTACTATTTTACAAGAAAATTTAAACAGGAAACGTACTTTTATAATGGAAAATAATGTGTGTTTCTTTAAGCTGTGAGATTCTAATCTCCTCTTTCTCTTCAAACCAATGGGTCTCAACTATGTCTGGGGAAACGGGTCACAAACCCTTTGGAGGATCTGAAGACTGGGGGGGGGGGGGAGGGAGGGGGGCTCTGCTCTAACCAAGAGGCTCAAGGAGGCAGACACCCAAGGCCAAGGTCTCTGTGCCCCCACGTTTTTCTTTCTGCCTGAAGTTTGTAAGCCCCTCCAGAGCTTGACCGTAGCCTGGCTCAGACACACCTTGGACCACCTCTCAGGGCAACCCTTCTGAGGGTGCAGAACATCACACAGGGGATCCCGGCTTCTGCCTCTTTTCCACCTCAGGAACTGAGGTCAGCCCCGGGGAGGGAAACCCCAGGCCAATGACCGGAAGTGAGGAAGGAGGAGTGAGACCACCACAGAACCATGTGGCCCACCTCCTGCCCTCCGAGGTCACACAGGTCCCCCCAACGCTCCAAGCTCTCAGCCCCCCCATCCTCTGGCTCCAGAAGCCTCCGTCTGAATTCCTTCCCAATACTGGCTGGCTTCTCTGACTGTGTCCAGAAATACCAGGACCTCCTGCCACGAGGGCACAGAATGCAACACCCTCACAGGGTGGGCTAGGCTACCTGGGGTGTCTTGTACACGGGTGGGGGGCGGCTTTTCCAGGACTTCCGTCCATCCTGTCAAGCAGCATCCTGTGAAATCTGAGCCGCTGCTGAGTTTGTTGAGCCCTGGCTGGTGTGGCTCAGTTGGCTGGGCATCATCCTGTCCTCCTGGGCACCGAAGGTTGCCGGTTAGATTCCGGGTCCGGCTCTAACCACTCAGACGTCCCTGCACGTAGGCCCCCCAAGGAGTATCTAGGCTGTAGGACCGGGGGACTTTGATCATCAGCACTCAAGGGAAACAGAAGCAGGAGGCCACAGAAGCTTTTTCCAGGAGGACCGCAGAATGCGACGGAGGCCCAGCACTGTGAGTGCGTCAGAGGGTATGCAAGAGAGAGCACGGGTGTCACATGCACATAGGCATGTGTCCGTGTGACAGGGTGACTGAGATGCACATTCATGAAACAACAAGCGAAGGGCAAACATTCACCAAAACCTGAGGGTGTGCTGGGCTCCTGACCTCAGCACGTCTTCCCCGAGGCAGACCAGCCTGGCAGGCCCCAGCTCCCGAGACCCACGGGCTCAGCCACGCTGCAAAACCAAACACCATGTAGCCCTGGGTAAGCCAGACGCCCCCACACTCAATGGAGAAGGTATTTCTACTTCCTAGTTGGACTGAGGTGGGGGGAACCTCGGGGCTGAGAGCCTGAGTCCCCTGGACGGTACAACCTTGAATCAGGCACTTGTTAACTATTTTTTTTCACATAATGTAAGTCTTTAATAACTCACTCAATTCCAAGTTTCGTAAGATGAGATGGCTCTGTAATAAGGAGGGTGGAGGGCACTTCTGAGAGAGAGAGGGAGGAGGGAGAAAACCAGCAAAGAAAGAACTACAGGCGCGGTGCACGGCAGGCGCTCGCCGCGCATGCTGGCAAATAAAAACAAGCAGTGCTCACGGGGCGAAGGAGCAGTTCCAAGTCACGCTGACTTCCTGCCAGAGACCAAGGCCCCGAAACAGAAGCCAGCCGGGGTTCTGGCTGAACACCCCCCAGGAATTCAAACAAGCCTGGGTTCCCTCACCCCAGCGTCACCCAGCACAGTCCAACGTGCAGACCCAGTGCAGGTGAGGCCAGGTGAGGCCGTTTCAAACCCAAGGGCATCCCTGTGGCCGCAGCGACAGGAAGGTCAGACGTTCTCCCTCCCTACGGGGCGAAAGCACTCAGCTCCCATCTACTTGCATCTCCTTTCCAGTCTTTAAAGTCAATTCACTCAAAAGATGTGGATGAGTTTGGGTGAAGCCCCTCACCTCTAGCCCCCCACCCCCCCAACAAAGCTCCTTAAGAAGGCTCCTTTCACCTCTTTGGCAAAACCCCTCCAGTCCCACACCCCCTTTCTCCCTCCTCAGAGAGGGAAGAGAAAAAGGAAACTAGGGGGATGGGGGGGAGACGAGGAACGAAGAGTTCCAAGACAACCTCTTCTTTTCGGGGTTCAGTGGTGACCCGGGAACTGGGTGTTGGCAGGGTGTCCATGACATCATCATTTCGGATTCTTAATAAAAAGACGACTTTCCCGCAGCCAAATGCTCCTCTTCCCACCCTCTCTTTGGGGAATTGAGACACAAGCTTTTAAAACGCTGCAAACACATCACAGCTGCATTCTCAGACGCTGCATTTGGGTCCTGCCCTGAAGTGGCCGCCCTCGTTACCTCCCCCTCCGAGAGAGGCCCCTGGCGAAGGTCCAGGGTAATTGAAATTTCCTGTCTAACCTTGACCACTCCGCCAGCTCCTGTTACAGCCCTGGACACACACTGCAGAGTCAGTTTCTCCTGGGCCTTCTCACTCTTCGTTTAAAATCAGGCCACTATTCTGTAGGCTCAGGCTATCTAGTGACACACTTGGAAACGGAGAGGGAACTTTCTCTGGCCCGGCCGACGACGCCTCTGGCTTCCCACACTCATTAGAAAATCCTCTTTATTCAACTCACCGCTGAGGAGCCAGGATACAAAGACCCAATCGCCCCCTGCCAAGAACCCAGCCCGCTCACAGGCCGCGAAGGAAGGATCCAGTTGTTTGGTGTGTGTGTGTGTGTGTGTGTGTGTGTGTGTGTTTTAATCTTGAAAAACGTAAGAAATCCCCAGGCAAAATACTTTTAAATACAAGCAATCGCCTTTAAAAGTTCAAAGCATGTTTTGCAGCTATATCTACGTGAACAGATATCTCCACGTGAATTCTCTACGTGAATCTCTCTAGCCCCCAACGAAAGAAGGAGCGTGCTCTATACCGGTCAAGTCAGGTTCTGAGCAAACTCCAAAGGGACATCGGAATCTGGATCTAGAAACTCTGGTTAGAAGTAAAATTCCTACTGAAAGTAATTGCACACCTGGCACCACTGGGGCGGGGGGGAGTTCCATTGGATTGGCTTTGTTCTTATAGTTAGATAGATGGAAACTCCGTTTGGATTAGGACTGGGCTACGGGGAGACTGATCCTCTTCTGTTGGGGGTGGGATCATGCTGGCTTTGGTTAGGTCTCTGACCTTCCTAAATCTGAGGGCATCCTTGAACAGACTTTCCCCAGACCTCCCAGAAGGTGGGGGAGGTGACATTCATGGTGCCCCATGGTCTGGGTATCTCTGCTCACTCACAATAATGGGTTGAATAGCTCCTCCCCCCACCCCCAAATTCATGGTCATCCAGAACCTCAGCATGTGACTTTATTTGGAAATAGAGTTTGCAGATGCAATAAATTAAGAGGAACTCACACTGGACTATGGTGGGCCGTAAACCCAATGACTAGTGTCCTTATAAGAAGGCCACGTGAAGACACATACAGGGAGCGCACCATGTGGCTATCAGGGCAGAGGGACCAGCACCCACTGCACGTGGGGATTTGCTGCCTGCCGGGGCTGGTGTAGTCAAGGCCCTTTTGTAAGATGAGGGGTGTGTCTGTCAACTAGAGTCTCTGCCATGTTCTAGGCACCAAGGGTGGATGAACACCTAAAGTGACAAAGTCTCCCAGCCAGAGGAGCCCCAACCTCGGTGAGGCAGGGAGGGCAAAGTTTCAGCGGCTCCCGGATGTGGGGAACGGGGAGAAGCACCTGCAGGGTGCTCATTAGCTCAGGCGGGAGATGCTTACGTGTGTGGAAGCTCAGGGGGTGGCCGAGGAACCCTTGTTTTTGTAGGGTCTGGGTGGCGAGGGTCTGGCATTGACAAAAGGGAGGTAGCGGGCTTAAGAAGAAGAGAAACTGAGCACCTGGATCCAGCCATCCCTGACCCCACTGCCTTATCCCCTCTGCTCCTCATAGGCAGCCAACTAACACACTTACCCTCGCAAAGACTTTCCTGCAGGGGAAAAAATATATAGTAATAAAAATAAGTAAATGAAACCCAAACCACTGCAAAGCAACTTGAAGAAGGTCCCCAGATGCCCTCCCTGGATCCAACCGGACTGGGGGAACTATGGGTCTTCCCGTGAAAGGCGTAACCCCAAACGAATCCGTGGGACTCTGATGAACCACTCACTCCCTGATTGTCCTTCCACCTCTGCCCCAGTTGCAGGCATTTCTTTTGCCCCAACTCAGTTTTCCTTCGTCACCCCATCGGGTGTCAGCACCAGGCAACAGCGCCTGGGAGCCAGGGATTCGGAAATTGGGGTGCCAGACAAGCAGAGGAGGCTCGGCGGCCCCCGGGTGCCTGTCTCTCTGCTGACCTCCCCGCGGGGGCTGGCGCTGGACTGCAGCCCAGCCTCGGGCTCAAGCCACCCAGCGCCAGCCACACGGAGCCCTTAAATAGAACCTCCACGGGGAGGACAAACATTCCAGGAGCTTTAAAAACGCCCCAAGCATGACCTGGCCGGAGGCCTCGGCTCCCCCAGACATTTTTCTGGTCCTGGCCCTATTCTGGAAATCATATTAATAGCTCGGTTCGGAGCTCACGGTGTGCCAAAATAATTGATGGCCTTCCAGGGCAAGGAACGGCTACTGCTCCCATTCTTCAGATGAGAACACTGAGCTCCCTCCGCCTAGTGGGGGGCTCTCTGCTCTGCCCACCCCGCCGGGTGGGGCTTGCCCAGCCGGACAAGAACGAGCCCCCACGGGGACGGCTGCCGGCTGCCGGCTGCCGCGTCGGTTCGGACCGGGGCCCGCAGACAAGGCGACGCCCCCAGGAGGCTCCGGGGACCCGCTCGCTCCAGGAACGCCCCGATCTTTTGCGACGAGTGGAACCAACTCCCCGTTCTCAGCCTCTCCTTGGTACATCGGACCCCGAGCGGCAGCCGAGGATACCTTTCCTCTTTTATTTTAAAAGATAAAGGACCGCAGGGCTAATTTCTCCCTTGGGAGATAAAAGCTGGCAGGTGAGGCGCGCGGGCGCGTCTCCCCGTTTCCTAGAAGTTGTGCTCGGGTGCAAACCGCGGAGCCGGGCTGCGGAGGGGGCGGGCCCCGCGGTGGCCGCCCGGGGCCCCGGGAGCCGGGACCTGGGACCCGGGACCCGGGCTCCGCTGCCCCAGGGGAGGGGGCTTCTGAGCTGGGTCTGCGGCCCTGCTGTCCGCGCCCACAGCCCCCGGTCGGGTTGTCCACCGCGCCGGCGTAGAGACTCGGGGAGCGCGGGGTCCGGGGCGTTGGGTACAAGGCGAAGGGCACCCCAGAGATGCCCGCACGACCCCACCCTCCCGGTCCGAGCGGAGCCCGCGGGGGACTCCCGGCCCGAGGGACGGACGCCCGGCCGCCTCCCGGCGCGCCCTCCCCGGGCCCGGGCGCAGGGCCCCCGGGCGCGCGGCGCGGGGGCGCTCACTCTTTGAACTGGCGCTCCAGGTCCTTGATGAGGCGGCGGCTGAACTCGGGGAACTCGGTGTAGGGGTTGAAGACCTTGCCGCGGCGGGGCCGCGCCGCGCCCTCGGTGATGTTCAGCCGCCGGCTCAGCTGCGCGCTCAGCTCGGCGGCGGCGGGCGCCCCGGGCTCGGGCTCCGGGGCCGCGGCGGCCAGGGGTGCGGGCTCCGGCGCCGGGGCAGCGGCGGCCAGGGGTGCGGGCTCCGGGCAGCCGTCCTGCGCTGCCCCCGCCTGCAGTCTCCGCTGCAGCTTGCGCGCCAACTCCTCGCTGGCCATCGCGGCGTGTGCGCGACGCGGGGACTCGGGGCCCGGCACGCGCGTCCGTCCGGCTCGCGGCCCGGCGGCGCTCTGCCCGGCGGTTGGGAGGAACCGCGGGCGCGGGCCGGGCGGGCAGGGCGGGCAGGGCGGGGCCGCGGCGTTAAGGAGGCGCCAGGGCGTGGGGACCGCCCGCCCCGCCGCCGGAGGCGCAGGTGTCTGCGCGTCCCGGGACCTCGGCCCGCTCCCGGCGCCCGGAGGCCTCGGACCTCAGACCCGCTCTGACCTTGCGGCCCACGCCCGCTGGGGGGGGAGGGGGAGGAGGAGGGCGGGAGCCCCGGGACCCTGGGGTCCCGGGAGGAGCGGCAGCGGGAAAGGCTCACGGCCGTTCGGATGGTTCCTTCTCTTCCCCCAACTGGAGGCGCACGCGCGGCCCGGGACCGGCTGGGGGTCGGGGGAGCCCAGCGCCCCCGGGAACCACCCACAAGCCCCCACGACCCAGGGGGACACACCCATGGGTTCGGAGGTGGGAGGGCGGGAGGTGCCCGCGGGGAGCGCCGCGGGGCAGGGAGCTGCTTGGCAAACACGCATGGAAAAGAAATGTTTACAAAACACAACTAAAAATACTGAAAACAAACAAACAAACAAACAAAAAGAAAAGGGAACCAGGAGCCAGAGGGAACTCGTGGCTGCCCTGAGGTCAGAGACCAGCGCAGCCCCAGGGAATCCGGCTTTTCTGCGACGGGCTCAGAAGGAAGAGAAAGACCCTTGAAAATAAATAATTCCGCATTTTTACCAAAAGGGCAAAACAAGCACCGTCGTCATCCTCCCCGAGGAAGGCTGATGCGGGTGGCTGTTACATCAGCCTAGAGAAATGTCTTGTAAACACAGATCTGCCCCAGCCCAGCCAGACTCGGATCTGACGGCCCCTGGGGCTGCTCAGGCTGGAGTGTCTGCGACCCAACCGGCGGGGGGCGCCAGAGGCCCCGGGTGGGCCTTTGGCTGACCTTGTAGGGCACGCAGAGGTCCAGCAGGGATTGTGGGCCTCTGGAAGGGTCTAATGAGGAGGGAGAGGAAGGGTATTAGGGAAAATATTACGTTTGAACTAAAGGTGTCAAATAAAATGTCTTAACATCCCTACTTGACAAATTGATTTGATGGGTTAAATGGCCAGGGAAAGCCTTGTCAGGAGAGGTGCCATTAACATAATGACCAGCAGGAAGTGAGGGTGCCAAACAGTGACCAGGCCCAGAGCGGGGCCCACACAGGAGCGGGAGAAACCCCTCCCTGTGTTATCAGCATCGCCTTACTTTCCTCCTCACGTTCTAACTCTTCCCCTATCAGAGTTTCCCAAACTTTTGACATATGTGTACCCCTCGTCAAAAAAAAGGGGGGGATGTATTTTAATAACAATCAAAATATATTTATTTATTCTTTTTTGGTACATACACAAAATAATAATAAACGAAAAATAAAATTACTCATAATAAAATATAAATAAAAGTTATATTATAAATAACATTCATTTGCACACCGGACCATCTCACGCCTCACAAGACTGTCTTGACTTGACTCACGAGAACGTAGAATTAGGCGCAGCTAAGCATGGTGCAGTGCATATCCCCACCAAACTCCGGTGCAACGCGTACCCCCACCACACTCTTCCCGTACCCCTGGGGGTACGCGTACCACACTTTGGGAAACACTGCATGGTTCCAGAGGGTCCTCAATTACTTCTTTCTTTCCTCCAGGGATGTCGAGGTCTTTTTTGGGTTTCTGTTTGGAAAGTCCTTACAGTGATCCACGTAGCTTTCCCCAGGATGGCTCAGGCCCTAACAGGGTCTTCTCTCCTTTCTCTTTCAGCCTGGCAAGTGGAGGGGAGGCAAGCCAGACCGTCCCAATGCCCAAGAGGTCCCCGGGCACAGCCATAAGAACATAATCCTAGGGGGGGGGGGAGGACAAATATGTAATACTTTAATCAATAAAGAATTTTTTTTAAAAAAAGAACACAATCCTATTCCATTTGCTCCCCACTCTTGGGAGCCCTTCCCCCCAATGCCGCGTCAGCTGACTCTGGGTTCCACTCTCTGGAGTGCTTCCGGTCCCCCATCCTTCCTGCGTGAGACTAGCACAGGTCTCAGGTCTCCCGCCTGGAAGAGCAAGATAGTTGACCCTTGCACAACACAAGTGTGAACTGCTCAGTCCCCTTATACGGGGATTTTCTCCAATAAATGAAGTCAATGTATTTTCTCTTATGATTTTCTTTTCTCTAGCTTACTTCATTGTGAAAATGCATGCCACACACAAACTATGAGTAAATCGACTGCTATCATAAAACTTCTGACCAACAGCAATTACATTTTGGGGGAGCCAAACGTTATACAGATTTTCAACTGCAAGGGAGGTTGGCACCCCTAATCCCCCGGCCCCTTGTTCAGGGGTCAGCTGTAGCTGGCAACCCATGCCTTTCTCTGTAGGGGCCTCACCCTCTGTCATTGGGCCCCCCATTCTCTCACCCAGGCAGGAGGAATTGGCCCAAAATAGTGCTATCCAATAGAAATAGAAAGCATAATTTTAGTTGTACCATATTTGCCGGCATATAAGACGATTTTTTTGGCCCTGAAAAATACGTATTTACCAGCGTATAAGACAACTGGGTGTATAAGACGACCCCCTAACATTTCCACTAAAAATACAGAGTTTGTTATATACTCGCCGTATAAGACTACCCCCCACTTGGAGGCATATTTTTCAGGGCCAAAAAATCGTCTTATACGCCAGCAAATACGGTAATTCTGTATTTTAAATACCCTGGTGGTTTTTTTAAATGAAAAGAAAAAAAATGGTGAAATTCATTTTGATATATTTTCTTTACCCTGATACACCGTATGCCAAATATTGTCATCTTGACATATAGCCGATATAAAAATATTCATGAGATACTTTGTTATTTTATTTCATACCAAAGCTTCCAAATTTGGGGTGTCTTTTACACTTACTGCTCATCTCAGTTCAGACGAGCCACGTTTGCAGCGCTCAGTACGCACCGCCGGCGGCTGGCTGCCCTCGTGGATAACTCAGGACTAAGGGGCAGCTCAGAGCAGTCGCTCCCTCACTCTCCCCCTCAGCCAGTGCTGCTGCTGAGAAGTTCCTGTCCGGCCTCATCTCTGGCCTCCCCTCCTTCCGCTCTGAATCCTCCTCCTCCCCCAGCTCTCCTCCCCCGCTGCCCCACACGGCCTAGCCATCTGCCCACATCTGACCCCGTGTTCCGCAGATGCTAGACCTGGGGATAAAATCCTAAAAGAAAGGCCAAACTCCGACACTGGTGGCAGATCCCACGTGTCCTTTCTTGTTCCAACCTGGGCCTCTGCTGTCGGGAGTGGCGGGGTGGCCCTCCCTCTGCAGAAGGGGCGTCTTCGAGGTTCCAGGGTCGGCTTGGCTGCCAGGCACCTGCTGATGAGAGCATGTCTTAAGCTTGGAAATATTACACTTCATTGCATCCCCCCACATTCTCTGACAGTCTTTATATAAAGCACAGGATGAGGTCACCTTTGGGGTTCTATAATAATAATACACGATTCTGGTTCTTCTCTTCATGGAACCAAGGGCCCCGTTACAGGAAAGGAGGAGTGGTGTAGGGAGCCCCCAGGAAGAGACCTGGACATGTTTACTGACTGAGCTGGGATATTGACAGAATCATGTCAGTTACACTCCTGCCCTGGAAGTGCCGAGATGTTCTTAGTTCCTGCTTGTGTTTGTTAGGCAGGAAGGAGTGGGTGGGATCTGGCCCCTCCTAGGCTTCTTGTTTTTCCTGTGAAAACCCCACCTTTTATGTATTTGAGAATAAATAGAGGTGCTATGTGGCTCAGGAGCAGTCAGTCTGCCTCTCCAGCAGGAGAGGTCAGCGGCCCTCCCAGCTCCCAGCTTAAAATCTATCTCTGTGTCTTCTCTCTTTATTTCTAATATTTCTCAATCCCTGGCCGCCTCCCCTTAGAACCGGTTCGTTCATCTCTCTTTCCGTGCGGAACACGGAGAAGGGAGATCCCGCCACAGCAGGCCCCCACAGAGTGGTACAAATCCGGGCTCTGTCCCTTAGCAGCTGTGTGACTGTGAATAAGTTACATAACCTTCAGCCACCTAACACTACCCACAGGCTGTACAAGGATGTACTGACCACTGATGGCATGCGTGCGTGGCTGCGACTGGGGGAGCTGGAGATGAGTTCCAGCTGTTATGCCCAGACGTCGTGATCCCCAAGAACCACCAGGGAGCCGAGTCCGATGCAATAGACAAAAGAGCCTCTTCCATGCTAGCATGGACTCCATTCCACTCACGACCGACAGCATGGCGGAAAAGAGAAGGAATGTAACATCTCAATGGGTTTTATACAGGGAGGGTATGACCCTGATTGGTTGGGTGAGGGCTAGGGTCCGGCCACAAAATGGAGGATAGCTCCGCCCTGCCCCACAAGGAGGCTGGGCTCCAGCCTCGCCCTTTCACAGCCACAGGCATGCTCTGTGTCCTCCAGCTTTCCCTTGGCACTGGCTAAGCTAGTGTTTTGGGGGAGCGTCTTGCAGCCCTCACTCTACATTTCTGCTACGCAGACTAGTAGCTCAGCCCTTCAGGATTTCAAAAGCCTGGAGACACCAGGGAACCATATTGCTGTCACATCAATGAGTTCTATTTTGATTTTTAGAAAACCTGTCTTTTTTTACCCACTCCAAATTGGCTGAGTGGCCCAGGCCTTCCCCCCTCTCTCCTCTCCATCTTCACCCTCCCCCCTCAGAGACCACCCCACCACAGAAACCTCCGATATTCCCACGCCGATCACTCCTCCCTCACTTCAGCCTGGCCCTCAAACTTGGGTCTAGGTCTCTCTGCATTTCTAAGGCTTTGGCTGGTGCTTGAATTAGGGTGTAGACCAAGGCCCAGTGGGTCTTGAGATGAGCAGGGATAGTTTGGTTCTTCCAGAATCATTGGCGTAACAAACCTATTTACAGTTTCCATTTAAGAGTGGTCTATGCCAAGGAAGAATATTCAAAGATTTAATGTGTTGACTGGAAGAAGGTATCTAAAAAAAAAAAAAAAGTTATCTAGAATCTTATGGGGAGCTCCTACAAAGTAATAATAAAAAGAAAAACAAGCCAATTAAAAACCAGGCAACAGGGCCCTTTTGCTGGTTTGGCTCAGTGGCTAGAGCGTCAGCCTGTGGACTTAAAGATCCCTGGTTCAGTTCTGGTCAAGGGCACATGCCCAGGTTGTAGACTCAATCCCCAGTAGGGGGCAAGCAGGAGGCAGCCTATCAATGATTCTCATCATTGATGTTTCTCTCTCTCCCTCTCCCTTTCTCTCTGAAGTCAATAAAAACATATTAAACAACAGCAAAACAGGCAACAGGTCTGAGCATCATTTTGAACTTACCTAAGCCAGTCAGAGCCAGCACAGCTCTCAGCGTCTCTGAGGTTTGGGAAGACAAACAGAACTGTTCTGCCCACGGGAGGGAGATTTGGATGCTGACGTAGCTCAGCCTGGCAGATGAGTAGCTGAGAACATTACAGGCCCCTCAGTCACCCTGAGCCTCTGCCACTATCCAAGCCAGCTGCCACCTGGTGCCCTCTTCTGGGCTGAGCTTTGCTGATGATTTTCTCATTCTCAAGGTGACCAGTGCCCTCTAGCAAATGGAGGACTTATCATGAAGGTCCTGTGTGATGTTGGGGGTGGACAGCCCCTTCCCTCCCAAGATGTCGCTGTAACTGGGGGTGTAGAGCTGGAAAACTCATCTTAGGGCTTTGGACTGAATCGTGAGAGCTGCCTTCATCTCAGAACGGATCCCCTGCCCGGGATGCTTATGGGATCCGGAGGCCCCCGAAGACACAATGGGTGAGGGGAGGGGAAGCTCGGCGGCAGGTGGTCATTGGTTCTCTCTGACAGCTGGGACCCGGAGCTCTGCCTTCCGGGTCTGACAGGCTTGCGGGCTGGGCCCTGCACGCTGCAGGCAGACTCGCCCGGACATGAAAATGACAAAAGGAGATGGGCTTCAGGGGCACCTGACCTTCCTCCTGCTGGGCCCTGCTGGCCTCTTCACCTACGGACTCTTTTGGAATGTTTTTCAGTGTAAAACACAAAACACACAGGAGTACAAAGGAAACCGATTATAGTGACGTACAAGGATCAAACGTGTTCAGAAATGTGTGCTACATGGGCTTCTTGGATCATGTCCTAACAGCGGCGCTCACGGTGTCAGTCGTTTGAAAATAGAATCATGGAAGCAGAACCTCCAGACGCCTGCCACAACCGAGCGACACGAACGCCTGTGAGGGTGCCGGCTTCCCGCTGGGGAAAATGCTAGAGTTCAGTGGGGGTTAGTAAAGATGAAGATGGAATTCTTTCTCTATTCTAGTTTACAGACCCATTTGAGCCTGTCCACAGTCACTTGGGGGTCCATGGACTCCAGGTTTAGACACTGGCACGAAGGGAAAGGAGATTGCAGCCCTCACCCATGGGGAAGCCATGCAGCATGAGAGTTTCCCTGCAAATCTCGCCAGCACCCGGCTCATTCCGCAGGAAAAGGGGCATTTGGGCTCACCCACAGGCCTCAGGGCCCCCAGATCCAGACAGGCCAGCCGGTCAAGAAGTCACCTTCCTCACCTCCCTGGCCTCCCCACAAATGGCCCCCCTATGAGGGGAGCCCAGGACAGACAGCTCCCCAGGAGTTGGTGGAAGCGCCCTCTTCCCAGACCTCTTGGTCTAGTCATTTGTGATCCCTGGTCCCCAAGTCGGTGCCTGGCACACTTAGGCATTACAGATGATGATGAAGGAAGGAAGGAAGGAAGGAAGGAAGGAAGGAAGGAAGGAAGGAAGGAAGGAATAATTGAAGAGAAGTTTTCTATTTCACCTAACCTTGCCTTCCCTGATCAGAATGGTTATGTCTAACATTTTCATTTTCATTTAAGAGTTTATGCTTTTTATGTTTAAACAAAAATCTCTGTCCTGTAATAGAAGAGTTGAACCTATTCAAATGGGTTATGATAACAGATGTTTAAGATTACTTCATCATTGACTTTAGGCATTTTCTTTCTTTTAAAAAATTCAATGTTTTTAATTGATTTTAAAAAGAGATGAAAGGAGAGAGATAGATGGAAACATCGATGACAGAGAAACATCGGTCAGCTGCCTCCTGCACACCCTCCACTGGAGATTGAGCCTGCAACCTGGGCATGTGCCCTGACAGGGAATTGAACCAGAGACCTCTTGGTTCATGGGTCGACGCTAAACCACTGAGCAACACCAGCCAGGCTTGAGGTTTTCTTTTGGATGCTGTTCTGCAATTCCCTGGTTTTCCCTTTCCTGTCTATTCGTATACAAGTCAAGTGTTTTTTCTCCCCCACTCCCCACCCCAAGAAACTGCAAAGTTATTGTATTAGTGGTTACCTTCAGTTAAAAAAAGAGAGAAAAAGAAAGAAAATATCTCTCTCTCTCTCTCTCTCTCTCTCTCTCTCTCTCTATATATATATATATATATATATATATATATATATATATACATACATATATATATAAATTTACTTGAGAGAGAGAGAGAGGAACGTCAATTTGTTGTTCTAGTTATTTATGCATTCATTGGTTGATTCTTTTTTAAATGAGGTTTATTCTCTTTATTAAAAATATTTTTAAAATATATTTTTATTGATTTCAGAAGGAAGGGAGAGGGGGAGAGAGATGGAAACATCAATGATAAGAGAGAATCATTCAACAGCTGCCTCCTGCATGCCCCGTGCTGGGGATCAAGCCTGAAACCTGGGCATGTGCCCTTGACCGGAATGGAACCCGGGACCCTTCAGTCTGCAGGCTGATGCTCTATCCACTGAGCCACACTGGCTAGGGCCATTGGTTGATTCTTGTATGTGCCCTGATCCAGGATTAAAAGGACAAGGGTGATGCTCTACCCAGCCAGGGCTGAACCTCCATTTTCTTAACAGTTTCTGTGACTACCTCCTAGAAAAGTGAGAGATCAGGCATTCTGTGTTCTCTTCCAGTTTGCTCCCAGAAATTCAACAGCATTTTCTGGGAGTCTATGTACAAATTTTTGGGCTGCTAACACTAAAAATAATAAAAGCTCTCATTAAGCAACACTTACTATGTGCTGCACACAGTTCTAGGAGCTTTCCACATATGGCCTCATTTAATTTTCCATAAATCCTGCAAGCTAGGTTTGTCTCCCTTAACTTCCAGCAGCCTGCGAGGTTACCTCACCCAGGCCTGATGGGCAGCTCTGGAGGTGGAGCCGGGGAATCTATTTTAGAAACAAGATGTCCAGGCTGAAGCGGATGTGTGCACCCTACCTTTAAAGACGAGGGTCAGTGTGGATGCGGAATTTGCTCATGGCCTCGCCAGTCCTGACAGGTCCCTCCACGTGCAAGTGTACAGGCAGGTGAGTAGGAAGAGGAGGAAGAGTGTGGGCAGGCTCTCACCTACGTTCCTGGTGAATCCGGCGGTGGATTCCTCCAACACCTCTCCCCTCCCCCGATTGCTGGAGGTTGTGGGATCTTACAAGTTTTTAGTTACCTATTCTCTCTTCTACGACGACAAATTTCCGTACAGGTAAATTGAAGAGGTTTTTAAACCTCCCGCCTGGTAGGGAATTTAAAACTTGAAGTGCCACCTAGTGGCGGCCGTGAGAAATTAACGCGCCCCTACTCAACTAGAACAAAGCTGGATGGTTGAGTAATTGAAGTTGAAATTTGCCTAGGGAGTAGAACTTAAATGATAATGATGATAATAATAAATAATAATAATAATAATAATAATAATAATAATAATAATGTGATATATGTGTTAAATAAGTAGATTGGGGGACTCCTTTCACAATGTATACATATATCCAGTCACTGCGAGGTATACTGAAATATTTTATAATTTTAAATGTCAATTATAGTTCAATAATACTTACATTTAAAAAGAAAAAAATTTGACTCATTAACGTCAAAAATCAAAGACTTTCAAGGTTGAAAGGGGTTTTAAAGAACACCTACTGCAACCGTCCCATTTTATGTCTAGGGATGGTCTCTCTCGCCTATGAGGACAGTGCTCTCAATGTCATAGATGGTGAGCTGAAGACACTGTGTGAGAAAGACCTCTGTTAAGAAGGAATCACCAAAGGGGAGTCAGACAGGCGCTCAAACGTTCACCTGCACCAAATGTGCCTTCCTGAAGCCTCCCTGAGCTGACCCTGGCAGTTCCACTTCATCAGAAGTTTGGAGCGCCTTCATCTGGATATTCCTGGTTTGTCAGTGACTTTCTTAAAATTTGCTTCAAAGACTGAATAAAATTATGCCCACAGCATGTGCTCATGTGATCATTCATTCAGCAAATGTTTATGGATGACACCCTGTGCCAGGCACTTTGCCTCGTGCTGGAGATTCAAGGAACACACACACACAATCCAGTTTTGGGGCTCAGAATATTCACATAAATTCACACCAACTGTAATAAATGTCCAAGATGAAAAAACAGGGCAACGATAACATATTAGAAGGCATCTGGCCTAGGTGGTCAGGGAAGGCTTCCCGTAGGAAGTGACCTGCTCCTGAAATAGAAGTTTGGGATTAAACAAAATGTCTGGCAGCAGGGCCTGATGTGTAAGGGTGGAGTCTTCATCCAGACAAAGATGCTAGGCACCCTTTGCAGATTTCTGGAACTCTCTGCTTCTCTGGCTTCCTCTGTGCAGTCAGTTCCTGCTGTCTTAGCTGCCCCGCACTCCACTTTCTGTGGGATTGCTGGGCTCTGCTTGGATTTCTCTTCAGGGTGCCCAGCCTGGATTTTGCCTCAGGCGGAGAGCCTGGGAGAGGGTTGGACTCGCCTCATTTTCTTCCCTTTTTCTCCGGGGCTGCCAGGTAGCTGGGAATTTTGTCCAGTTGTGTAATTTCTGCCTGGAACATGTGGGTCACCTCTAAGGACAGGAAGCAGAAGATTCTTTGTTTTAAAAAAATTATTGATTGATTTTAGAGAGTGAGATCCATTTGTTGTTCCACTTACATATGCATTTATTAGTTGATTTTTATATGTGCCCTGACCTGGGGTGACCCTGTACAACCTTGGTGTGTGAGGACAATGCTCTAACCAACTGAGCACCCGGATAGGGCCTTTTACTTGTTTTTAACATTTTAAAATCAAACAGCTTTAAAGCAACAGAAAAGTTGCAAGACTAGTACAAAGATCCCTTCCATATCCTCCAGCAGGAGACTCTATTCCAGTTTCCCCAGACGTCCCAGTGACATTGTGGAGGGCAAAGGTTCCAGCTCAGGACCGAACCCCGGACCTTGTGGTCTTGCCCCTCTGGTCACTTTCCATCTGAGTCAGTCCCTCAGTCTCTCCTTAACTTTCAGGATTTCACGTTTTGAAGAGCATAGGCCAGTCATTTTGTAGCCTGTCCCCTAATTTGGATTTGTCCAATGCTTCCTCATGATCAGACACAGGTAATGTGCATCACACATGCTGTGTTAATACAATATTGTACATCAACGGTATTTGAACAATTAAAAAACCACAATCAAAAAGTTCCACAAATGCTGTGTTCTCTCCTTTGCAACCTGTTTCTCTCTGTCTCATGAGAATACAACTACCTTAGTCCTCTTGATGAAGATGGTATGTGCACTGAAAAGCTTATTTTCTTGCCTTTGTATTTAATAAGTGTTTGGTGGGGAGATTCTTCAAGATCATGTAATATTCTGTTCCTTACCCCTTTCACCCACTAATTTTAGCAAGCCTTAGTGTTTTTTTGCTAGAATGGAATTAATTCTTACCATGGTGTCTGCCAGTGATGTTCTAATGTCACCACTCCTACAGGTGTTAGCTGGCATTCTTCTGTGAGAAATAGCTTTCCGTTCTCACGTCATTTACTCATTCATTTATATCAGTATAAACTCTCATTTAATGGATTACAATCTATTACCATCATTAATTCTTTTGATGCTCAAATTATCCCAGGTTTGGCTGCTGGTAGCCCCTTTAAATTAGCTTTTCTTTTTATTAATCACCCTGACATTTTGGGGGCACTTCCTGATTCTCTGGCATTTGAGAACACTCCAGGTTCATCCATATTCCCTTTTCTCCATCTGTCCAAGGAGGCTCGTTCCCTTTAGTGGAGGAGGTATTCAGTAACCAAGACCTAGGCGGTGGGTGTGGTCATTGTCACCGGTGTGGGGTGTTCCCAGGCCTTTACAGTTGACATAGCTAGGAAACATGTGTATCAACAAACACAGAAACACACAGACACACACTCAGATTTACACCTGCATTTATTTCTATATCAATATATGCAAATCATGATTTCAGACCAATACTTCCCATTCCAACCCAACACCACAGGGTCATTCTTGCTCTCCCCTTTCCAGGTTGTACCTCCTTTCCAACGGTGAGAAACCTGGCTCCCACTGCCCTCAACAGGTTTGCTTACTTGCTCGTTGTTCCCTCTACAACCACTTTCCCAACCCCTTCACCACGAGCCCCTGATACTCAGGGCACCTTCCCCCATTCAAACCCCCAAACCCAGGCCAACGAACTCACGTGGGCCTGCCTGTGGCTTTTTTGACCATAGAAGGAAGAATGACAATAATATTTAATAAAAGGAAAGGAAGATGAGATTATTTCATTTTTAATAGTTAATTAATCACCCTAGCCCCTTTATGGAGTAATACTTCTTCAGTGATTTGAAATGCCACCATGTCAAATACTAAAGTGTGATATGTACATTAAGATCTGTTTCGGAGGTTTGCTATTTCAAGAATCATTTAAAAGTGAAAGACATCTTTGTTCAGTTAGTCAATTTCTCTTCTGTTAAAAAGTAGTGTGAGATGAGTGGGAGGTCCAGGGCAAGCTGAAGACCATGACTCCTTTTCAGGCCTGCTGAATTTGGGGTGACAGTGGAATCTTGCAAGAGGGTGAGAAGACCAGGACCTGTACCCCCAGGTAACACCCATATAGCCCAAGCCCTGCTGTCCCCTCAAGTCAGCCCTGAGTCTGGGGCAGCTGGGTAAAGGGTCCTTGGGGTCTCTGGCCTTCAACTTTCTCCCCTGCTCCTTAGCCTAGAGTGGGCTGAGATGTAGCAGAGCTACCACCAGATGGCAGCTCACCAGCCGGCGCTGCCACCCACATTACACTGGGCCTGGGGACATGTCCTGCACTCCCAGGAAGATCGTCCCCTTTGGCATGAACATTTATTAGTGATTATGATTGTTCATTGATCCCCACCATGTGTCAGGCCTTTGCTGGTCTCTTCCGAATTCAGTTCTTAAGGCTAAGGGATAGGGAGTCATTACTTTCCCAGATGAGGACCTGAGGTTCAGAGCTGCCTCGTGTCTTGCCTGAGGCACACGGCTAGCAGGCCATAAAGCTGGTCTAATCCCCAAGCCTGTGCCCTCTCCACCCACCCTGCACTGCTTGCTCCCAGGAACTAAACTTCCACATTGAAGATGTTTTTCTAGATTCTGGGGAGCCATGGGCCGAAAGGCCATGTCCCTATGGTAAAGCAGGGCGGGGGACTTCCGAGTCTTAATGACTGGGTTCCTAATTCTTTAACACCCTGCCAAGATTGGGTGCCTGACTCCATCACCAGCTGAGGATGAAAATGGAGCAGGAGACAGAGGGGGACAGCGAGATCTTGGGAAGCTGGCATAGCCCCTGGAGGAAGGGGTCTGCTGAGAATGGGGTGCCTGGTGCACCACCACCATTTCCTAGACACTGCGATTACCAGATGTCCAATCTGATAAATTGCTTCCTTTTCCAGATCCTCAGCTTCATTATCTATAAAATGAGATGACAATTATCTGGCTATTGCAGCTTGGAAGGACAGAGATTATGTATTAAAAGTACAACTATGAATTGGTGTCAGTGCTGGGAAGAGTCATGGGCATGAAGGGAAAGGGCAGCTATGAGAAGCACGTCCAAGAAAACCAACTCATCCTAAAGGGGTGCTGAGGTTTCTTCCACTTAGTAATGTGCATTGAGTGTCCTCCATGTCTTTTTATGGCTTGATAGCTCATTTCTTTTTATTGTTGAACTAGAGGCCTGATACAAGACATTCATGCACTGGGTGGGGGGCGGGGGCACCCCTCAGCCCAGCCTGCACCCTTCCGCAGTCGGGGAGCCATCAGTTGGACATCCTTAGCGCTGCTGTGGAGGGTTGGCCACTGTGCTCGCCAGCCTTCAGCCCAGCTTGTGGCTGAGCAGCGTTCTCCCTGTGGGAGTGCACTAACTACCAGGGGCAGCTCCTGTGTTGTCTGCTCCCTGGTGGTCAGTGTGGATCATAGCAATCGGTCGTTCCATCATTCAGTCAATTTGCATGTTACCCTTTCATTATATAGGACTAGAGGCCCGATGCACAAAAATTCCTGCAAGAGTAGGCCTTCCTTTGCCCGGCTGCTGGCACCAGCTTCCCTACAGCACCTGGGACCTGGGCTGCTTTCCTCCTCCGGCCGCCCACAGGCACCTGGGACCCAGGCTGGCTTCCCTTGGGCCCCAGCTTCGTCAGGAAAGATGTTCGGAATGACATCGGGAAGACATCCGGTCTAATTAGCATATTACCTTTATTATTATAGATAATATCTCATTGTATGAATGTACCAACCACAGTTTATCTAATGAGCACATTTAAAACCAGGAAAGAAACCCTCCTTTATAAAGGGGGACAAAATGTATTTGGGGGTGTGCCCCAGGGGAGCCGTGTGTCCCGGGAGAGCCTTGTTCCCTGGGGGAATGGTGGGACCAGGGGGAGCCATGGGACCAGGGGGAGCCGTATGACCTGGGGGGGGCAGTGGGACCCAAGGGATCTGTGTGCCCCGGGAGAGCTGTGTGCCCTGGGGGAGCGGTGTGACCTGGGGGGGGGGGCAGTGGGACCCAGGGAAGCCCCTATGTTCATAGCAGCACAATTTACAATAGCTAGGATTTGGAAACAGGCTAGGTGCCTGTCAGCAGATGATTGGATCAGAAAAACTATGGTACATCTACACAATGGAATACTATGCTGCCATAAAAAAGGAATTCTCATCATTAGCAGCAACCTCAATGGAATTGGAGAAGATCATGCTGAGTGAAATAAGCCAGTCAATGAAAGAGAAACACCATATGTCCTCACTCATTTATGGATAATAAAGAACATTATAAACTAATGAACAGAAAGATAGATATAGTGACAGTAAAGCAACAAGCAGACTGTCAATTGACAGCGGGGAGGGTAGGGTGATCTGGGAGAGATAAGAGATCAACCGAAGGACTGGTATGCACGCATATAAGTACAACCAATGGATACAAAACTCTGGGGAGGGAGGGCATGTATGGGAGGTGGAGGGGGGGCAATGGTAAGCAATGTACACATATAATACCTTAATAAAAAAAACATGGTGGGCCGAAACCGGTTTGGCTCAGCGGATAGAGTGTCAGTCTGCGGACTGAAAGGTCCCAGGTTCCATTCCGGTCAAGGGCATGTACATTGGTTGCGGGCACATCCCCAGTAGGAGGTGTGCAGGAGGCAGCTGGTCGATGTTTCTCTCTCATTGACCTTTCTAGCTCTCTATCCCTCTCCCTTCCTCTCTGTGGAAAATCAATAAAATATATATATATTTAAAAACATGGTGGGAAAACACACACACACACACACACACACACACATAAAATACGGAAAAGGGGAAAAAATTAAAAAAGAAAAAAAGAAATGGAGTCACAGAAATTCACCAGAAAATTCAGGAATTGGATTGTTATGATGATGTTCCAGAAGATGACGACATGATTGTCATTGAATAAATGAGTAAATTCTTGATAATGCAGGATTCACAGTTTGTCTGGTTTGTGTTGACAACTATCGTAATACCGTACTGTATGCAGGTAACAAATTTCCTTTATTTTCATTTAAAAAAATGTATTTGGGGGAGAAGAGGCAGAAGGAAGGTGTGTAGATAGATGGTAAAAGGGGGGGAGGGTGAGCAGAACGTGGCATTGCCAAGGGGAGGGAGGCAGTGGTGGAAGGGAGAGGGGCCGCAGAAGGCAGAGCAGCAGCAGTGGGTACTTATTTGGAGCCCTGGGCCTCTAAGTCCTGGGAGAGAAGGCGGAGGCATAACAGGTGCAGAGTAGTCATCTATGTCATTTCATGTTGACCTGTGTCGTGAGGAATTTCCTGTCTGGCTCATGGTGGGTTTCAAAGCACCCACTACCCCTTCCTGGCAGCTGCAGTCTGGAGAAGCTCACCACCAAGCATTTCCTAGGCGGCCAGGGGCTCAAAGCCTGGACATTTAGCACCTTGGTGGCCAAACTGGTAGACTGCCAGTTGCCATGGGTGCTCAGGCAAATTCACAAGCCGAGAGCCTGACACCACTGTGTCCCCAGGGCCAGGGCAGCTGTGGAAGGAGGGGGCGGGTATTTCCCTCAGCCTCAGTTCTGAGACTCTCAGATGCCAGGATGGAGTAGGGCCTGAAAAGCCATCTGCTCTATCCTTAGTGTGCCACTGCGCTCTCCTTGGTCAATCCCCCAACAGGTGGCCTTCCGGCCTCTGCTTGCTCACCTGCACCATCTGAGCCAGCCTCTCCGGTTTTAGGCAGCTCAAATGATCAAGAAACTTTTCTTAAACCTAAAGCTGAGGCACATATTCAGCATTAGTGACAGCAAGGGAATCTGGCGATGAGTGGGCCGGGACCTCAGCCAGGGGGCCTGGAACTGGGGCGTGGAGGGCACTGCAAACGGGAGAACAAGAACAGACCGGAGAAAACAAAGCCAGCCCCTGGAGACCCCCAGAAAGCCCGTGTTTGGCAGGACCAGGCCAGCCCGGTGACAGACTCTCAGCACCTTCCAGGAACCATCCTGAATGGGGTCTGGGGGGAACAGGATGAGGCCAAGGCTGAGCTGGGCCTCTGGTTCTTAGCGCATCAATATGAGTAGTTCTTTTGTCAGTGACAGGAAGAAGACCTACTGGCCAAGAGACGGCTGATGGATCAGGTCTCCTGCCCTTGGGTAAATCATGTAAGTAGCCACAGATCCCGGATGGGGCTTGCATTCCCTCCACAGTGCTTCTCCCAGCACGGCCAGCCGTGGACTGATAAAATGCCTTGTTCACCAGCATGGTGTTCCACATATTACTTTCAATGAAGAAACTAATTTCACAGCAAATGAAGTGACACAATGGGCTTGCAATCATGTAGTTCTCAGGGTTTAGCACAGGTCCCACGACACAGAGCAGCTGGTAAAAGACGGGAATGGCCCACTGGAGACCGTCTCCTGAAAGGGCAGGTTCTGCCTTAAAGGTTGCAGTGTCCGTTTTGCATGAGTCTCTCTCCTCAACCACAATTCCTGGCCCAGGAACCAGGTGTAAAATGGAGTCCTTGGCTTTTAAAGGAGGAATGCTTCTGCCAGGGGACAGAATAATGGATTGCAAATTAAGTCTCACCAGGCCATTTGGGGCTCATCAGGGCACTGACTTGGGGAGCATTAGGAGGGGAAACCCAGCACAAGTTCCCCCACAATAAGAGTAGGAAGGACCATAGCTGAAACCCAGAGAATCCTCTAGAAGCAGCAAATATGAATGAAAAACTGTAATGAAGGCTGCACAATTCAGATCCTTTAAGAGTAAAGGTGTGAACCAATCATGCCAAATAAAGAATGCTGACCAGCTGAGGTCCTGGCTGAGGCCCAGCAAATACAGGGAGGAAGTGGACAAAGAAGTTATCAAACACCAGCTCCAGCCTCATGAGTTAGACCGCACATCCTTCCTCGATGTACGCGGCAGCTCAAGGTGCTACACGCACACAATTTTCTTTCCTCAGTATTTCATGCAAGTTTTGCTGGAAGCTAATTTACCCTTTTATCTTTATTTAATTTTAAAAAATATATATTTTATTGATTTTTTTTACAGAGAGGAAGGGAGAGGAATAGAGAGTTAGAAACATCAATGAGAGAGAAACATTGATCAGCTACAATCCTGCACACCTCCTACTAGGGATGTGCTCACAACCAAGATACATGCCCTTGACCGGAATAGAACCTGGGACCCTTCAGTCTGCAGGCCGATGCTCTATCCACTGAACCAAACCACTTAGGGCTACCCTTTAATCTTTAGGTGTCATTATTATCTACTTTCTCTTCAGATGAGACTGTGATTGAAGAATCATTGTAGCCCAGAGGTCCACAGATTGTGGAGTTTTGCACTTCCTGTTTGGGGAGAGGGTAAGAACATACTGCAAGTAATTATATCTTGGGCAGGAAAAAAAAGAGTTGTTTTTGTGGTATTATTAAAGTTCAGATATGTGTAGAAGAGTGTGCATAGATGCCGAGTAGCTACAGGGGAGGACTATACCAATTCCTGAGCTCTTTCCTCTCAGCATCACCTGTTTTGGGGATACTGGGCATAGAACTGGGCAAATATCCTGCTTTGACAGCTGGCATATCTTAGGCTTCTCCAGCAGCGTGCCCATGAGGGAAGACTCGATGCTGGAGGGAGAGAAGGGCTGTGCTCCTGCTCCCACCAGCAGGATTCCAGCCCGTTTCTTTGCCTCTGCAGCAGCAATGTGTTCCCACAGCCACGCCCGACTGCCATGCTGGGCTCAGAACCAGCAGCATTCGCACCCAGACACCAGCACCAATTGGGCAGCACCCACACTCAGAGGCAGCACTTCTGGATTTGCTGCCTCCTTCATTTTTTAGTGTTTTGTTTTTGCCCTTTCAGTTACTGAGTAATCAATCCTGTCATACTGCAAACATAACTTGCAAGGTTCCTGTCTTCTATTTGGACCATGACTGATACACGTAGCAAGGAAATGTCTACTGAAACAAGGCTTCAAGACTGTATTGTTTCAAATCCCTAGACACAATGACTGAGGTTCTGCAAGTTTCATTTTCTCTTGGTGTCCCCATGGGCATTGGGCACCCGTACACCCCACATGTCCATCTTTGGACTAAGCTATTGAATCTAAATCAACATTCCAAGCCTCGGCTAGGAGTGATTTCTCACCTCAAACTCTATTTCCTGCTCTAGCCCATTTGGCTAAGTGTTCTAGGTTCGGTTATGGTCGGGGCCGCATGCCTGGATTGCGGGCTCGATTCCCAGGGAAATGCAGGAGGCAGCCAATCAATGCTTCTCTCTTTATCACTGATGTTTCAAAACTCTCTCCCTTCCTCTCTGAAATCAATAAAAATATATATTAAAAATATCTAATTCCTTGAACTTCCTTCCATTCCAATATTTCTTACCAAAAATTGAGAATTAAAACTAACCACATTTTGGTATTACAGATGTAAATTGTGTTTTGGCAGTGATTAATACCAATGAGAGAATATTTTAATAACATAGTTACGATACTGACACTGTCTGCACCATCCACCTACTCTGTCCCGGGATGCACTTAAAACAAAGACCTGTGCACAGATTACCCATTTCCCTTGTATTGAAGAGGCCACACCCAGTTCTTGCTGATACTTTCCATTTATTACTGCAGTAGACAATTGCTCTGAAAGTGCGACACTAGATCGATCCCTCCTGCCACGGCTTCTGCTCCTCCGCTGGCAGATCCTTGGAAATTCATCCTTAGAGCACGCGGACCATAAGCTTCTCTCTAGGCAGAAACTTATTGCCGCTGCCAACGTCACAAGGAAAACACAAACACACACGGGAATAGAAAGACAAAGGGAGAAGAGAACAGGAGAGGAGTAGGGGCCAGTTTCAAATGGCAAACTCAGCAGAGGGGTCTTGGGAAAACAGCCCGCCTGTGCAAAGTGGAAAGAGACTCCCCATATCCCAGCAGCAGCGTCTACATTTGTTAGGTGCACCCTTCCCCGTGCCTCTAGAAACCTAACCACGCACGTGTCACGTCTCAGCACAGAGGCCGGTGGAGTCAGAAGTGAAAAGACCTCTCAAGCCAGGCTGGAGAATGGCTGATTTGGATAAAGTGACTCTTTAAGCTCTCGTATGAAGCTGTTAGGCAGAGTATCGGGAGCGCTCTGAGGGTAAGATGCTGCCTAACAAATAACTCCGGTTTGACCTAGCATAGGGTCAGCCTATTCTTGATGGAAAAAGTTAAATTTAAAAAGTGGGAGGGAGACATGAGCAGTTCTGGAAAACACAAGAGAGTAAAGATCTGAACAATGAGACCAAAAAAAGGGGGGGGAGGGCAACAAGAATATAGACAATACACCTAAGCACTGGGCATGACAAATCCCTCACTCAAGAACACTTTGCGCACACGCACCCACACAATAGTCAGGTAGATGCCCAAAAGGGGGCAAATCCAAATATCTGCTCTCTTTGGAATATTCATGGCAATTCTGCGTTTAGGCCGAAGTAAAGACCTCCCTGGGTCCACACAGACCTCAGGAGGCAGCCTTTGCTTCCCGTTTTAGCCATGTTGCTCCTATGTTTGTTTGCCTGACCCCTTCACAATGGTCCGGGCACTAGAATTTATTCTTCACATTCCTGGAGTTTAAACCATTGCTAGATCTTATCTGATCTAACTTCACCTATAACAGAAGCACCTCCCTTTGGCCCCTGTACTCCTGTTCTTTTAGGAAAAAACATCCCAAAACAGTGGCAATTAGGAGTTGAAAAGTAGGAGAGTGATATAAATACAATGAGGAAATGCCTGTTCCTCTCCTATGACTTCTCTGAGACCAGGTGGCTAAGGACCCCTGATCCACAAGGATAGGTTTTTAGGAGAGACCTTAATTTAAGGTACTTCGATTTCTGCTCACAAGAGCCTAGTAAGACAGTGCTCCTTGGAGGTTGCTGTACGATTGGTACTCAGTACTTATTTCAATCCTAGGTGCTTCTCAGCCTCTGACTGCAGTCCTTCTGAGTCAGATGACCCAGCTTCTCTGAGGCATGCCGATCATTTCTAAAGCATGCCTGCAGTAGCCTAACATATACCAGTTGACAAGGACTGAAAGCAGGTCTCCAACCACTGCAGACAGGCACAGCCTTGCAAAGAAAGCCATCTATCGTGGTCACCTTTTCTTCAGTTGTCCCAGTTTCAGGATCACAGAACTTACCACACTAAGTATTAATACCTGGCAAAAACCAGCTTTTGCTTCCCTTCCTCAATGAGGGGTGTGCAAGAACCCACAGAAACAGGCTGCACACACAGGCCCTGACCAGCTGGGGAAATGATTTCAACACTGTCTTCAGCTCCAAATCCCACACTCGGAACCTCTGCTAGAATCCTGCTCCTAACGAACCGGATGCCGCTCCAGTTTAATTTTCAGTCACCTTCTGAGCCGCCTCAGGGGACGTAGAGTAGCCACCTGGATTATAGTTCTAAGTGCAGCGGTGCCTAAGAGGAAAGAGTCCCACACGAGGGAGGGAAGACAGAGGGCATAAGGCAGGAGACCATGCAAAATCAGTAACACGTTTTTAGAAGGTGGTGGGCTTGGGGGAAGAGGGGAGCAAAATAAACAAAACGTCCCAATAATTTAATGGCAAAGCTAGAAGAGCATTTACAGCTATCCCGGGACCTCCAACAAAAATTGTTTCCTGGATGCACAGACATTCGTAATACTGACAAGTCTCAGTGGACAGCTCTGGCTGGTACACGTGGTTGCGACACCCTTTGTACAGTAGAGAGGAGCATGGCAGAGGGCCTGCGAGGCATCTCGACAGCACACAGCAAAACGAAAGGCTAGACTTCCCCCCACAGTAACCCATTAAAAAAAAGTGTGTCTATTACAAAGTCACGTTTGCCATCTTTCCACTTTATAAAGTCAGCGATGCTGGAGGGTGTCTAGCAGAATCCATCCTCCAGGAATGAGTGCAAAAGGGACGTCCCTTCAGTAAGCAGATGGAAGGACCAGCTGGAGACCTCCCATCCATTTCGGACAAACACACACATACTTAAGGAAAAGGATTATTGCCAGCTTGTATACGTTCACAATGTGATTTTTGTATTTCGAAAGCTTGAATTGTCCCTGAAAGAAAAAATGGAGAAAATAGAGCATTCAATACACTGATCATCTATAGGCAACACACACACACACACACACACACACACACACACACACACACGATCTGAACTAAGCAGCTCTGGGGCCCTCATGACCATAACAGAGTCCAGGACCCTCCTTCCCACTAATCTAATGCCGGCACAGCAACCGGCCTCCCAAGTTCCTTCATACACTCCAACTCAACCGTGCAATAGCAAATGATTAGAAACCCCCCAAATGCATATCAACAGGGGGACTTGTTAATATTAATGTAATGGCACATTCACACAATGGGACACTGTGTAGCTTAAAAAACACAAGGAAGCTCCCTACTAATATAGAAAGATCTCTAAGAGAAGTGGATAGGTTAGGATGCAGGACAGTGTGTGCACACAGTATGCTACCTTTTATGAAAGCAGGGATGGGGGAACTAAGGTTATAGTTCACATTCGCTTGTATATACATAAAGCAACTCTGTAAGGCTCCACAAGAAACCAGCAGCAGTGATCCGGGGCAGGGGAAGGGAAACAGTGAAAACTGGGCAGAAAACAGAGTCAGGATGGGAGGGAGACCTCTCTTTTTCTTAGACACACACATACTTAAAAAAAAAATAAAAAATGAACATATGATTGTACTATGCATTAAAAAAAAATCACCTAACCAAACAACCCTCCCCAGGTTCAAAACTTATTGCAACTTAAAAGGGATATTCCAAGAGGTGAAACTTAGCTATAATTCTTGAAAGAGAAGCATGTGTGTATAACAGACAGACTGTAAGATGTGTCCTGCTAGTTGCCTTCAATTGGCTGCAGACCTGTTTGGTCATCCACTAGTACCCACCCTGTTCCCACTAGAAATCCAATGACATCTCTGCAGTTCACACTGCCATCTGAATCTGGAAACCTAAGGGCTGGAAGGGGCACTCAGGATCACCTTACCTTACCTACTGCTGTGGCCCAGTGCTTAAGGCTTAAATTTGTATGAAACTTTGAAACATTAACCTGATTTTAAAATCATTATTTCCCTTTAATTTTAATGAACATTCTAGAAACTTTGGCTTTAACAGGCCTGTCTTAAAATGACAACAACTGACTGGGCATATGGAGAGGTTCAGATGAAAGAATATGCTCGGCCCAACCAGGCAACAAGCAGTTTTCTCCCGCTTTCAGCAGACGGGTTCTCCCAGTGCTGGCCAGGCTGACTGTGACTAATAGCCCTCACTACACAAAGAGCATGACTGCAGACAGTACACAGATAGATAGGAAACTGGAACTGGTGTGAGCCAACTCGCCTAGGAAGAGATTGATGTTATCTCAAAACCCATTGGTGTTTTTGTAACTGACAGGCATGACCATGTAGCTCATTTATCAATGGCTACTGAGCACTTCAATGATTTCTAAGGAGTTGAAGGTTTAACACAAAGAGAACTTAATGGGATGAGCAACTATTTTAAAAGGACAGACCCTACCCTAGCTGGTTTGGCTCAGTGTTGGCCTTTGGACTGAAGGATCCTGGGTTCGATTCCAGTCAAGGGCACATACTCAGGTTGCAGGCTTGATCCCCAGTGAGGGCCATGCAGAAGGCAGCCAAACAAGGATTCTCTCTCATCACTGATGTTTCTACCTCTCTTTCCCTCTCCCTTCCTCTCTGAAATCAATACAAATGTATAAAAATAGCCGAAACCGGTTTGACTCAGTGGATAGAGGATTTAAATGGTCCCAGGTTCGAGTCCATTCAAGGGGATGTACATTGGTTGCAGACACATCCCCAGTAAGAGGTGTGCAGGAAGCAGCTGGTCAATGTTTCTCTCTCATCGATGTTTCTAGCTCTCTATCCCTCTCTGTAAAAAATCAACAAAAATATTTTTTTAAAAATGTATAAAAATAAAGACAGATCCCACTGAGATGCCAGAGATAGCTAGTAAATGACAAGGAATGTACCTGATCCTAAGACAGAAAAGCAAGCATAACTAATGTGTGTGTAATGTGTGTGTGTTACTTCTAAGCCCTCTGGGATGATGTGCTGTAACACTGAGTCTACATGACAGAGGACACCTCTAACAAAGGAGTAGTTAGGAAGGAATGGTTTGTTCTGTTTCATCTCTTACTTTTAAAAAAAATCTTCATCCAAGGATATTTTTTTCTGTTGATTTTTTTCTTTTTCTTTTTTTTAGAGAGAGGAGGGAGAGAGCGAAGGAGGGAGAGAGGGACAGAAAGGAAGAAAGAGTGAGAGAGGAAGAGAGAAACATCAATGTGAGAGACAGATCAATTGGTTGCCTCCTGCACAAGCCCTGGGTCTCAAGCCTGTAACCGAGGTATGTGCCCTCGATTGGAAATCGAACCTGAGACAACTCCAGTCCATCAGCCAACACTCTAACCACTGAACAAAACTAGCCAAGGCCCTCCTCTTCCTTTTGATGCCACCTCTATTCCCATTAAGGAACTGGATGACAAAAGTCAAGGAGCAGGGAGAAATAAGATGAGTGACTAGAAGGGCAGCGGGTGTGGGAGTAGATTCAGAGAATTTTCTGACTATGGGAGAATGATCTATCTTGGAGTAAGAGAGATGGCAGACAAGAGTCTGGACGAACCCTTTCAGCTGGTTAATGATGTAAAGAAGAGCATTTTCAAGATGTCACCATCATTAACTAGGTGACCATCTTTTGAAAGAATTCCTGTACTGTACTGGGGTTGGGCCAGAAACAAATTCTTCTTTCTGTGGCAGGTGAACTATAAGAGCTCTATAACAATTTCCCATTTAGATATTTAAAATTTATTCTAATTATTTATAGTGTCATAGATCTCTTCAGAGTCAGAAAACCCAAGACATTATAATCATGCTAAGGTCTGAAAAACGGAAAAGGGAAGGAGAGGAGTAAAAAAGCCAGGAGAATCAGCTGTTTTTCCAGTCTGATATGAAGGATCAGAAAGAGCGACAGGATGGGGGACAGGCTCCCGACAATGACAGGCTGGTGGCAGTTGGCACTGGTCCAGCCTTTCTAAAACAAGTGGGCTGAGAACAGCCCGGTGCCAAATTTAGTCTGAGGAATTTGTCCACCTCAAACCAGCGGGGAGCTGATCCTCCGTTTGTCCCTCAGTTCATCCCTCACCCTGGCTGCAGTAAACAGAGAAATTAAAAGAGGGAAAGGAAGAATGGAGACAGGAAATGGCAAAGGCCACAGGCGACTTTTTGTTTTCTTATAAAAAGATGGGCATTTGTTCTTTTAAAAGCAAACTAAAATTTACAAAACCCAGGTGAGCTCCTGATAGCTAGCCCCTCCAGCCACCTAGCAATGCTGGGAAGGTGCGTGGGCTAACAGAACGTTTTTATTGGTTTTGATGTGAAAGATCTTTTAAAAATTTACATTCTCCTCTGTGAATTTAGTAAAGGGGCTTTCAGACATCAAGATGTCCTCTGTAGCCCAACCAGTATGGGTCAGTGGTTGAGTGCTGACCTATGAACTAGAGGTCACGGCTTGATTTCCTGGTCAGGACACATACCTGGGTTGTGGGCTCAATCCCCAGTGGGGGACATGCAGGAGGCAGCTGATCAATTATGCTCTCTCATCATTGATCTTTCTCTTTCTCTTCCTCTCTAAAATCAATAAAATCTATCTATCTATCTATCTATTTAAATATATATATTTTTTACAGAGAGGAAAGGAGAGGGATACAGAGCCAGAAACATCAATGAGAGAGAAACATCAATCAGCTGCCTCCTGCATATCCCCCACTGGGGATGTGCCCACAACCAAGGCACATGCCCTTGACCGGAATCAAACCTGGGACCTTTCAGTCCGCAGGATGATGCTCTATCCACTGAGCCAAAGCGGTGGAAGGCATGGTGGAAGGGCAAATCTATATATATTTTAAAAGATGTCTACATTATCCTAATTCATTACAGAAGATTTTTATATGCCAGAGCACGGGACAAGGGAGCCAAAAGACCCGCAGTGCCAAAGGGACTCTTTCTCTACTGGATGACCCTCTATCCTGATGACAGGGCCTCAGAAATAGCAGAACTCCATCAAAATTGGCTTCTAACTTCACATTTGAAACAGCTTTCTAATCAACTCTGCCTCAAAACAATCACCTTCTTGTACTTCCACAGAAATGGACAAGCACAAACTCTGGAAAGAATGAGCTAATAAAGTATTTCATTCCCGAGGGGGGAACCACTGGGGAGCACTGTGGTTGGTTCCGGAGAAAAAAATGCTTCCTGCTCTTACAGAAACCCAGTGGGGGCACCAAAATGATTCTGGTCCTTTAGGGAAAGCTGGGAGCCAACTAGGAGAAGCCCTCCCTGAGTGTCTGCTCTGAGAGCAGTTACAAATTGGGCTTAAGTATCCACACTACTCAGGGGAACATTCCCTGGGTATGTCCAACCTAGGCCAGCTCAGGCTCCCTCCTGCATATTAAGTAAAACTGCAAAGGTCCTAGTGCAGTGGGGCCAATTTCAATGTCTAATCTCTCACTGAGTGAGCATACCAGCTTCATTCCCAAAAATACAGATCACTGTTCTGTGCCTGCCAGCCCAGACACAGAAGTAACCAGAATCCTCTCCTAGCAGCTGACTGGGACCTACCTCTAAGTGAAGGCATGGTGGAAGGGCAATACTGATTTTAATGGGGTGTCAAATCAAATAGTCCTAAAATATTAGCAACCATAGAGAATGGCATAAAATATCAGTACTTGTAGTTCAATAATAATTTATTTAAATAGCAGTTTTTATTCCTTCACAGATCATGATCTACTTGGAAGGGTAAATGCAAAGAGAGGATGAGAGCTAAATGTCAGAGGCGTCTGAACACGAGCTGAACTCGGTGTGTACATCTTCTGGGAGCACCTCCTTCAAGGTTAAATCAATAGAGATGAAATATGAAGACCTTCACATTGTGACAATGTGTAAGACAATGGAGTAAGCTGGGGTTTTTGTTTGCTTGTTTATTAGACTCTAGTAATTCTTTCAGACTTCCAAGTCCATGCCTCAAAGAACAGATGTACCTCCTTCATCTTCCCATAAAAAGGACAGGGAATGGGGAGGAGGGAGAACATAAACTGTAAAATGGCAATCATGCATAGATAGGACTTTTCAAAGCAACTCTGAAATTTTTTTTCCCCCTGTAGGATTTAGTGTTAGCTAAAGGAAGAAGGAATAATTTTAAAATTTCTTCCATTCTGATTATTCCAATTTCATTTTAAAGCATTTTTTTTTCATGGACCTAAGATGCTATTGACTTTTAACAGTATCATCATTTTATATACTTTAAGAAGCATTGCCAATTAAACTATGACAAAAATCTTACTACGTTCATTGTAAGCATTCTGGTTTTAGGGATACAAAAAAAAAGGAGGGGGGATTTTAGACATAATTAAATATGGATGGTAATATTAAACAATTCTACATAGCATCAGGCCTCTGGAAATTAAACTTAAGTGTCTGTTCTGCAGCCTGCAAATCAATGTATCTAATTGAACAGCTGATGCATTTTTCATCCCTCCTGCATATTAGCAGTCATCTCAGAATTCCATGCTGACCACACTTTAGAAAATCCTTTTAAACTTCAATTTAAAAAATCTATTATTATCTAAAATTGAATTCATAATATGGGAACTAAACTGTTTTAAAAAGAGGTGTGAGTGGCATCATGCGTATGTGCAGGAGTTCTGGAACTGTTGTCTATCCCCAGAGTCCTCAGACCCTTGCCACCAGCTTCTGTCCCTCACAGTGGCACCCTGTCTTCTAGCCCATCTGTGGGATGCAGGTCTCCTTTTCTTGAAAAGCCTCACTTCTTTCCTGGGAAGGTGGAGTCTGAAGCAGCTGCTATTATTGATGTGATCTGTTCCATGCTTAGAAATCCTTTCTTAGGAATGTTGTTGTTGGTGGTGGTGGCGGTGGTGGTGGCAGTGGTGGCGGTGGTGGTGGTGGTGTAATATCCAGGAAAACGATCTCAGGTCAGGCCTACACAAATCTCATCCTTCTATCCACCCCTCTCATTCTGAATAAATACACCCTACTTTCCTGCTACAGCAGCAGACATGTTGAGTGGTGCTCAACAAAGAGAGACTCTCCTAACCGATATACAATGTTCTTCCAGTGAATGCTGCAGCTGGCCTGGCCTTCAACATCCCAAGGCCTCTCTCTGCTGGGAAACGTGCGATGGTTATTACAGTACACACAGGAGCTGTCTCCTATGGGGCCCGGTATCTGCTCCAGCCCTTTCACTGCGAAAACCTCAAAGTCCTACCACTGGCTCCTCACAACTGACAAACACCTCCCGCAAGCAAGAGACACACTTCTCCACCACTCCATGTAAGTTACAGGACACTGTCAGATGGTTTAAAATGGCCACATCTGAGCAAAAGAAAAAGGACTTGTGGCACATTTATAATTATGAAATGCTGTCATCAGAAAAAATCTAAGAGATGTTAGTGAAAACTCACTTTCCAAGTGAGAAAACAGAGGTACAGTGAGGTTCAGCGGCCTGCCCAGGGTTCACCCCGAGACATGTCTGAACCCATTGTCAGTGTTTTCTGAGGCTGACAATCAGTCAGGGAGCTGACTCCATGCTGGCAGAACAAGGTTGGGACAAGTGGGCAGGGCACAGCCCCTGGGAAAGAGGGGTCCTATGGCTGAGAGGTATGTCATAAGGTTACACAGAAGATTGACAAGGCCCTACCCTGAGTATGAGAGACAGAGGGGAGCGTCCGATCAGCGGCCGCTGCTGTTCACCAGGCCATGAAACTCCTCCCAGGCCCTGGCAAACCAGAGACAAAAAACATAATAGCACATTCAGATCAAAAGCTTTTTAACAGAAAGGACACACAACCCCACATCCCATTCCAGATACTCTCAAGGTCGAGTGCAGCCCACGATATCCGGAAGCATAGCCATGATCTTTCCCACCTTACTTCCCCTCAGATTCACAGTAACGCCAGTGCCTTTAGGGACAGCTGGCACTTGTCCTGGAGGCCCCACTGGTGAAGACTGGCCCTCGCTATTCTCGAGAGGCTTTGAATCCACTCCTTCAACAAGTCTACCCAGGAGGCCAATGAGGTCGGAGCTAAGCTCAACCATTACAGAAGGCACCCGCAATTCTCTGGAGCAAGGGCAGCAGTGGGAGGTGAGGACAGGTGGCAGAAACTTTCTTATCGGGTCTCACCTTGAGGGTAATGGCAGGTACCCGACAGCATTATGTCTAAAGATGCAATGGGGAAACTACTCCATCTCTGTTTTTTTTCCCAACCTTCTGACCCTTCTAACTTCAGACCCCAAATTTGTACCAGGTTGTGTCAGAATATACCCATGTAACTATCTTAAAATGTAAGCTGTGTAAAAACAAAAAAATTTAAGCTGTGCAGGTCACAGGTCAAAATTTCCAGGAACAATGCTCATGACCTCCACGCTGATTAACTCAGAAACAGGGATAAGAATGTGACCGAGGGGTGGTCTCTCAGTGTGCTCAACAGAGACCCTGGGTGACTGCTGGCTGGAAAACAGGAGAAACCCAGAGTCCACATGCATCCAGAAGCCCTACCACCTCGTTTTCTGAGGAACTGATGTCCTAACTTTTGCCCTAGCCACTTCTCAGCCCCACTAGGACAGAATGTCTGCTAAGTCCCCTGGGAATTGTGTGTGTGTGTGTGTGTGTGTGTGTGTGTGTGTGTGTGTTGAGACTTCTAAATCTAAAATGCATTTTTTAAAATTATTCATCCTTGGTTTCAAGGGGTGACAATACCCAGGGTGACAACATATTGTGTCACTTACTACGGGCTTAGATTATGGCCACTAAACTACAATTTTTACCAGACCTTCTAAAGGTAGCTTTTCTTCTTTTTTAAATAGGGAGAGATTAAATCCAGGGACGTGGCACAACAAATTCACTCTTCTAGGTGATACTTATACATGCATGTTTCATCAGTATTTCCCTTTTGAACAGGAGCATTTGTAAGTTCATGATCTATCTCTTAGAATAAGAATTTGATGTGCAGTTAATGGTTTCTTCAGAGTATTACCAAAATTACAAATATATGATAACTGAAGAAAAATATAAAACCACCAAACAAGTGTGCCAGTCTCTGTTAGTTCACAAACAATTTTCACAGCAAGAAATGTGTTTCACCACCCATCCTGGTGACAGACACGTGATGACGAACTCTGTTAGTCCAGGAGAGATATCAGATGGCCCTTTCACTTCATTCCAAATTAAGACAGGGCAAAGCAAAATCTGATGCTTGGGCAATGACCCAAGAAACCCCTTCTCTCATTTTAACATTGAGATTTAAATTCTATTTTAAGCAACTTAAATGTCCAGAGATATTGAATGGTTGTGTTGAAGCTTCATCTCCTGTATCCTTTTGTTTCCAGAAAGGCCTACAATAGTCCAAACAGAGCAGTTCTGTGTTAAAAATCTATACTAACCCATTCTGGCATTAAACTGGCCTCCCATTTTCTTTAGTAGTATCTTCCTCGCATATTAAACCTCAACATGAAGAATCTGAGTGAAATTTCCTCACATGGATACAGTGGAAATAAATTAGTTGGTCATAGTCACTGGTACAATCACCTGCCTAAAGCTAAGTGTGAACATTCTAATTCTTTCCATATGACATCCCAGGCATACTGGTAATATTAAAACTTGCTTCTTTTAAAGGTAAAAAAAAAAAAAATAAAGTTAAATGTTAAAAATGTCACACAAATGAAGCTTCTACAATAACTGAGATTAATATAGCCTATAGGGAATTCTGAACAATTTCAAATAACAGAGTCAAGAGTCCTTTACAGACCACTCCTGTCTCAGCTCCCTTACCAGAAAGCAAGCTGAGAGCAGAGGTCCAGGTCTGTGTAACTCCAAACTTGTCCCACCCTCCACCCCCTAAAGCACTCAGCGGGCCCTCAACACTCATGGACAAGCTCCGCCTCCTACTAGTCTGGCCTTTCTTTCCTTTGAACATCAGTAAGGAGGATCTTTCATAAGGCAGGCCAGCAGTTAACACTGGTGTGACCCAGTGCCACCAGGCTGATTTAGCCACACAGAAGGGATATTTGGTTGCTGCCTACAGAGTTCTATGTTTAAGTATAATGAAATCTAAACAAGGTTAAGGAAATTCCCCACGATTTGACCCGTTTCTCCTCTAGAAGAAAGAAATAAAGTCACCTACCCTCAACTTTCTCTGCAGAGAGGGCTGGTCACTTTTCCCAACTCTGTGGCCCACTGAGTGAAGCTGGCCCTGTCTTCCCCGCTTCCATCCGGGCCAGGTGCACAAAGGGACTCAACAGCACTATTCCAAAAGTTATTTCCTCACAAAAGACTGTCCAGTTTTATCCTGGGGTCCCACGATTCTGGATTGCAAATCTGTCTTAGGTTTCTTCTCATAATCGAGGACATATTGAGACACTGGATACCTCCAAGGACCCAAACCTATAAAACCTTAACTGCGATTGGCCTCATTAGGAGCCATGCACCTGAAGCAAACACTCCATCTATCAAGTTTCCTGTTTCTCAATGGGACCTGCTATTGGCAACACAAGGGTAGGAGGCAGCAGGCAGGCGTCACCTCTGTAGCAAAGCAGCTCTGGTGCTGTGTGCAGCAGTGTGTGCCTCTCAGCTCACCTAGGAGCGCAGCAGGAAAAGGCCACAAGCAGTGTATTAAGGGCGCGCTGGAAAAACCTAACAGTTGAAAAAGGACATTGGAAACACAGCAAGGTGGAGGTACACTTGACAGAAATCTAGGCCACTCCTACAAAAAGTCCCACCAGAACACTTGGGAGTATTCTCAAGAATACTTTTTTCTTTCATTTTCCCTTAAATTCTCAAGTCCCAGTAGCTGCTGTCCTTGGCTCAAGAAAGCCATACCTGTGAAAGACACAGGAAGGGAGCAAAGCAGACCAGTTCTGACTTCTGTTCACATGTGTTCACATGAAGGGGCTGAACATCAATTTGGTGCTTTCTGATACACTCACTCAGGAAGGTGATGTCAAGCTCATCCCCTGGACCAATTATATTAGCTGAAATTAAGGTCAATACATGTAACATAATAGCGGAAGGCAAGAGGGAAAAGGCTGTAAGAGGTAACTCTTTGACAAATGCTAAAACAGAGAATAGGCATTTCCACATACCATTTTCTAGAGACTTCAACCAATTTTGTAAATGCAAAAAACAAAGAAGAATGACACCAACACTTCCAGAAGGTTGAGCCCAGGGTGCTGTCCCAGTGTGTGTTTTGTGGAATCACAGGCCACGTGGAGACTGGTGGTCAGTCAGGATGGTACAAGCACAGGGTGTTGCTGCCAGAATGGAACAGCCACTTTGAAAACTTCCATATTACGCCCATAGCCACCTTCACAGATACTATCAGGCAACCTGACCCAGTGTCTGCAAAAATGTTTATTTTTGGTTTTGGTGGTAGCTCCCAAGAAAGCCTGAAGTAATATGAGGCTTGCTGCAATCGTACATGCAGGTTAGGGCCTGCAGGCCAAGCTGTAGGTCACACAAGCTAAGCCACAAAGCATGGGAAGGGCTGGCACGTGCTGCAGTCAGATACCCTAAGGAGCAAACTCACGGAGGATGAAAATGCTTCCCCTCCTCAGATTCTAAGGCACAATTACTCTGGGAGAATGGGAAGGGCTAGAACATTGAGACCTTGCAAGCAGAGTTAGCCCCAAAGAGCAGGATGACCTGGCCCTGAAGGGAAAGTGGAAGGGAAAGACTGGCAAAAAGCTTGTGGCTTGGGCAGCCCTGGCAGTGAGAAAACCCCATTAACACCAAGCAAGGAAGCTATATATGTACAGCTACACACAGATGGAAGCAGGAATTTACCTCCAAGCAAGAGATTTCTTTGAAGTAAAGGCAAATGACATCAGCAAAGCAAAGGCTGAGGATCCCCCCTTTCCAACCTTAAGGACTTTCAAGCTGAATTCTACATGAGAAATCACTGTCCTTATTAATCAGCGTGACTAGATGGAGACTGAAATTCAAGTACCGAAATGGGTCTCATGTTGAGAGCTAGATGTCTCCTCGTTATGTCAGACCTCGGCAAAAGTAGAACCAATACCACATGACACTGTACAATGGGCTTATGGAAATGAGGCTGCATTCCCCCAATGGCCCTCCATGAAGAAGTCTGTGCCGTTCCTTAGTATGGTGACAGTCAGTCTGAAAAGCCACTTCTTTGATGCACCATAAAGAGCAAGAGCATGAGACAAGCTAGTTTAGCACCATTTATTAAGTGATCTCAGCTGTTGTCGTAGCTGCTGTGTCAGCCTGTTCTTAAAACAAAATGCTCTTCCAATTCCTCTTGTCCAGGACAGAAGAATCTTCCAGGTAGCACGCCAACAGAACAAGAGACTCCGATGATGCCAGCTTCAATGATGGTGCCATCCAGAGGGGGAGAGGGTCATGGCACATTCAACCGCGGCTTCCAGAGGTTTTGAAAAAGGAGCCTTTGGGGGCCCAGCCTGCCTGGCATTCTAGTGGAAGTGCAAAAGGTTGGCACGTTGGGAGAGGAAAGAGGGAGACGCAGGGAAAGTAGCATCTGGGTGTCAAGGAGGGTTTTCTGGTCCCTGTAGCTGCAGGCTGGACTACTAGGCAGACCTCTGGATAAAGCAGCGAGCAGCAGTCTAAGGCAAAAAGCCCACAGGCTCTCCTAAACTCTGTAAGGACTTGAATACATTTCTACAAGTCAGGAAAAACTGCCTCAGGGCATTAGAAAGGTAGATCAGTGGAGAGGGGAAAGTTGAAAAATACCTCTTTTCCTTCCTATCCAGGTGAAAAGCTTGCTTTGGGGAACGGGGAAGGGGGAGGGGGTGTTTAGAAACCTTGAATGTAAGAGTCCTAGAAAAAGTAGGTGTGGACCTCTCCAGCCTGGACTGAGTCTAGCTGGAGGGCAGAAACTACTTCTACCCCAGAACAAAGAACAGGAAAAATGTGTTTAGAGAAAAACAATGCTAGCACAGGGCTGCTAAGTCAAGCAACCAGGGCCATGGCCAGCTAATAACTCTTGGCTGCTTCACTGAGTCATAAGCAGCCATTTGATTATGAATGAACTCCTATGGCAGTGTTCCCAGTTAAAAACTGGCCCTTAGCTAGTTTTAGCTAACTCCACCCACAATATCATCTGCGACTGCATGGGAAAAAGACTCCCAAAATGGTCTGCTGAACACCATCACTGGGCTCATTGTGGTCTTTAATAAGAATAACTTTATGATGATATAATTTCTAATGATGATGATGATGACAGCACCAATAGTACTTGGCCCTGTAAGAGCCGTCTCCATCTGAGGACCTTCCATTACAAAGATTCAATCAGCCTCCCAACAACCCCGTTAGGTAAAGTTATCCTTATCCCCCATTTTACAGACGGGGAACTGAAGCAGAGTGGCAGACTTGCCAAAGGCACACAATGATGCTGGAGTCAAAGGAGAGAACTAACCCTAAAAGTCCCGACTCCTAGCTGGCTAGCTCTCTGTCCAGTTTTGAGGAAATCTAACAGCCACTCCCCACAACTTCATCATAGTAACCTGGACTTATTTCTGACAGTCACTGAAGGAGCAATCCTAACCAGGGATTCTGTGGATGTCTGGCTCCATTTCCTTAAGTCCTAGGAAGAGGGCAAAGCACAGCCTATTTCCTGTTGGCATTTATGCTTCTCTTAGATTCTACTCTAACAGACACTCTATTCTGCTTCCTCTAGGACTTCAACTCTACACACAAGGAAATGGAGTCACATTCCTGATAAGAAGTTAATTTCCCAGGACAAAGAAACAGACTGAAGCTAACAGGTTAAAAAAAACATGCAAAAGTGGGGGGTTGGAGTGGACAGGGAGGACCTTCTTGTTCAGTGAAATTATCTTTAAAACAAGCAAGAAAAAGGAGAGCGCTTTGTCTTTCATTTTAAGACAGTGGTTAGCCAATGAAAGACAAGACAGCCCATGGAAACAAAGCAAGCCCAGGCACTGCGACTGGGATTCTGCAGAGGGGCTCTCTCTGACACAGTGAGGTGAGCAGGGAGCCTCGCCAGCAAAGAGCTGCTACAAGTGGCCAGAAGCATTAGAGGGGAAGACTGCTCTGTACTTTTTCCACAAGTCAGTCTCCTGTACGACCGTATTCCTCTGGACCCAGCTAAGAACCTACTTCTGCTAAGGTTAGGGATATGCACCCCCAAACCCCCCCAACACGTACTTGATGCTGTCGGTGTGGGTTTTATATTCCATAATGGTGTTGGGAGGTAGGTTAAGCACTCGCCGAAGTGTATCCCGGATTCGGGCTGTGGTTGCTTGGTCGCTGGCAGTCTTATTCCATATTGAAATAATGTCCTCCTACAGGAGGAACGGAGGGACTCATCAAAGCAAACCAGAGGCAGTGAGGAGAGCAAAGGCAACACGAAACCGGACCTGCCCGCAGGAAGCTTACCTGAAACCGGACAGAGACTACAGCCCCACAGATCTCCTCCCCAACCATGAACTGTTCCCCCAACATGGCCAGGATGAGATTCTCCCAGCAACGCGATGCCAAGCCCTTCCGCAGCCGAATAATCCACTTGCCACCATTTTTATTTGCATCATCCTATAAAAAGACAGAAAGCACTGAAGTTAAAATATGGTTTCATGGCTCTTTTTTTTTTTTTTTTTTTTTTTGCACGAACGCTAAAAGGTCTTATCACTTTCCAATTATTCAACTTTTTAGGGGAAAATGTTAAGGAGAGAAGAGACAGAAAACAAAGAAAAACAATGTGGAGATCCTTATACACACCATTACAAAAAGTGGCTGAACATACGATTTAAAAAGAATATTGTCCAAGAATTAAAAAAAAAAAAAAAAGAAAGAATTCTGGCCGGGCCAGGTGGCTCAGTTAGTTGGAGCACCACCCTGTACACCAAAAGACTTCAGGTTCAATTCCCGGTCACGACACATATTTAGGTTATAGATTTGATCCCCAGTTGGGGCATGTACAGGAGGCAATCTATCAATGTTTCTTTTTCACATCGATGTTTCTCACTCTCCCCCGCCCTTCCTCTCTCTCTAAAATCAATAAAAACATATTCTCTCAGGTGAGAATTGAAAAAAAAAAATCCTTTTTTTGAAACTACTTTAGCAATCAAAATGAAATATCAGATCTCAAACACAGATCATGCCTCACTTTTATTATTATTTTCATTCCTCACTTTGTTTACTAAGAGTTTACCAGGTGTCATCATGTCCCAAATACACAAATAGGAAGCCACAGTCTCTCCCAGACTCAGTCTAAGTTGAGGAAACAGACAAGAACATTAATTGCATCAGGATAGTCTGTCGAGCGCTGCCGTATCAGAGGTATGCACAGTAAATTAAAGAATGAGACCTCCAGAAAATACTCAAGAAGAGGAAACATTTAAGCTGGGTCTTGAGGGGCACAGGAGTCAGCCAGGCAGAGCAGGTAGAGGCTGCAGGCACTGGGAAGAGCACGGTCTGCGCAGATGCTGAGTCTGAGATGGAGGGAGTCAAAGGAAGGTTCAGCAGCACCAGAGGGAAGATGTGGAAATGATGGGAGACAAGGCCTGAAAGGTGTTAGGTCGAGGCAGTGGGGGGAAGCCCAGAGCAGATGCAAGCATCTGCGGGATGGATGGTGACAAAGATAGCTGGCTAGCTGGCGCCTTCCTAGACCCCTGGCCCAAGGCAGAAATTCCACACCTCTCATGCCCTCCACCCTCCCCTCCCTAAACAGCTGTATAAAAGAAATACCTATGCCGCTTTTTGGCACAAACTTCCCTGGCCCACCCTGGGACCAGCGAGCTTCGCCCAGGAGCGCAGATTAAAACCCCCCTTCTTAATCGCCTGGATTCCGTGTCTTGCTTCTGCGTCGCAAACCTCTCAGCTGGGACCTTACAAGCCTCTCCGTTGGGACCTTACAACCTTACAAAAGGTACACTAGCTGCAACAAAATGTGAGCAACAGAGAGCTGCATAACATTTGTAATTTTGTGGGTGGGTGGGAGGGAAGGTATGATCACATTTGTCTTCTAGAAAAATGCCATGGTATCAGAATAAAAGATGGATTTCAGCAAAGCAAAGAGATCAGCTCTTTGGGTCTCCAATTAGTATCTGTAAGCTTATTTTTTACCCACTTTAATAATAAGTACACTAAGGTAATATACTACACATTCAGCCAGTTCTACGGGAATAAGGGGAAAAAAAAAAGCCCAGCCATTCTGGCTCAGTGGCTGAGTGTCGACCTATGAACCAGGAGGTCGTGGTTTGATTCCCAGTTGGGGCACATGTCTGGGTTGCAGGCTTAATTCCCAGTGGGGGATATGCAGGAGGCAGCCGATCAATGATTCTCTCATAATAGATATTTCTATCTCTCTCCCTTCCTCTCTGAAATCAATAAAAACATGTATTTTTAAAAAATTTTAAAAATGAAACCTATCCTTTAATGTTGTTACCATTTTAGTGATGAAACAATCTTTCAAAACCACCCAGACAAACAATGGCACTAGTGCAGGGGTGGGCAAACTTTTTGACTCGAGGGCCACAATGGGTTCTTAAACTGGACCGGAGGGCCAGAACAAAAGCAACCCGACCATGCTGGCACTCTCATCTTGGGCTGCTGGTGAAGGAGCGGAGGGGAGAGCAAGAGAACCCTCCGCTCTTTCGGCTCTGCGGGCTGGACAGAACAGCCGAACGGGCCGGATCCAGCCCACGGCGGTAGTTTGCCCATGGCTACACTAGTGTCTTTTCCTAGAAGTCCCAACTCTTAAGGATGTACCAAACAGTAATGCAGTTTTGAAAGAAGGCTTTGAAGTACTTTTATCCTTGACAGGGCTAGCCTCCCCATCTCTCCCCAAAGCCGTACCCCCTCCTCCCCCCCCCCCGCCAAAAAACAAAAACAAAAAACACCTCAACTTGCTGAGGCCCTTAGTCCTCACCTCCCACATGGGTTTAATTCCTTCTTTGAAGAGATGAAAGTCACTGTGGCCTGTCAGGTCCCCAGGACGTACCATGTGGCTGTAAAACCTCCAGAACTGCTCCACCTGTGAAGAGAGGGCCCCAGAGTACAGAAGATGTGACCTTTCTTTTTCTTTGATTGAATGCAAGACTTATCTAAGAGAAAAGCATAGACATGGAAGACACACAGTTACAGGCTATACTTTGGAAGGATACATTTTCATTTGGAGGACTGTATAGGAGGAAGGGTGTGTTAGATGAAAGCATATGGTATAGCTGGATAAAAGAAAAAATGTAATATTGCTGATACAAGAAAAACTCTTAAGGCCTCAGCCAGGAACCTTGGCTGGTGAAGTCATGCCAGTCAATATGCATCCTCCCACAGAGGCCACAGGATAACCAGGACATGATGTGAGGACCTTGTTTTACATAATGGAAACCCTTTAGCTCTAAGGTGTAGTAAGTGCCACATAACCTCAGTCTGAATGCATTTTTTAGAACCAAATACTCTCTTTCTTTAAAAAATAAAATATATTTTATTAATTTCAGAGAGGAAGGGAGAAAGAGAGAGAGAAACGTCAATGATGAGAGAGAATTATGGATCGGCTGCCTCCTGCACACCCCACACTGGGGATCGAGCCCGCAACCTAGGCATGTGCCCTGACCAGGAATCAAACTGTGATCTCTTAGTTCACAGGTTGATGCTCAACCACTGGCCACGTTTTCCAGGCCTAAATACCCTCTTGACCAAAGACTGTTTACTCAAATACAGCATTAGCTATAGTGAAATACATTTTAGTTCTACTTAGTTACTGAGCACAGTGATAAAATCAACCACATGCAATATGCTGCATCATGGTGCCTTTCTAAGGCCAGGACAGTCCAAAACCAAGCAGGATTTAGCCTCTAATACTTAGGGTTTAAGTCCTTCTTACATTACAGTTTATATTCGATATTATCTTGTATTAGTTTAAGGTGGACAGCATAGTGATTAGACAATCATATACTTTACCAAGTATTCTCCCTGTACCCACCTAGAACCTTACACAGTTATTTTAATACCAGAGGCCTGATGCATGAAATTTGTGCAAGAGTATGCCTTTCTTCCCAGACTGCTGGCACTGGCTTCCCTCACAGCCCCAGCTTCGTCTAGAAGGACATCAGGTCTAATTAGCATATTATATTTTTATTATTATAGATTAACTATATTCCCTATGTCGTACTTAACATTGCCATGACTATTTTGTAACTACCAATTAGTACCTCTTAATCCCTTCAACTTTTTTACCCAAAATCCCTACCCCTCGCTCCTCTGACAACCTTCAGTCTGTTCTCTTTAAGTCACTCTTCTTACCTAGAACATCTATGTTTCTCCTTGCCCCTCTTTCAAAGTCCTGTTAGAAAAGCTGACACCCTTCTCTAGCAATTGCAGACTTATTTATACTCATCATGGTAGTCCTTATGTTCCTCTCAGTGATGCCTTGCGACATGACTTTCCTACCCCTCTGTCTCACAGAGGACACCTACAAAGTACTGGCCAGTGAAGAGGCCACTTTAGGAGGAAAGAGAAGATGTACAACAGTCTGGAGAGAAACAACTGGTATTGCCAACACACTGTCCAGGAGGCTCTAGGCCAGGGGTGGGCAAACTTTTTGACTCGAGGGCCACAATAGGTTCTTAAACTGGACCGGAGGGCCGGAACAAAAGCATGGATGGAGTGTTTGTGTGAACTAATATAAATTCAAAGTAAACATCATTACATAAAAGGGTACGGTCTTTTTATTTTTTTATTTCAATAGTTTAGAACAGCCATCCAGCCCGCGGTAGTTTGCCCACGCCTGCTCTAGACAGACACACAGCAAGACACTAGAATTGTGCAGCTGAAAATGGATACTTAGTACCCAGAGATTCAGGTCATATTTCTAGATCTGGTTAGCAACTAAGAGAGAGACCTTACTCTGTGTGCAATGGCTACTCCTTCAGTCCTCTGAGAACAGGAGCACAGGCAGTGTCTCATGTTACAAAGAAGTCAGGAATGAGTGCCATTTATAGGACTTTAATGCAGTCTCTCATCTCAGCAACTGCTATGCTTAACTGTACGAGGGATAGTAAATGGTCAAATGTATACAATGAGCAATAATCTTTTCAACCTGAACACAGTGGAAAGAAATAAAGTACATCAAGTAGAAACTGTGTCTCACTGTAAAACAGGAATTAGAGAGGGGCTGTGGGGTAGAAAGGTACACAAACCATCCCCAATTCCTCAGTCAAGCACTGCTTCATTAATGGCTTGGCCTTCTCCAATCTTACAGCCAGACTGTACAACTGTACAGTCACAATCTTTACCTATATTCATGAGAAATGAAGTAGACAGCTCAAGAAATATTATTAAACTTTAAAAGACGTTTTTCCTTCTCTTTAGGCAATTTTGGTTTCTGAAACTCTTCATTGAAACAAAAAAATAAAAATAAAAGAAGCGTTCAGACTCAGAATATGAGGTGCAGAAAAGACCTCAGAACTACCTTACTCATTTTATAGTTGAGAAAATGGCTTCAGAACTTGCCTCAGCCCACAGAGTCAAGCACCAGATAAATGAGCCTTGCCACCCCTTAACCCAATGCTCTTCCCATTTTAAAACACTGCCTTTTAGTCACCCTAGAACTTTTACCAGTTAAATACGAGGATTAAAGACAAATGGAAATACTGCTTTGGATTTAATAAAAGATTTCCCAATGTAATTACTTCTCTGTGAGGGTTTAATACTGTGAGGCTTTTCTTAATGCTGTGAATTACATGACATCTGACTTCAAACACTGTCACACATCCAGTGAGTACTGAAGAAGCCTGAACCCCAGATGATGCTCATGGCCAACTCTACTCAACTTAACATATGTGCCAAAGAGAAGACAAAACCCTCCTTTCCCAAGCTGGGTAACTTCACACATGCTTCCTTTAAGAGGGAAAGGAAAGTGCTAGAAATATTTGTGACTACTACAAAATAACTGAACAGAATCCTGAATGAAAACTTACTCCCCAGTTCAGTGTCTTCTCTGATCCTCCAAATGCTCTACCAGATGTTCATAAATAAAGGCTGCTATTTTACCTGTGAAGGTCATTCCATTCCCATGTAGCAAGTAATAAAACGTTTGTGATAGATTCAGAGATGTTAGGACTACAGTTTGGACCCCTGAACAACATGGGTTTGTTTGAACTGCCCGGGTTATTTGAAAAAAACAGTGTAAGCAGACTCTCCCTGTGCTTCCCAATAGCACTCTGTCTCCCTGAGTTAGAATTCCTAGCTACGTCTTATTTCCCTAATGACAAAGAATTAATTCATTTTAGAATCCTATTAGTCCCTTGAATTCATTCAACAAACAATTCTTGAACCAAATATGCACCAGTGCACAAGCTATTGTTGATATTTCAAAAAAGCCTAAATTTACCAGTGTTAAGGGAGCATATATCAACTCAATATAGTAATGGGATGACCTGATTACCAGTTACGTGTGTGGTATATCTGATCAATAATAAATAGATAAATAAATGTAGCTTGTCTAGCACGATGCAAACATTTAAGAAACTGAAGGCTCATGTCATGCATTCTGGTATATTGGAAAGGTGGAAGAATATGGGCTTTGGAATGGGGCTTTTACAGCCTGCCCAACCTGAGTTTCAACACTGGTTCCTCCACTTAGTCAAGTAAATTACAAGTGACTTGACTTCAGATACTTAATCCAAGTTTCCCTTTTCTCATTTGTAAATATGGATAACATCACTGACCTCAAAAGGCTATCATAAGGATCAAAGGAAGTTACATAAAGTGTCTTTCCTCCCTTATTACTTTACTGTAACATTTACTGCCTATTAAAGTTTCCTTTTCCAGTACCTGCATTTTAAACAGGGCAGATATCCCAACAATTTCAAGAAAATAACAAACCTCGAATTTGATTCTGCCCAGAGATACACTGTATAGCACATAGGAAGTATATAATCTGTGCTGATACAGCTTCTTAGGGAAGACAAACCTGGCTACCTAAGAAGGTGATGAGACAGAGCCGGGGCTCCCTGTTCTGACAATCCCCGCAAAAACAATTAAGACTTCCTTTTCATGCTGAAGACAGGAAAAATATGATATTTTATACATAATTACAAACAGATTCAAAATCCTAATGAAGGTTCTTAAATACAAAGGAAACTTTTGAACTTTACTCTTGATTTAACCATCAAGCTTCATGAGAATAGATACCATGTACTATAAAATTTTCACCCTGGTTTGGAGCATTCTCACATGCACCTAAGGGACTTGGGTTCAATTCCTGATCAGGGTGTGTATAGGAGACAGTCAATTGATGTTTCTTTCCCCCTCTCCCTTCCTCTCTAAATTTTTAAAAAATTATATCTCCACCCACTCCTGGACACTGCACATAGTAAGGACTCACTAAATATCTACTTAAACAAACCAGTATTTTTATATTGTCCCTTTCTGATCAATTCCACAATTCCACACTAATTACCTATGGATATCCAATGAGAAACCTAAGAATGAACAAATCTGACCTCAGGACTCAGGTCAGCTGACTAAGGAAACCAGAATCCTAGAGGTTACCAGGAGGACAAACAAACATGATGATATAAATACAGGCATGAATTCACTACTGAGGCTCACTAAGTACTCACAGAAGCAAAGGTGCCAATCTGTTTGATATTCTGTTCATAGCTCTGTGAGCTGGTGGGCCGGCCGGGGGTTCGCCTGGAGTACCAGAAAGTGTAGTTGTACTGCAGGGGGTGCTCTGCTGGTCCCGGGACAACAGCCTGTCGTTAAAGGAGTGTTAGTCCTGGCCATTTATCACATGCTCTGAGAGTGAGAAAACATTTTATAGCATTACCCCTTACTACTTCCCCAATTTAAAAAGGATACATGCTCGCCCTAGCTGGTTTGGCTCAGTGGATAGAGTGTCAGCCTGGGGACTGAAGGGTCCTGGGTTCAATTCTAGATCAGGGTACATGCATAGGTTGCAGGCTTGGACCCCAGTGGGGAGTGTGCAGGAGGCAGCCGATCAATGATTCTCTCATCACTGATGTTTCTATCTCTCTCTCCCTCTTCATTCCTGTCTGAACTCAATAAAAAGATTTTTAAAATTAAAAAATAAATACATGCTCAATTACCTGCAATGTGCTCACGATTCTGTTTACACAGTAAATTTCTGTAGTAGTTAATGGATTCTAAATTCCTGTAACATTTTACCTATGTTCTTATAGCTTTTGTAACTCTCTCCTTCATACGTATTTATGTTTGTATATTATCTGTATATATTACCGGGTCCAGCACCACTTTCTCTGTGCCAATATAGCTTATTGGTTAGTGACCTAGGACAAGCTGTTTAACCTGCCTGTGCCTCAGCTACTCATCTGAAAAATGAGGTAGCCATCATCTCAAATGGGTATAGAGAGGATAAAACAATTTAATAGATGTAAAGTGCTTAGCACAGGATTTGATACATAAGAAGTACTCAATAGCCCGGCCAACGTGGCTCAGTGGTTGAGTGTCAACCTATGAACTAAGATCAGGGTTCGAGTGCCAGTCAGGGCACATGCTCAGGTTTTGGGCTTGATCTCCAGTTTGTCAGCTGACTATGGAAACCGGAGATCAGAATCCAGGAGGCAGCTGATCAATGATTCTCTCACTGATGTTTCCATCTCTCTCCCTCTCTTTCTTCTGTCTGAAATCAATAAAAACTTCTTCTGTCTGAAATAGCCGAAACCGGTTTGGCTCAGTGGTAGAGCGTCGGCCTGTGGACTGAAAGGTCCCAGGTTCGATTCCGGTCAAGGGCATGTACCTTGGTTGTGGGCACATCCTCAGTGGGAGGGGTGCAAGAGGCAGCTGGTTGATGTTTCTCATCAACGTTTCTATCTCTCCCTCTCAATTCCTCTCTGTGTAAAATCAATAAAATATATATTTAAATATATATATATATATATATATATATATATATATATATTAAAAAGTACTCAATAAATGTCAGCTCCTATTATTACCACCATTAAATGTTAGCTCCCTGATCCATAGAAACTATGGATTGACCTTTGTGTCCTCTTAGCCCTGAAATGCTTGTATTTGGAGGGTACTAAATATTGCAGAATTAAGCAATTAATGATTGCTTTTCAATAAAGAAGTTGATCCATCTATTTCTAGTCTCTAAATTTTTTCTTTTCCAAGTCATTTTAGTTTAGACTATTACTGACTAAAGAGTCTAAAATTTCAAGGGATGTACAGGAATTTAAATACTCAGCAGCAGATTATGAAGCAAATAACACCCTGTTATCGGCAGGGCTATTCTCCTCTACCAAGGTCCTGTGGTAAGGGTACAGTTCTGAGTCCCAAAACTAACTCCAATGATTCAACAATTTTTTCTTGAGAACAAAATCCAGTATTACAAAATAGTGTGCAATTGTTAACCTAGTATCTTCCTGATAAACAGATTGCATGAGATAACCAAATTTCAAGTCCCAACTCACCTTCCTCTTGCTGCTGCTCTGACTTTTGTCCCGGTCCATTTTTTCCTTCTCACCATCTTTCTGTGTGCTGTTTTCTTCATTCTGATCATGGTCACCACTGTCATCATCTTTCAATCTAAGTAGAAAGGCAAAACAGTGTTATCCCAGGACTGAACTGATTCTTGCTTACCTAACAAAGCCACCGGGTCAAATGAACTACCATGGGAAAAGCCCAAAGTCACTCAAAATACCGGCAATGAGATGAGAGAAGGGCAAGTCAATTAGGAAGGTTAAACAAAAATGAAATGGCCATTAGCTAATGTGTGAATTCCAAAAAGCATCCTCTTCCAGTTTCAGAACAGGCTCCACAAAGAAGCAAGAGGTAAACAGCTTAAGGAACTGTTTTCCTGACCAAAAATAAAAAGTCAATAATCAGAAGAGTTTCTGGATTAACTAACTGCTTTGGGATTTCAAATGAAGTTTTAAAACTTACCTATCCTAAGCCCACTTTGCTTTGTATTTGGAGCATCAGACCTTGGACTGAAGAGTCGAGGGTTCAATACCTTGGGTTAAAGGTTTGATCCCCGGCCTCCTGGGAGGCACATGCAGGAGGCAACCAATCAATAGGTCTCCCCCCCTCACAAAACAACAACGGAAAAAGTATCCTCAGGTGAGGATTAACAAAACAAATAAAAAAACTTATCTACCTATTCTTCTTCTTCTGACCGTCTCTCATATCCTTCCCAACTGCTACTGCTTTAGTCCGGGCCCTCTTCTTATCATCTCAATTATTACAATAAATTCCCAAGTGGTTTCCCAACACAAATTATAACCTCCCTCTCTCTATCCATCCTCCACATAACCACCAGAATGATCTTTCTAAATGAAGAGTCCATTTAAGTTCCATGCTTAAAACACTCAACTGTCCCTTGCCCTTTGCTGCCCATCCTGAAGGATAAAGTACAATTAAATGCAAGATCCTTTAGAATCCGACTCCTGCCTGCTAGCACCACCCCCAAAGCCTCTACATTCCCACATCTGTGCTCTTTGCAAGCACTTCCTCAGCCTAAAGGGCCATTCCTCCCATATCTGTTTTTCCTACTAGATGGAAATATCCCTTAGAACAGGGTCTTACTAATCTTTGTATATCCAGCAACAAGGGGAGGAAGATGCTGAATGACAAATGGAGGGAAAAAATGAAAGAAGAAATAATGACTTCTTGCCTATAAGTAGGATCAAATATACTTTAGGAGCTGCTGTTTTAAGAGCAGTGAAACTACCCTAACGCTTTCAGGTACAGCTAAAGTTCACTGGATTCAGACAAAAAAAAATAAACAGAAAGTGAGTTCACAAAGACAATTAGAATGCTGTTTAGTCTAGAGCTGGATCTTCTCTGAAATCACCTTTCTGTCCCTAATGACTAGTCAAATGGAATTAGGCAACTCTCAAGAAAGGTATTAGAAATGCTCAAATTATAACTCAGATATTACCCTACATAGACACAAAAACCTTTTGTAAAGCACCTTTTTCCCCCCTGCCCATGAATCTTCACTGCCTAGCACATAAAAAGCATTCAATAAATGTTAGAATTCATGAGCTAGCCATGTGTTGTAGAATATACTCAGGTGGCCAGGCACTGTACTATAAATGTTCCCATCCCCATCCTGGACAAGACATGACGACGAAGAGCACTGACTAAAGGGCAGTCCAGCCTGGCCAATAACCTATGCCTCGGGGCCTTGCTCAAAATGAGCTAGATTCCTTCCCCAGCTTTTCATACAAAAGATGAATGATCAGAGTCAGAGGTGGGGAGGGATATAGGTCCCACACAAGAAAAGCCACACAAAAATAAAGACAATGAGCAAAGGCAGAGAAAGCCAGTTGGGAAAAGGGAATAGAGCAGAGGAGCAGAGAGAGTAGAGACTAGCATTGATTGTGATGCTATCATTCCACTGGCTTCATTTGGCCTCCCTGGACTTCTGGGAAGCCATTGCCTGTGCTATGATATCCTTTCCCTTATGAAACTTTCCGAAAGGAGCCTGTGTAGCACACACAAGTCCCACAACACGTCCTGAGCACCTATTGCTGGTATCAGACACTAGTTTCTGTCCCCAAGGACCTGACTGAGGACACACACATACTCAGGCCTCAGCATGGCACAAAGGACCCTCCTCTTACCTACACGTGCCAATATCATCTCCTGCCTGGTCCCAACAAACTCCTTTCACTGTAGTAGTGATCAACCTATTCGCAGTTCCCTGACCTCACCCTGTTATGCTCATTATGTGGTCTCTTCTTGGAGAACCCTCTTCCTCTACCTACACTGTCCCTCAGGACTAAGAGTGAGGACCACTTTCTCGTGGAAATCTTTCCTAATCTCTCCCGAGGCTGAGCCTAGGCATTCCTCTTCTGGACTTTCCCTAATAAATGTTTGCACTTGTCCCAGCTATGCCATAGCCAGTTTTCTGTCTCCTGATTAAGAACATGGGTTTTCCTATTGCTTAGGTCCAAGACAGTTCCTAACTCTCTTCCTTAGGGCAGACTTCAGGGACGCAAACTATTTCCCTCTTTTCTCAGCTTCCAAACATCCTCACTGTCCTCTGGGTTCCTGTGCCTTAAGTCTTGGTTGAGGAGGGACACAGTTAACCAGCACCTCTCATTTTGCTATTCCAAGCAAAGCATTTAAGTTTCTTTGTGACGGTTTTGCTGCTAATCACTAGTAGAAAACAGAAAAATAACAACAAAATAATTATGTCAAGAAAAAACAACACTACTGTGATCCCTGAACCATATTTCCTGACTCCCTTCTAAGACAGTCATTGGAAACCCCACTGGATCTTCATCCTGTGCCATTATCTCTTGAGGATGGAGCTAACCTGCACTTTTAAGGCAAGTTATTTGCATCCTATCTTCCAGAGTTACCCTTCCTAGTGTGAAGCTGAATTTGAGCCAAAATATAATCCAGACTGAAAAATCAGCGCTCCCTAGATTTAGGTGGGCAATTAGTATCTCTGAAGCTGTCCAGACCGAGTTGTACCTAAATAGCCTACCAAGCTCTTGCTCAGATATGTCCCCATACTTTCTGACTAGACAAATTCCTTGTGGGTAAGGACTTGGTCTAATTCATTTTTATATGTATAGCATCAGAAATATGGTTAGTGAATGGATTTCTAAAATCAAAGCAATACAAGTCAGAATACAATATCAAATAAGTAGTTCAGACAATAGTTAAAAAAGAATGGGCTAATAGATGTGTGTGTGTGGGGGGGGCAATTATAGTCTTAGATCACATTCCTAGAAGTGGAGCCCACACAGTAAAGGACGGTTCAGTTCTTCATTGATCTGAGCCCATCAGATTAGACTACAGTACTTAATTTCAGGCACTGGATTTTTAGGATTCTGGCAAATTGAAACAAGTCCTTAGGAACCATGGTGAAGAGTGCAGAAACCAAGTATGTAAGGTCTAAAAACTGTAGTTTTTGTAAAAAAAACAAAACAAAAAAAACCACTAAAACAAAACTAGGGGTATGAGTGCTGTTCTCAATCGCTAATTTCAAAGGAAAGCAAGCTTTGGGTTTTTCCTGCGTAGTTAGAAGACAGACGTTAAAATATCCTGGATCAGTGTAAGGAATAGTTAATAATTAGAACAAATTAAAAACGACCCAGGTTAATTTTTGTCAAGAGGCGCTTGAACCAAGGTTAAAGAAATCTGGGTTTGAATCTCTTCATATAGTCCTGCTGTTGCTGTGGCAAGTTACTTAACCTCAAAGCAGCTTATTTTCCTTATCTGTAACAGGAGGTAACAAGATCCCCTTTGCAGGGTTGTTAGGAGTAGAAATAATATATGAAAAGTATCTAGCAAGCAGCTCTGAGAAGCCATTATTAACATTCTTTAATTAACTTACTGCAGACCTCCAATGGGTAGGACCATGCCAGATGGTCCTTAAAGCATCTAAGGATAAACTTTTTAATTGTTCAATTCAGTGGAGGAAGGGGTACGGGACCGAAAGACAGCTCCACCGAGGAAGGTCTTAGATCTGGCACCAGGGGTGGCAGGGTTTACAATGGAGAAGGGTAAGTATAGGGATGGACACAGCTAAGCAGTTGGCTGCAGAAGTGCTCTGCCAAAGACTAGATCCTCTCCCACCTGGCCACGGTGGTTCAATGGTGGAGCATCCACCTATGAACCAGATTCCCAGTCAGGGCATCTGCCTAGGTTGCAGGCTTGATCCCTGATCGTGCAGGAGGTAATTCCCTCTTGTCATTGCTGTTTCTCTCTCTCTCTTCCTCTCTGAAATCAATAAAAATCCTACAGAAGAAAAGGCTAATATGCAAATGGACTGAATGGTGGAACAACTGGTTGCTGTGATTCGCACTGACCACCAGGGGGCAGACACTCAACACAGGAGCTGCCCCTGGTGGTCAGTACACTCCTACAGAGGGGAGGGAAGGGGTGAGGGGGGGGGGGTCGCCGCTCAGCCAGAAGCCAGCCACTGGAGCCTTTCCGGTTTTCATGGTAGTCAGGCACACTACCCCCCCCTCCCGCTCCTGAATACAAGGGGGCCCGGGCTGGGATACCACCACCCCCTGCCCAGTGCTCAAATTTCGTGCACAGGGCCTCTAGTGTTTTATAAAATGAGTCCTCACCCCACAACTAAGAAATGTTTTAGAGGAGCTGTCTGGAGTGCTGGAATCCATGACCTCTGAATATGCACATCACCGCTCATTGTACTGGGGGGGTGGGGGAGGGGGAGCGGAGAATTCCCCATCAGCAGCAGCAGGTCACAGCTAAACTAATAGTAATTGCACTTTGCATTTATACATCACCGTGTAGCAATTTACAAAACACCCTTAAGCAAAGCTGGATCTGATTTGGCCCTTCTAACACCTCTGCGTGGCTGCAGGGTACGAAAGTGGCTCAGAGATTGGGAAACTTTTTTTGCCATCCAGTAACTGGTAATCGGTGGGTCTAGGGCAGGAAATCTGGGTCTTCGGAAGAGCAGACAGAATCCAATAGGGTACAAACAGAAGTCGAGTGGGGGCCAGCACAAATACTATACCCGCTGGGCAAGAACCTGCGAAGCTCCCGGGGAGTGTGGGAAGGGAAAGTGAGGGGGAGGAGAAAGGAAGCAGGAAGGAGTCTCAGGAAGACGCCCAGAGCTCGGTTTCACTGAGCCGCCACGGCGCCGCCGGGCGCAGCAGCCACACTACCTCACGGCGTCTGCACGGCTCTAGGCACGGGCGGTGGCCGTCCCCGCCGTGCAGAGGAGAAAGCCGGGACTCAGGTCGCCTGCCCAGGCCAGAAGGAGGAAAGGCGGACTCAGAAATTCAGAAGCCGCCGGCTGAGGGAACACCCCTACCTAACCCTCCACGCCGCTAGCAGCCCGCACCTGCCGGGGCGGGGCGTCCGAAAATCTCCTTCCGGGCGGCGCAACCACCCGTCTCCCGTCCCCAGCGCCTCGCCCCGGTCCGGACTGCCTTGGGGTCCCCGGAACCCTTGCACCCCGCCTTCCCGCCGGCCGCCCGCCGCCGGGGCGGGATCCAGCCCGCAGCCCGCGCCCGGGAGGGAGGGAGCCCGGCGCCGCGGAGCTGGCGCCGCCGCCCGGCGCGGCCGGGATGGGTGCGGGGGACGGTTGGGGGAAGGGGCCCCGGGAGGCGGCCGCACGCCACTCACGCGTCGAACTTGTTGTTCATCCTCTCGCCGTCGCCACTGCCTCACGGAGTGACTTCCGCTTCGCCGGGTCCCTCCGCCAAGGGCCCGGCCACTTCCGGTTGCGCGGGGAGCCGCGGAACGTAGGCTCGCGGGCCCGGTGGGGGGCGGATATCCCGGGACGCCGGGCCAGGGCGGCTGCGCGGACGCGCTCGGGCTCGGGGGCCGCACCGGCTGCTGCGGTCTGACGGGTCCCTGGCGGCCGCCCGCCCAGTGGCTCCGAGGCCCCGGGAAGGAGATCGCGAAGGTGCTGGCTCTGCTCTCCCCTGGGCACAGATCCCGGCCCCACTCCAGAGCGGGCTGAACGACCCCGGATTCAACCTCCCCTGGGCAGTGTTTCCCTCTTTGTTCCTGGCGATGCTGTACTGTAGCACCGGCCTCTTCAGGTTGCCGGGTGGATCGAACAAGATAATCAATTCAAGCGCTGGCAAAGTAACCCTAAATAAGTGGTAGCTGCTGTTAATCAACGCCCTCTAGGGCCAGGACCTGCGGAGCTCATCCCCGCCCCCTGAAGCTGTCAGTGAAGTCCAGAGACTCAGCCCAGGTGAACGACGAGGCTAGCAAGGCTTAGGGGGCCAGAGCCGGTTCCACCATCGTCGGGTTGCCTCCTGGGTTAAGTCTCTGCACCAAACATAGCGAGTGCTCACACGCATGCACTGGAGTAAAGGAAACGAGCCTGCTGGTGATGGAACCCCAGAGCCAGCAACCCGGTAGTTGGGAGAGGGGGTTATTTCCGGGATCCTCTCCCGCCCCCAACAATGTTTCTTGGTCAGGTCTTTATACTGCACTTACACCTTCACACACACCTTTGATCCCGTAATGATTATATCTGAGCCCACAATTAGAGATGAGGCAACAGAGGCTCAGGAAGCACAAATGACTTGCTTAAGTTGACCCTCTTATCACCAACAGAACTCACACCCCATTGTACTTTCAACATTGTATTCTCAACGCGTGGCCTTGCCTCTCTCCCAGGAAGATGTCAGCTAGTCCTCTGTTTCCTAAGTGGGGTCAAGGGAGGCTGAGGGCAGCACCCAGCAATTCCGTTACTTCCCAGCCTCCCTCCCTAGCTCTTAACCATTTGTGTGGGACCAGTGCAAATTCCCTGGCCTTTGAGAAGAGAAGGGAGGGGTGTGTGTGTGTGTCTGTTTCCAGGCTGTGGAATCTTTCTTAGAGTGTCTAAGATTGGGTCAGAGTTGGGAATTCTGGACTTCAAACCATAAAGCAACCAGTGTTCTGGGAAGCCACTCTTACTCGGCTCCAATTTGCCCATTTGAAACGTTAGGGGTGTAGTGCCTCTTGCTTTCCATGATGCTGTGAGGAGCTCTTAACAATGAGAAAAGATACTAAAACTCATGAAATATGTTGTAATAAATGGCAAAAAATGCATATGAATAGGAAAATCACTGGTGCCGATGAGTACTGGGTGCAGCCAGGCAGGGGAGGGAGATTGCAGCTGGGGTGAGCTGCCATCTTCTTTTGAGAGATCACTGATTCTTCACATTTCTCTGGACTTCCCTCTTTAAAGAGCTTGTGGAGCTCATAAAAAGAAAGGGAGGCCCACAGCTGGAAGGATAGGACCTTACTTAGTTGGGGGCATCATGCAACATGGAGTCATTAGGATTTCAAAAATTCTGAGAGTTGATAATGTTTTGCCACTGACACCCCCCCTCCCACCACACACACACCATAGCACACCCCGCCCACAGCCCATCCTCAACCACTCCAAGACTCCGGCTCTGTCTCTTTATTTCTCCAGCTTTCTCGGGGCTTCCACGGCCCTGAAGGATGCTTCCCCAAGGGCGCACTCATGACCTCGCCAGAAGAACACAGCTGGTAATTCTCTGGATGGTTAGCAGCAATTGGTTGACTCAGTCAGGCGAGGGCAGGTAGGGGTGAGGGTCTCCAGGGAACGGCAGGGCGGGCACCCGGTTGTAGTGCGCCACGAAGAAGATGCCGGCAGTGCCACAGACAAAGAGGGAGAGCATGGCCAGGAAGCAGACACGGTCCAGCACCCGGCCCACTAAGAACCACTCCTCGTTCCCCTGAGGGTGGAGGCAGAGTGTGGGATCACCAGCGGTGGCCCAAAGCCTGCCCTGGACCCTGAGCCACCTTTGGCCTTCCAGCAGGCCTCCATTCTCCATGTCCTTGGGCCCTTCTAACTTACTTCCAAGTTTCAACTTGGCTTCTTCCATCGTCCCCTGGCCCTGATGGCCCCCCTTCTCCCCGATCCCAACTCTACTTTTTCCATCCCATTGCGCCTACCATGGTCACCCCATTCATCCCGCCCCCGTGTCAGGTCCCAGCCCCTCACCAGGTACTCACAGCAACCTCCCACTCCCAGACTGGCTTACGCTGTCAAAGTGGTTCCGCTGGCGTTGGGCACGGGCGATGAAGTTGCAGGCTTCCACGCAGGCCTGGATGGCTGGGGCGGCCTGCTTCAGGCTCCCGCACAGCGCCTGGCTCTGCCCTGGCTCCAGGCCTTTCTCTGGTGAGATGAGAGGGTCCGGTTTGTGAGTGGAATGGAGGAAAAAGAGGCTGAGAAGGTGGCCTCTCCTTAGGGACCCAGCCCCTCTCTCCCCCACCTGGACACTTGCCCCCACACTCATCTGCAGTGCCTCATGCTTTGGCCAACTGTAGACAGCCTTCCGTGTCTGGAGTCCACGGGGAGGAATGTCCCTAATGACATCCCCTGCCTCACCTAGTTTCTCCAGCGCTGCCCTCATCAGCCCGTTGCGCTGGCGCTGCCGGAAGAGGAGCTCACTGCGAGGCAGGCGGAGGGCCGCCTCCTCCCCACCGGAGACCGACCACCCTGAGGAGGCCCCGTTCTGGAGCCGGGGCCTGGCGGCCGGCACCGCCGCTGGGGCCGGCGGGCGCACGTGCATCCGCAGCAGCCGGGGCAAGAGCCGCAGGAACACCTGCAGAAGCGGGGGGTTCTGGGTGGCTCAGCTCGGCAGCCACGCTGGGCTTTGCAGCAGAACATGCAGGTTGGCACGAAGGGCTCATGCTGCTAGAGGCCGGGAGGCACACGTTAGGGGCAGTGGCGTGGCCCTGAGACAGCTCGGCTCTTCTGCCCCAGACGTTGAGGCCGGATCTCCAAACCCTTGTGCACATCAGCATCACCAGGGCACTTGTCCCAAACAGAGGTCCCTGGGCCCCACCCCTACTAGGCTGGCCCAGGACATGGCAGGGCCCCTGGGAATCTGCATTTGTGACGAGGGCCCCAGCTGACTGCTGCAGGTGGGCCGCAGGTCCCACAAGCTCTGGAGCCAGACCGCCTGATCAGCATCCTGCCTCCTCCACTTTCTACCTGTGTGACCTTAGAACCTCCATGTGCCTCATTTCCTCATCTGAAAAATGGAGGCGATACTAATACCCAATGCAGAGAGGTGCTGTCAAGGTTCAGTTAGCATGGGTAACATGTCTGCCACTTGGTATTCAATGTTATTAACTCATTGGGGCACATGCTTCAAAACACACGCAGCCCAGATTTGCTGCTGAACATGGCACGTGAGGAATACGCAGAGGGACAGGGGTGCCAAGGGAGGTGCATGTCAGTGGGCGGAGCGGGAAGACGCTGGAAGGAGCAGGGAGGGACCTTGCCTTTCGGACCCCGCGGGCCATGGAGTGCGTGTGGGGGGACCGCAAGGACACGTTGAGCACGACCACAGCATTCACAACAATGAGGATGGTCACGGCCAGGAGGAAGGTCAGGTACCTGCCGGGGGTGGGCAGGAGGCAGGGCTGGCCCTTCAGCACTACATGCCCAGGTGCCAACCCCACCCACAGCGGCTGCTCCCCCAGATCCCTCGGGTGAGGGGCTGGCACAGGGAGGGGGGCAGGAAGGCAGGGCCCAGGTAGGGAGGGGGAGAGGGGGGCGGCAGGCGTGAGGACCGGCCTTACTTGCTGATGAGTGGCACTGCCTGGGAGGTCTCGGGCACCTTCTTAGCCACGAGAAAGAGGAAGACCGTCTGGGCCAGGAGCACGTTGATGGCCACGGTACACTTCTGGCCGCCCGCTGTGAGGGGGGGCGTCCCAAGAGGCTCTCAGAGCTGGTCTCCGGCTCCCTGCTGTGGGGCACCCTCCCCCCCCAAGGAGCGCACCGCCCTCGGCCTGGGTCGCGGTGCCACTCTTGGCCCTGCCAGCTGCCCCCTCTGGCCCGGCCGATGGCTCCCCGCCCACAGGCTCCAGGTACCCTTGGCAGGGAGGAAGTAGATGAGGATGGCGACGGAGGAGATGAGGACGCAGGGCGCGATGATGTTGATGACGTAGAAGAGGGGCTTGCGCTGGATGAGCAGGTAGAAGACCACCTTCTGGTGGCCCGCCTCCTCTGCCGGGGCCGCAGCGTCCAGGAGCATCTTGGCCGGCCGGTGCCGGATGGCCCACTCTCCGTTCTCTGTGGGTGGCAGGCCGGGTGGGCACGGCGGTGGGCTGGGCAGACCCCCGCTGCCCTCTTGTGCCCGTAGAATTGCCATTGAGGGGCAGAAACGGTGAGGGAAATCGGGTACTTCATCACCCTCCCTCCAAAACGGGAGCCATTACATGAGGGAAATCGGAGCTTTGTAGACCTTGAAAAACCCATTTTGTGGTTTGCTTAGTTTTCATCTTGAGTTACACGGGAGGGGGATCCTGGCTCAGCCGTATCCCCACCGCCAGGTCCCGCGGGGCCCTGGGTGGAGGTTACCTGTGAAGGCCTCGGGGTCGATGAAAATCCACTCGATGGTCTGCCCTTCTTCCTGGCTCAGCTGCAGATTGATCTCATTGGAGCTGTAGGTCTGGGACCTGGGGGGCGGGGAGGGAGGCACGGTGAAGCCGGGTGTGCGTGGATCCACCTGGGAGGTAAACGGCGTAGTCATCTGTGGGCAGTTGTGCCTCAAAAGGTGCAGCCAGCCCTGGCTGGTGTGACTCAGGAGTGTCGTCTCATATTCCGAAAGTTTGTGAGTGAGTCCCATTCCTGATCGGGGCACATACCTGGGTTGCAGGTTCGATTCCCCAATCTGGGCACTGATCAATGTCCTCCCTCACATCAGTGCTTCCTTCTTTCCCTCTCTCCCTCCCTCCCTCCCTTCTTCCTTCTCTCTTTCCCTCCCTCCCTTCTTCCTTCTCTCTTTCCCTCCCTCCCTCCCTCCCTCCCTCCCTCCCTCCCTTCTTCCTTCTCTCCCTCCCTCTCTCCTGCCCTCCCTCCCTCTAAAGGTCAATAGCATATCCTAGGGTGAGGATTAAAACAGAAAAAGCACAGCCAACAATTTCCGAGTTCTCCACAAAACCCTGGCAACAAGGTGAGGGGCCGGGCTCTCGGGCCTGGAGAAACCCGAGCTGAAGGGTCAGGAGGCTGCGGCTTAGTGAGGTCGCCTGTGTCCAAGGGCCTGGGTTACTGTGTTCTGCTCCCCCACCGCCTCCTGGGCAGAAGGTGCCAAAGGTCAGAACAGAAAACCCGTCCGTACCCGTGGGGTCTGTTTACTGAGGAGGCTCTCCCCGTGGAAGACTGACTGCTCCTCTAAACTAGAGAAGACCCCCCCCCCAGACACCCCTCTCCCCCCATGCATAGATGAGAAAATTGAAGCAGCCCCACCTCTCCCCGGGCTGTAGAGCGTAATGGTCTTGCATGTGGTGGCACATGTGGGTGCATCCTGTATGTTGTGGCATGTGTATGCCTTCTCACCCACCCATTCCAGACATTCATTTCTCCCCTTGGGGCACAGGCAGGGAAACTGAGGCAGCGAAGGAGGGGCTTAGCAGGAAGGGACATAGGCGTCTTCAGGTGTCTGGGTCTTAATGTGCACAGAGCCCCCGAGAGATGGAGCCAGGCCCCTGGCCAGAAGCCTCATGCCACCCCCCCTGGCCTGGGCCCCTCTTAGGGCGGCTCCCTGAGCCCCCCCTCGCCCCAGTAAATGTCCTCACTGGAAGATGAGGGAGCAGTTCTGCCAGTCGAAGGGGAAGTAGGTGACAGAGACGGGGCAGGCGGAGCGGAAGATGGCAGGCGGCAGCCAGTAGACGCAGCCGTCCGGCGACACGAGCACGTTGCAGTAGAGGGCCACCTCGAAAACGCCGTCCACGCTGTGGGCAGGCCAGGCCACGAGGCTGCTGAGACCCGCACCCCCCCCCCCGCCCCCCATTCCCTCTCCCTGGGGACACCAACCCCTCCCTGGGGCCACGCCCTGCCTGCTCTCAGGAATCACCGCCTTCCCCGCCACCTCCCTGCCACCCCCACCCGCCCAGGCTCCTCGGACCCCGCGTCTGTCACTGCCTCTTCTCCCGCCCTCTCCCCTGGTGGTCACGATAGCCACTAACACCTGTTCGTCTGCAACGTGCCAGGACTGAGCACAGTGCTTTTCCTGGCTGGTTGGCGCTCGACAGCTTCCACAGGAGCTGCCCTCGTCCCAGGTTAGAGGGAAGGGAGTGGCCCGGCGTGGCGGAGCCAGTTCTGCAAGCAGCTCAGGCCTGGGCTGGGCCGCCGCACCGGCCCTGCCTAGCAGCCTGCGCCTCTGCAGGGCCCCCAGTCTGCCTCCTCTGCCACCTTTCTTCCCAGGACCCCCTTGGCCTGCGAGGCCCGGTTCCTGTGTCCTTTTGTCCCCCGACCCTAGCCCACGTCCCCTCCTCACTTGTTCTCCAGCACGACATCTGGCCGCCACACCATGGTGGACGGCACCCTCAGCACCCACAGGCCTTCGTAGTCCTGCGGGTCCCAGCGAAGGCGATAGTCACACCACTGCTGCAGGGAGAGGAGGGCTTGCCAGGCCCTGCTGTCTGCGTGCCACCCCGCCCCCTATCCCCCCTTGCCCCACCCCCCAACCTCCACAGGAGCCCAGCCCAGGGGCACAGAAGAGGCAGGGAGGGGAGGAGGGCAGCTCTGAGGGCCTTGGGGCCCCGTGGTGGGGGGGCCCTGAGAGAGGAAAGAGGGTGAGAGGCGATCTCTTACCATCTCTATCCAGACGTTGGTGGTGAGGGCCTCCTCTCGCTCATTCTGGGGGGGGTGGGGGTGGCGCAGACCGAGGTATAAGCCCCCAACAATTGTCCTCCCAGATACTAGTTCCTGCAGGCCATTGTTGGGTCCCCCAGAACCCCAGTCTTTTGGGCGGCCTCCATGGGCGTGTTCTAGCGCCTTCCTCTCCCTCGCAGGTCCCTGGTCCCGCCTCCCTGTGGTCCTACAAGCCCCGTGGCTCACCAGGGAGATGAGGTTGGTGAGGGTGAGCTTCAGGCTGACGTTGACCACGTCCGCCTCCCGCTGGGCAGGCCGCAGGAGCGGGTTGTAGCCGTGCATAAGGTCGGCCAGCAGACGCTCCTCCTGGTTCCGGCCGTGGGCTCCTGAAACAGACAGCGGTAAGCCGGGGCGCTTTGGGGGGCAGAAAGAGGGGGAGGCCATGAGAGGATGTGACATGGAAAAGCATGTCCCTCATCTCCTGAGGCCTGGGTCCCCTGCTCCGGTCTTCCCCCCGGGCCCCAAGCCCGTGTCCACACCCAGGCAGACAGCCAGCAGCGGCAGGAGGAACAGCTGCCCCTGACCCCCGTGCATGGTGTCACAGCTCTCCGAGGGGACAGGCGCGGGACAGAAGCTCCCCAGGTCTGAGGCCGAGAGATGCAGACTCCGGTCTCATGTAACAGCCCGCACTCCCACCCCAGTCAGCCCGGCCAGGCCGGCCCAGCCCCACAGCTGTCTGACCACAGCACTGTCAGCTGTTCTAGGATGCACAAAATGCCAGGCTCGGGTTACCTGGGCTGGGGAGGGGACAGAGGGGCCCATCTGCTCCAACAGAGATGGTCCAGCCGCCCTCCGCCCTCAGATGCAGTTGTCCCAGATTCATGTCCAGCAGGGGAGCTGAGGATGCAGCCAGGGAGAGAAGGCAGAGTGCTTGGGAAGAGTTCCTCCAGCGTGTCAGGATGTGGGGAGGTTGGAAGGCTTTTGGTTAGACATGATTTGTACCTGAGTTTCTCTATGACATAGCTGAGGACCCCAAACCTCTCCCACCAGCCTGACATCTTTTTTTTTTAATTAAGGTATTATATGTGTACATAGCTTACCATTCCCCCCCCCACCTCCCATTCATGCCCTCCCTCCCCAGAGTTCTGTGTTCGTTGGTTGTACTTATATTCATGGATACCAGTCCTTCCGTTGTTCTCTTATCTCCCCCCCAGGTCTCCTTCCCCTCCCTGCTGTCATTTGACAATCTGCTTGTTTTATGGTGACTATCTCAGGATCATATGAGTAGAATCCGCTCCTCATTTGACAGTCTGCTTGTATTATGGTGACTATCTCAGGACCACACGAATAGAGTCTGCTCCTCCTCTGGTTCTCACCGCCCCTTCCCCTGGGTCCCACTGCTTCCCCTGGGACACACGGCTCACCCGGGGCACATGGCCCCCTGGGACACACGGCTCACCCCGGACACCCAGCCCCTTTGGGGGACACGGCTCACCCGGGGCACATCCAGCCTGACATCTTAATGGATCACTCCATTGGGCCAACACACCAGAAGGCACAATGCCTACAAGAAAGATGCATGATGTGTCCTAGGCTTTGACACCTTAACACAAATCAGGGTGTCAGGTCAGGATCCCTCCTGTCTCTGAGGCATGGTAAACTTCGTAGGAAGGAGGGCTGAGAAAGAACGGAAACTTGGGGCTCTTGTGAATGGGACAGCCCCTGAATAGGATTCCTAAGCATTTATTAAATCATCTGTGGACTTACGGTAGGCACAGCTCCTACCCGCACCCCCCAGAGGGCTCCTACCCAGAGGGCTCGGGCGACTCAGGATACACGGGAGCTGCTCTCAGGAGCTCACAGTCCACGGGACAGATAGACAAGAAGTTGTGGCCCCTGAGAGTTAGATACGGGAACCTAGCAGGGCTGGAAAACAAGCTCCATCCACTTCATGGTTTGTGGTCACGGGAAGGGTGGGGCTGAGCTGATTTGGAGGCCGATGGCTGTGACACAGGCTTAGGCCACCTGTCTTCTGACCATCTATTCCAAGCAGACAGGTCAGCATGTCCCAGTTCATGGGCAAGACAGAAAATTCAGTTTCCCATTCATGCCACCCACCTTTCAGTATCTTAGGGGACAGGGTGGCAGATGCCTCTGAGGTCTGAAGGAAAGCGCCATTTGAGGGCCATGTCCCCACCCTACAAATAAATGATGTCTATGGCTTTTCTTTTTCTTCTTCTTCTTCTTTTTCTTCTTCTTCTTCTTCTTCTTCTTCTTCTTCTTCTTCTTCTTTAAAATATTTTTTAAAAAATACATTTTATTGATTTTTCACAGAGAGGAAGGGAGAGGGATAGAGAGCCAGAGACATCGAGAAACATCGACCAGCTGCCTCCTGCACGCCCCCCACCGGGGATGTGCCCGCAACCAATGCACATGCCCTTGACCGGAATCGAACCCCCCAGTCCGCAGACCGACACTCTATCCACTGAGCCAAACCGGTTTCAGCTTTTTAAAAATATTTTTATTGATTTCAGAGAGTAAGGGAGAGGGAGAGATAGAAACATCATGAGAGAGGACCATCGATTGGCTGCCTCCTGCACGCCCCATTCTGGGGATCGAGCCCACAACCCAGGCATGCGCCCTTGACTGGACCTGACTTGAACCCAGGACCCTCCAGTCCACAGGCTGACGTTCTATCCACTGATCCAAACCAGGCAGGGATGTCTGGGGCTTTTCAAAGTGTGTCAGTAAACCGGAAGTCATCTGACACACCCTGTCCTTGGCGATCCAAAGGAGAGGTTGGCTCAGCCCTCAGCCCCTTGTAGCGGGGCCACAAGCTCCTCCTGTCCTCACCGGGACTTGGAGGAGGGGAGGCGGCAGTGGTAGCAGCTGCCCCCCTGGACATCTGCTTGTTCTGTGTCTCGCTGCCATCCTCACATCCAGTCCTGCTCTGGGCCCCACACTTGATTTTCCTTGACAGCACCCCCCCCCCCCCAAGCTTTGATCTCTCCCTGCACCTGGGCTACTTTCTCTGGAGTTTACAAAACCAATGTCCCCTTCTTCCTACTCTGCCCTCCGGTGCCCCAGATTCAATTGCCTCACACATTTTGCAGAGCAATAGGTCTTCCCTCTAAAACCACGCTTTGCCGAAGATCATTAATGGCTTCTGCTCAGTAATGGGCACCCATCCCTCTCCCTCTCCCGGGACCATCCTCCCAGGCATATATAGGTCCAGGCACAAGTGGTTCATCTGATGCTTCAACATTTTTTACTTTGCCTTCTTCCTTCCCCACAGTGTTTGGGAGGGAGGGGAAAGGGAGAAGATGGAGGCTGATTTCTCTCTGCTTTGAATTATGCTACCTCCCTATGTATGAAGTTTTTATTATTATTATTATTGTTTTTATTATTTTTTTAAATTTATTAAGGTATTATATGTGTACATAGCTTACCATTGCCCTCCCCCCAACCATGCCCTCCCTCCCCAGAGTTTTGTGTCCATTGGTTGTATTTATATTCATGCATACCAGTCCTTTGGTTGATCTCTTATCTCCCCCAGATCTCCCTACCCCCCCCCTGTCATTTGACAGTCTGCTTGTTGTTTTACTGTCACTATATATATCTTTCTGTTCATTCGTTTATAATGTTCTTTAATATCCATAAATGAGTGAGGTCATGTGGTGTTTCTCTTTCATTGACTGGCTTATTTCACTCAGCATGATGCTCTCCAATTCCATCCAGGTTGCTGCAATATGAGAATTCCTTCTTTTTATGGCAGCATAGTATTCCATTGTGTAATGTACCATAATTTTCTGATCCATTCATCTGCTGACGGGCACCTAGGCTGTTTCCAAATCCTAGCTATTGTAAATTGTGCTGCTATGAACATAGGGGTGCATATATCCTTTCTGATTGGTGTTTCTAGTTTCTTGGGGTATATTCCTAGTAGTGGGATTGCTGGGTCAAATGGGAGTTCCATTTTCATTTTTTTGAGGAAGCTCCCCTATGTATGAAGTTTTAAACTCCTTTTTTCTCCTTTCTGATCTGGCTGAGTGGCTGAGAAGTCTCCTTGGTTCTCAGGAGGGCGAATTGCCTTTGAGGGGTGGCAGTTTCTGGGCTGGAGGGGTTAAAGGGAAGGTAGGGGACCCATTCAGAGGAAAGCTTCTGTAGGTGTCATTTGTTGCCCAACAACTACTCCATCACCACCTCCTACTCTTGAGGCCGGAAAAGTGAAATGTTCATTTCCCAGGCTCCTTTGTAGCTAAGCGTGGCCACGTGATAACTAGTGGTATGTCTGCGGAAGTTGGCTGAGGGGCTTCAGGGAAGCTTTTGCTTCCTGATAAAAGGGGTCAGAAATGGCTGGCCCCTTTTCTGCCTTGAACCCAGACGTGAAGTGCGGAGCTGTGCCAGTCAGCTTGCAACCTGGGGCAACAAGCCGGGGTCTCTGGTAGCTTTGTGGGACCGCTGAGGCAACCATGCAGCCACAGCGCTGCCTGCGAGTCTCATTATGCGAGGAAGAGGAAACCTCACGTATTTAAGCCACGACTCTTGGGGTTTTCTGTTCCTTGCAGATCAGTGCATTCCTAATGGAGCCATCACACTTTGAAAGAGGGTGGGCAGCCCAGCTGGCCTGGGGAGATGTGTAGGGACAGCCCTGGCTTCGTGGACAGCCGGCCCCTGTGGGTGTGACTTCCTGTGGGGAGAAGATGACAGAGTTCCATGCCACCCAGAGAGTGAACCAACCTGATTGCTGGGGGAGTAGGTACTGTTGGGGGACCCTCTGTGGGTCTGGGAACCTGTACAACAGGCAGTTTAGACTGGGTGTGGCATTTGGAGTTGTCTTTTCTGGAAGGCTCACAGCTACCTGAGCCTAGGCCTAACACCATTGATCACCTGTGGATTGGGAAGACCCGCTGCCAACAGCACCACCGTGTGGCAGAGAGAAGCAACGACTGGCCGGGGAATCTGACCCAGGTCCTCTTTCCTCTGTGTTTGAAATAGGGACGGAAGTGGTGGACTATTCCAGGGAAGGCCCTGATTTCCTGCTCACCGACAGGTGTAAGTCCAAGATCTTTTCCCTACTCAAAGGGAATTCAAAATGTGTACCTTGAATTTATGGATAATTTATATTGGAAGGCAGAAGTAAGTAGGGTCAGTTTTGGTATTTTCCTTCCGCTCCATTGAAAAACTGAACATGTCACCTTCTGTATAGCTGAGCTCACGAGGCGCTAGGCACCTTCTGAGGGAAATGGGTTGCGCTGTGAGGACCTTACGCCTGGGCCTCAGGAGGTGAGCAATAGGGCCATCTGCACCTGCTCCAGTTCTCAGCCACCCCACCAGGCGTGGACGCAGGAGACCTCACAAGAGGGCTCCATCCTCTGTGACTGAGGCCCTCCAACGAGAAATGAGATCAATAACCACACCTTAATTTGTAGGACACGTGTAGCAATTTTTATTCTCACAACATCCCGTGAACGGGATGCGTGTTTTGCAGATGAGAAAACTAAAGCTGAAACACGAGGAGTGGCTCGACCAAGGTCACACAGCTCCAAACTACTCAGAACTTTGTCTCTTAAAGCTACAAACATTTATTATCTCCCGCAGCTTCTGGGGCCAGGAATCCCGGAGCACCTCCGTGGGGTGGATCTGGCTCAGGGGCTGTCGTGGGGAGCGAGATCTTATCCAAAGGTCCTTCTGGGGCCGGAGGATCCGCTTCCAAGTTCACCCAGTGGCTGTTGGCAGGAGGCCTCGCTCCTTGCCTGTCTGCCTCTCCACAGGGCGCTCTCACGCCTCCTGGCTTCCCCCAGGAGAGTGAAGGAGCCAGAGCAAGAGCAGGGCAGGGGGGGAGGGGCATTTCGATGTCTTCTTTAACCTAACCTCGGAAGTGACATACCATCACTCCTGCCTCGATCTATTGGCCACCCAGACCAATCCCGGTGTGGTGTGGAGGGCGCTACATGGGGGTATGAGTACAGGAAGTGGGGATGGATCGCTGGGGCCATCCTGGAGATGGGGGACCCCACAGTACCTCCTCCAGCTCCTCCAGCTCCAGCCTTTGGCCCTTAGGATAAGATTGATGGAAGTCCCCTTTGGGGTAAAGTCGCCAGATTTAGCAAATAAATATATAAAATGCACAGTTAAATTTGAATTCCAGATACATAAATATAAATAAATACATTTTTTAGTTTTGTCTGGCAGCCCTACTTTGGAGGAGAGGAACAGGTGGCCCCAAGGGGACACTCTAGGGAAGTGCTGAGATCTGGGGCCCCGGGGCAGCCCGTGTGAGCAGAGGGGCTGACCTCTGGCCTCTGTAGCTGCTGGACCCAATCCTCCTGCCCTAGGCCTCAGCTCCCCACGGGGACCCGGACAGAGTGGCCGGAGCAGAAAGAGCTGGGCAGGACATTCTCAAACACTGGTGCTCCCACCTCTGCCCCACACCTCCTTCTCTGAGGGGTCTGGGAAGGGAGGCTCCGGGGGGCCTCAGAAGCCAAGGCTGAGGGGTCGACAGCTGTAGGAACCAGGCAGTGAGGGCCCAGGAGCCCACCTGCTCTACCCCCTCCTAGAGGAAGGGGAGGCAAGAAGAGGCCACCGTCCTTCTCACAGAGGGGTCCCAAAAGGACATTTTCTCTGGCCCTTGCGCTAGGCCCCTGTGTCCCCCCAAATCGTCCGGCCCCGCCCACCAGCCAGTGCCCGCTCTCAGACCTTCTCAGCGGCTCCAGTCTTTATTCACTGCGGAGTCTCGGGAGGCACAGCTCATCCCCACCTCCGCCGGGCGGAACGACCGGGCTCGCGTCTAGGGCCAGGAGTTGCCTCCCTAAGAGGAGCGTGTCCTTTCCCAGGCGCCCCTGTCCGCACGGCTCCCTGCCACCCCGGAGGCACAGAGCCCTCTAGATGAAACGCTTGTCTTGCTCCAAGTAGGAGAAGGGGTCCCCGGGGAAAGGCTGGGGTGGGGGCTGGTTGTAGGCGCCCTGCAGGAGGATCCAGGCCGTGCCCACCGCCATGGTGGGCGTCACCACAAACAGGCAGAGTCGGTCTATCGTGCTGGCTATGCGGTTCCAGCAGTCCTTCTCCTGGGGGCAGGAAAGGGGGCAGAGACGGTGGGGTGAGGAGGGCCCGCGGACCCCAGGCCCATGGCCCCAGCTGGGCCCCGTGACAGACGTGCTTCGATGGGTGCCACCTCGGGCTCACAGAACAAGGGGTGGCACCCATCTGCATGTCCCCAGCCAAGGCCCAGGCAGGCCTGTCACTCTGTCAGCCCAGGAGACGAAGCGTGGGGCCACAGTCTTCATCCCAGCCGCTCGGTGCGGCTGGGAGCCCCTATGGGAACCGGAGCAGGGCCCGGGGGCTGGGGCTGTCCTTTTCTCAAGAGAAAACTTTAGAAAGTTGTGTTCTATTGAACAACCGTAGAAGGCTGCCTTTTAAATGTCTGGCGGTGTCTGTAGTATCAGGCGTGGAGCTGAGCAGGGAGAGAAAAGGACTGGCAGCTGGGAGAGAGGAGGGACCCTAAGGGATGTCCAGAATGTGAAGACATGTGCCTGTGTGTACACCTGAGTGTGTGCCGGGCCCAGTGAGCTGTGATGGGGTTCTAGGTGAGGGCTTCACGTCTCTGGAGGGGGGAGGGGGACGCGCTGGATTTTGCATCCATTGTCGACTCCTTCCTCTAAGTTGGCATGTGTCTCTGAGAGGAACTGAGGGCCCTTGAGATAGGCCACCCCTCACCAGCACACACGGGAGCACCTGCGTGCGCAGCCCTGCGGCCACGCACCTCATTGTAGTTGTTCTGGTCCCTCATGTGGTTGACGATGAAGTTGGCCCCCTCCACCGCCGGCTTCAGCTCACTGAAGAGGTCGTGCTGGGCCTGCTCAGAGCCCGCAGGGGGCTGGCCTGCGGAGACAGACCCACCGGAGGCGGGCATGAGCCCTGCCCCCCGCACCCACCCCATCCTCCCATAGTGGGGCCAAACCCCCAGCCATGGCACCCACGTGCTGTGGTGAGGCGCCGGGCCAGCCCGTGCCGCTCGGACTGCTTCTCGAACATGAGGTCGCTCCGGGACTTGAGCGAGAAGTACTCCTCGGCCTTGGAGATGTAACCCAGGGAGCTGCTCCTCCGGACCAGGGCCCCGGGGCCGGGGCTGTCCTCCTCGGGGAGGGACATGTGGAGGAGCCGGGGCAGGGTCTCCAGGAAAAGCTGTGGCAGACCAGGGGGACACAGGAAGGCCATTGAACCAACACGGGCTGCCTTCATCCATCCAAACACCCGGGACTCCATTTCTGACTGCCACAAAGCGCCAGGCGGAATCTTACAGAGGCACGCAACGGTGTCAGCCACCACCCAGAGGAGCGATCAAACGCTGTCCCCGAACGGTTCCCTTCTGCCTCCCCACGTCGACGCCTTCTGGCCCCCAGAGGGAACCACCGTCCTGACTTCCGTCTCTGGCATTTGGTTTCGCCTGCCCTTGAACTTCAAGCAAGTGTGCAGTCTGTGCTCTTTTGTGTCTGCCTCCTTACAGGTAACAGTACACCCAGGAGAGCCGTCCACGCCGGCGGGCGTGTGTGGCAGCGATTGGTGCGTTTGTACAACTGCAGGGAGCACTCCCCGACACGAAGCATCCCGGCGTTTTTTGCCCAGACAGCCCTCACCTTCTTGACGCCCTCGGACAGCACGTGGGTGCTGGGTGTGCGGAAGTGGATGTTGAGCACGATGACACAGATCACCACCACCATGGTCACCAGAATCATGCCGAAGAGCAGGAACCTGTGGGCACACGCTCAGCCTGGGGCATCCAGGGTGTGGCGGGACGTGGCGGGGCACGTCAGGGTGATGTGGGGGCGCGGCGCGGCGCGGTGGGGGTGGGGTGAGGTGGGGTGGGGTGTGGCGGGGAGGAAGGGGGTCACTCACTTGCCGATGAGGGGGATGGCCACGGACGTGGCCGGCAGCCGCTTGGAGATGAGCAGCAGGAAGACGGACTGTGCCAGCAGCACCGAGATTGCCATTGACGTCTTCTCACCACCTGAGGGAGCCTGGGCTTAGGTGGGCTCGCGGGTCCCAGAGGACCCCACCGTGGACCTCGCGCCGTGGTTCACAAATACCAGGGTGCCCTACTTGGCATAACGGGCTTTGGAGCTGAAGTGACTGCATTCAAATCCCAGCTCGGACACTTGCTGGCTGGGTGACCCTGGGTTTGGAGCCTAACCTCTCTGTGCCTCCGTTTTCTCAATCGTTAGATGTTGAGAGGACCCAGTGGGAGAGTAAACTGAACGCTGGTCACTCCTCCTGGCACGGAGTAAGACCTCAAACACCAGCTGTCACCATTAGCCGATGCCCTGCCACTCAGCCCTCCTAAACCGTAGATCTGTGCGTGTCCTCCTGCACAGACAGTGTTCCAGAGGAACACCCCAACTCCCAGCCCGGCCCTGAGCAAACCTTGTGGTGGCCACTGTGGTCCCGGGGCCCTGGCCCAGCACCCTTTTTCTACGTGCAGTGCACTGCTCACCCTATCCCAAGCAGGGGCAGGGCAGGGTGGCATTTGTCTCTGGGACTCGCTGTGCCTGTTCATGTAAATATTCCAGAGCCAAGTAGGCGTAGGTGACATGTGTCCTTCTAGAACTGGTGAGTGGGGATGCGTATCTCCACACCCTGGCTCTCTAGAGCTCCCATGACCGCCCGCCCCCCTCCCCCAATAGACTCAACCACTGATGGCCTCCTGTGTGCCAGACCCACGGCCACGTCAGACCCGACGCCTGCTCTGACAACATGGCTCTCATGCCTGGACCCTGGAGCTCCCGGGAGGAATCAGAGGCCGGGCTAGGTGGCCATCGCTCCCGTGGCCGTGCGGTGGGTGACCGGAAGCGGGGGCTGGCTCTGAGGTCGGGTGAGAGGCTCACAGTCGGCCGGCAGGTAGAAGACCAGGTTGATCATGAAGGAGATGAGCACGCAGGGCACCAGGATGTTGATGATGTAGAAGAGCGGCTTTCGGCGAATGATGAGGTAGAAGGTAATGTCCTGGTGGTTGGGGCTGTCCAGCGGGGCACTGGGGTCCATGTTGATCTTGGCTGGCCGGTGCACTATCTCCCACTCTCCATTCTCTGAGGGCAGCACACAGACACCTCGGAGTTGGTCTGGGCAAGGGGGCTAAGGCGGGGCCTCGGGGCACGGTGAGGGGCTGGTGGGGTGAGCCCCCTGCAGGGGCAGCCGGGCCTGTCTGCGGGGCCCTGAGGGGGGCACTCAGAGGAGGGCTCGGGTTCTGTTTGTGGGCCTTTCCCTGGGGAATGGGATGGAGGTTTCCCAATCCACAAGGGAGAAATTTTCCTCCGGGATTAGTTTTGTTGTTGTTGTTGTTTCTTTGGAAAACAAACACTGAGGCCATATGTGACTCAAATATGGAGTCTTGGGGATGACAAGGCAGTGAGAGTAAGAGCCCCCTCCCCCATGGTGTGATGGATCCACCTCTGATGGACAGGGTGACGCCATAAAGGTCTGAGCCTGGCCCTAGCCTCTTCGGCCCTGTGGATAGAGCATCAGCCTGTGGACGGAAAGGTCCCAGGTTCGATTCTGGTCAAGGGCACATGCCTGGGTTGCGGGCTTGATCCCCAGTAGGGGGCATGCAGGAGGCTCTATCTCTCTCTCCCTCTCCTTTCCTCTCTGATATATATATATATATATATATATATATATATATATATATATATATATAGATAGATAGAGAGAGAGAGAGAGAGGCTTGGTCACAAGTAGGGGGTGGTGAGGTATTGGGAGGAGGTGACATACACCTTATCAGGATGACAGTTGAAGCCCCACCGTACCCCTGGACGCTCCGGGACAGAAAGACTAACCACCCCCTCGCCTGTCAGCCACATCCACCCCCAGGACCTGCTCAAACCCAGAGAGTCTCTGGCCTGGGCGGAGGCCGGGGCGGGGCCCGGTGCTCCTCTGTCTCTGCCTTTGGAACACAGTCTCCCAGCCGCACTCCTTTTCCTCTCAGCGTGCTGGGGTGGTGGTGGTGGTGGTGGTGTGTGTGTGTGTGTGTGTGTGTGGGCGCGCAGACGTGCACCTCGGCGGTGTCGGTGTGACTGTATGAGTGTCTGGGGGGGGGGGGGGTCCCGAGGGGCCTGCCCACCTGCCCACCCGCCGGCCGCCGCTCCCGGCACCTGTGAAGCCCTCGGGGTCGATGATGATCCACTCCACCGGGTATAAGCGGCGGTCTTCTTCCTCCTGCTTCAGGCTCAGGGTGATCTCCTTGGCCGTGTACTTGAGCGAACTGGGGAGGGCAGTGGGCAGAGGGTGGTGCTCAGCCACGGGCCGGAGAGATGCCCCGGGTCAGAGAGGCCATTGGGGGGGGGGGCTCTCATCTGGACAGAGCCCAGGCCTCTGCCCGGAGGTGGCCCCTGGCAGGGGGCCCTGGGGGGGGGTGGTTGGAGCCGCGGGCGCACCTGAACTTGAGGGAGCAGTTCTGCCAGTCAAAGGGGAAGTAAGTGACGGAGATGGGACAGGAAGAGCGGAAGATGGCGGGTGGCAGCCAGAACACTTGGCCTGACGGGTAGACCAGCACGTTGCAGGCGTAGGAGATCCTGAAGGAGCCATCGTTGCTGGGGACAGGGACAAGGGCCACCGTGAGCACGGGCCAGGGCTGGGGAAAGCGGGGGAGGGAGGGCAGGTTGGGGCCGGAGGGGGGGAGGCTCGGGACATTTCAGGAAGGGAGGCCGAGTGATGAGGGGAGGCCAGGGAGGGCTGCGGCTCAACTTGTTCTCCAGCACGATCTCTGGGAGCCACAGCATGTCCGGGGGCAGGCGCAGGACGCTGATGTTCCCAAAATCCTCCGCATTCCACTGCAGCCGGCTGTCCATCCAGCCCTGGCGGCAGACGGGAGTGTCGGCGGTGGGTTCTGCGATTGTCCCGACCCCTTCACCCCCCCCCCCCCCGCCCCAGTTTCCCCGAGGGAAGAAGGCAGGGCAGGGTCTAGGGCTGTGACAAGAGAGGTTTGGGGTGGGGTGGGGTGGGTATGGAGTGGGGACGCGGGTCTGTCATGTAGGAGGCACACTACACAACTAAAGGAACATTATTCCCGCTGTGGATCTAGGGGACGTATGCCAATGCTATGAACTTCTGACAGGTGGCAGAGGGTGTCTCCTAATAAAATAGTGACAATTTCAGGATAGTGACAATTTCTCCCAGATGAAGAATCCCGGCCCACCCAAAGGTTCTGTCTGGGCTGGTGGCCGCACTCGGCGGGCAAGGGCAACTGGCAGGGGCTCCTGGGCAGGCAGGAGCCAGCGCCGCCCGCAGGGAATGTCTGAGGCGGGCTGGGGGTCCCCCGAGCAGACGCGGGCACAGGGGACCAGCACGCTGTCCCCTGCACTCTCTCCGAGCCCCCTGCTCTGAGCGGGGTGTTCTTACGTGCTCAATCCACACGTTAGTGGTGAGGGTCTCCTCGACTTCTTTCTGTAAGGAGACAGGGGGGCTGCCCGCAGGGTCCTGCACATTCTCTCTGCTGCCCGCGGTCACCAGGCACCTCCTCCCGGCTGCCCCCCCGAGGGACCCAGGGCAATTGGCCCGACCAAACTCCTCCCCCAGGCACTCGGGAGTGGGTGGGCAGGGCAGCCAGCAGGGAGGACACAAGGCCTCTGCGGTGTGTCACGGGGGTGCTATGGGGGGGCTGCCGGAAGGGAGGGGAACCAGCCTGAGGGTCTGGGGGGGGCAGCACACGGAACTGGGAGAGGAGCTGAGCTTCCCTCATGGCCATCCAGACGGGGAGAGAGCCAGGCCTCGGGGAAACTGTCCCTGGCCCCCAGCCCCCAGCCCAGCCACGGAGGGCCCCTCACCAGGGAAATGAGGTTGGAGAGGGTGAGGGCCAGGGAGACGTCCACGCTGTCCTCTTTGCGAGCCACGGGCCGGAGCTCCTTGTTGTAGGCCTTCTCCGTGAACAGGTAGCGGATCAGCCGCTCCTCCTCGTTCAGACCCCCGCAGCCTGGGGACAGTCGGGGACAGTCGGGGACGGGGACGGGTGCTGGGCAGGGGCCCGGGAGCGGGGCCCCGGCGGTGGGTCCTCCGGGGAGAAATGGCAATGGGAGTGGGGAGGGGCCGTGAGGTTAGGGGAGGGAGTGGAAGGGATGAGGCTTGGGGGGAGCTGGGTGGGTGGGGTGATGCCCAGTCTTACCACACACAGCCAGGGTGGCCAGCAGTCCCAGCGTCAACACGGGCCCCTCCATCCCGTCTCACCAGCTAGAGCCCGCCTCTGCTCTCCCTGTGCACTGGGCCGGGGAATGTGGTGAGTGGCAGAGGGGACAGGTGCGGCGTGGGGGCGGAGGAGCTGGGGAAAGAGGCAGCCGGAAATGCAATGTGATACCTCTGTGCTCCGCTGCGGGGCAGAGAACTCGGGGCAGGTGATGAGGGGGTGAGGATAGGAGCTGGCTAGCGGGGCAGAAGCCCAAGGACATGAGGCAAAGATCCCGGGCTAGGAGTCCCCCCCCCTCGCCAACGGGGGTGAGGGCTGGGGGGAGGCACCGCACACGGTGGACGGTGCTGGTCAGCCACTGGTCGGGGAGTGGCGATAAGCAGGCCAGCTGCCATTTCTTGGGTGGCAGACAGGTCTGCTCGGATGGGGGCTTAGCAGGCCTGTCCCCCGTCTTTGTGACTTCTGCCAACGGCTTCCCGGGGCTGGGCCTGGCCTGCTCGGGCCCCACTACCGGAGAGCTGGTGTCCACCATCCAGTTCCCACCCCACAAAAGCTCCAACACTGCCTCCGGACATCATAAATAACGTTTATTAAAGCAACTGTGATTTTCTTTCTTTTTAAAAATATATTTTATTGGTATTTTACAGAGAGGAAGGGAGAGAGATAGAGAGCTAGAAACGTCAATGAGAGAGAAACATCGACCAGCTGCCTCTTGCACACCCCCCACTGGGGACGTGCCCGCAACCAATGTACAAGCCCTTGACTGGAATCGAACCCCGGACCTTTCAGTCTGCAGACCGACGCTCTATCCACTGAGCCAAACTGGTTTTGGCGAGCAACTGTGATTTTCTGATGACACATCTGGGAAGACACGTGGGTCCCAGGGCCCAGGATCCCACCCCACCCCACACACCTGGGCAACGGCAGCTCCCTGAGCCCTCCCAGCCCCTGGGGCAGGAGGGCCTAACCAGAGGCCGGGGGTCCAGACACGGCTCATGGCTGTCTGGCTGGAGGCACCTGAGGGCCCAGTGGGTGGTGCCCCCCGCCCCCCCGGCCCCCCGGCTCTGCCTTGCACCCACTCAGGCTCCCTGGGGCTCTGCCTCGGCCTGAGCAGCCGAACGGAAGGCCTGCAGGGCCTGCACCAGCAACCGGGGAAGGCTTCGAGCCAGGGTGGCTGGCTCCAGGCCCACCAGGCCCCCAAAGACCACATGCCGGTCCCCCAAGCCAGCCCGAACCCAGGCTCGGAAGAGCCCTGTTATCGTCTTAGAGCTCAGATCGGCCAGGACCTGCAGAGGGAGGAGGGTGCTCAGGGGCTCCGATGCTACTCTCCTGGCCCCCCAAACTCTCACCCAAACCCACCCCCTTCCTTTGGACCCCTCAACCCTGCACGCTTCCTGCTCACATGGACAGCCCCCCCCCCAAGTCCCTCCACTCACATCTTCCCTCTCCCCACCACACCTGCATGCCCGCCCCGTACCCTAGCTCACACCCAGCTGCCCTCTTGGATTCTGTCACCCCCCCAGGCTGTGGGGGTGAAGGTCCCCCCTCCTGTAGACCCCCTCGGTCTGCCTTCAGAGGCCACGGTGGAGGAATCTGGGAATCCTGGAGACCTACCTCCTGGAAGTCCATGGCCAGGCGCTCCGGGGGGACCTGAAGGATCCAGGCATGGGTGTCCTGGAGGGTGGCCAGCTTCTGCCGCAGGGGCTCCAGGCCCGGGCAGCCTGCAGGAGAGACGCCAGCACCTCAGGACCACCTCCCACGCCACAGATGGGGAAACTGAGGCTTAGAGAGGTCAAGTGGTAACGAAGTCTAGATTTTCTGATGCTGATGAGGACCCAAAGCCACAAGTAGAGGGTGTGCCCGTTGCCAAGGGGGTTACCTTGGGGTTACCTTCAGTGGTAACAAAGTCTAGATTTTCTGACACTGATGAGGACCCAAAGCCACCAGAGAGGGTGTGCCTGTTGCCAAGGGGGCTACCCCATTCCCCATGCAGATTCCAGGAGAATCCCCTCCTGGCCTCCGCCAGCTCTCGGCCTGCTGCCCTGGCGACGGCCGGCAGGGGGCGTAATTACCTCGCGAGTCTCCGCGCTGCTCCGGCCTCCGCGTGGGGAACAGGGTCCCTGCAGCCGGCGCTCCTGGGAAGACGCCGCCGGATGAGGGGGAAGAAGCCTCAGCCGCCCGGGGGTGGGGCCGGGGCTGGGCCGCCAGGGCTCGGGGTACCTGGGTGCAGCCGCTGCTCGCGGGCACGGCGCCTAGGCGTCTCCGGGAGCGACGGAGCGGGGCGAGCCGGGGCCCGGGCCCGGCGCCACCTCCCCGGGCTCGGGCCGAGTAGCTCCGGGGCGCCCCGCAGCAGCTCCAGCAGCGAGCGCGCCAGCGAGCGCAGCTCTGCGGGCGGGACGGGGCGCGGCGGGCGGTCAGGCGAGGGCGAGGCCCCCCGGCCCCCCGGCCCGGCGCGGGGGGAACCGGACTGACCGCATCGCCGTCGGCGCTGCAGGCACTGCCGCCGCGCGAGGGACGCACAGGCGGCCCCGGGCCCCGGGCACGGGCGCGCGTAGAAGGCGCAGGGCGGGGCGGCGGCCGCCGGGGGCTCCGCGGGCGGGTCCCAGGCCAGGAGCTCCCTGCAGCTGGGCTCGCGGCTGGAGGGCGCGGCTGCGGAGGGCGGCAGGGCCTTGTTCACCGGCCCCCCAAGTCCTGCCTCGGAGGAGGCTTTCCCCATGAGGACGGGGACGGGCCCCTGCGGAGGGGGCCGTGGGAATCCCGCACTCACCGCCCATCTGCTTCCGGAGCCAGTCCCCGAATGCGGCCACGCGGGTGTAGACCCCCGGCTTCCCCGGCTCCCCGCATCCGTCCCCCCAGGAGGTGATCCCATACAGGACCTCTCTGGGGCGGGGGCCGGGCTCCGAGCAGGTGAGGGGGCCCCCCGAGTCACCCTGCGGGCACGGGAGCCGAGAGAGAGGGGGCACCGCATCGCCCCCTCGCCCCGACCCCACTCACCCGCCCTACCGGCTGCAGGACTAGGCAGCTCGGAGCCACTCTGGCCCCCATGGTAGCCTCGAGGGCGTAATAGAGGCTCAGAGGAATGAGAGACAGCCCGACTGGAGAAGGAAAGCAGGCTGTCCCGGCCCACCCAGCGCCCTCCCATCAGTGGGGCTCGTACCTGGCAGGAGTCGACGCCCCCGGCCAGCGGCCCGGCGCAGAGCATGGAGCCGGGGCGCAGCGCGGGCCCCAGGGCGCGGCGGCAGGTGGCGGCGCCGAGCAGGGGCACGCGGGCCTCCCTCAGCGCCTCGGCCCCGGGCCCGTCTGCAGGGAAGCGGCGGGGTGGGCTCAGCCTGGAGGGCAGGGGCTCCGTTTGGAGGGTCCCTCCCTCCCATCGCACCCCCTTGATTCCTCCCCTTGTGCAAGGCCGGGCCGTGTTTTCCGGTACCTTCGAAAAGGGCCCCCCAGCCCGCGATGGCGCAGGCGGTGCCGGCGGGGGGCTCCCGGGGTCCCCGGGGCAGGCACACGGGGCGCGCGGGCCCTGCCGGGCCCCCCGGCGGCGTCCACAGCTGCACCAGGGCGAGGTCGCCGTGGAAGGTCCGCGGGTCAAACTAGGCAGAGAGGGGCGACGCGGGGTCAGCGAGGGGTGGGGTGCGGGCGCTGCTCCAGCGCCGAGGCCCGGGGGGCCGGCCTCTCACCTCGGGGTGGGGCAGGATGCGGTTCACCGGCACCTCCTCCGCTGGCTCCCCGCGGGGCCCCTCGGCGAGCGTCGCCGTCCACAGGAGCTCGTTCGGGGCGCTGCGTGGCGAGCGGCAGGCTCCCTGGAGGCCCTGCTCCCCGCCCACGGGCGCCCCCCAGCCACCCAGCCACCCAGCCAGCCCGCCAGCCCGGCAGAGAGAGAACCCGGGTGAGGCCGGAGCGGGCTGACGGCGCCCCCTGGCGGGAGCCCGGAGGCTGGAGCTGGGGAGCAGGGCTGCCGCCGCCAGGGGGCAGCAGAGACCGCCCTCGCGCGTGTCGCCCACCCAGGGGTCTGGGGTGCCCCGGGCCGGTCAGGGGCTGGGGCCGGACGCACCCTGCGAAGCAGTGAGCCGCCGTGAGCACCCAGGACGCCGCCACCAGGACGCCGCCGCACAGGGGCCGCCCGCCGAGCCGCAGCCGCACCAGCCAGGGCCAGGCCCCGGGCCGCGCCGCGCCGCCCCCCACGATGCGGCCCCTGGCCCGCGTCCCGTTGATCGCACCCGGGGGCCTCTCGCCACATGGCCCTAGGAAGGTGGAAGCGCCGTCAGGAGGGACAAGTGCTGGCGTTGTCACCGTCCAGGACCCTCCAGGGTCCACCTGCTCTCGGCCCTTGCAACTAGTTTTCAGCCTCACCTGGCTCGGGTGGGTCCTGGAGCAGGGGGGCTTGAGGCCTGGGGCGCCCAGGTCCTGCGGAGGAACAGACCATTTGAGCCTCCCTGCCATCCTCCCGCGCTGTGCCCAGCCCCCCCTCTCTCTCCTCTGGGCTCCCCTCCTCTTGCCCCCACCCCACAGCAGCGTCTGTCAGCGTCTGTCAGCAGCCACAAACTTCTCGCTCTTCACCAGATGAGCTCACGCTGTTCCTTCCCCCTGCCCTCGCACACGCGGTGCCCCAAGCCTGCCAGGCATGCCCGTTCCTCTTAGACCTTCATAGCATTGTCCTGTCTCCCGCTCAGTCTCGTCTCCAAGTGGGAGGCAAGTCAAGGGAGGGGTGGGGTGGACAGGAGAACAGTCCCCGGTAGTTGGTGCAAGCTCACCTGTGCAGGGGGTGGTGCGGTTGGCACAGCTTTGGCACTCATGCACTCTGTGCCGGATCTCCATCGCCACTAGATTCACGGCCCTCTGGGCGCTCCTCCGGGCGACCTGCAATGCCTTTGTCCCCTGGGCCGACAGAGCTGCGGGGACAGGGGGCACCGTCATGCCTGGTGGGGGAGGAGCTGTGGGCTTGTCCTCCTTGCCCCAGCTCCAAGCCCTGCCTTGGAGATCCACAAGGTCCTCTGGGGTGGAATGGGAGGAGACGGTGCCCCGAGGCCCCAGGGCGCAGCACTCAGAGCCGGTGGTTCTGGATTCTCAGCCCAGTATATGGCTGTCATTCAACTGGGCCGGAATATTTTTTGTTAATCCTCACCTGAGCCTGTTTTTCCCATTGGTTTTTAGAGAGAGTGGAAGAGAGAGGGTAAGACAGAAACATCGATGTGAGAGAAACACTTCGATTGGTTGCCTCCGGCACCGAGCCCCGACCCGGGCCCGGGGAAGGGAAGAGCCTGCAACCAAGGTACCTGCCCTTGACCGCCATCGACTCTGGGACGCTTTGGTCCACGGGCCAACGCTCTCTCTCCGCTGAGCCAAACTGGCTAGGGCTGGGCTGGAGTCTTTGAAAAGGGCATTTCCTTAAAAACCTCGAAGGAAAAGCAGCTCTCTGAAGGTTCAGATACCACAGAACCTCAGATGTATCGACACAGAACGACTGTGGTTGAATTGCCCACCGTTAGGCCCAGAGAGCCAAGGGGATGCTCTACCAGGGGTGGGCAAACTTTTGGACTCGAGGGCCACAATGGGTTCTTAAACTAGAGCGGAGGGCCAGAACAAAAGCATGGATGGAGTGTTTGTGTGAACTAATATAAATTCAAAGTAAACATCATTACATAAAAGGGTACAGCCCGCAGGCTGTAGTTTGCCCACCCCTGCTCTAGGCTCTCTCCTCCCGGCTAACCTTCTCGGACACACACCCTCGCTGGCTCCCCTTCCCTTTCCACCCTCATCTTCCCCCTCCCTCTCCCACCTGTGTTCCGGGCCCCTTCCCCCAGCAGGCTGGGCAGAGGAAGCCAAAGGTCCTTGCGAGTGCAGGTGGCGAGCTCACGTTCCTCTGCCCGGGACCCACTCCCGCTCCGCTCCTCCCTCCTTCGCTCTGCTCCTCCCTCCGTGGCCGCTCCCGCCCGCAGGCCGCCCGGGCTCACCTTGCAGGGTGCTGAGGGGCAGGCGCATGTACAGCGGGTGCCCCTGGGCCAGCCGTGGGCCTGGGAGGGGCAGTGGCGGCAGCAGCAGCAGCAGAGCCAGCAGCGGAGCCAGCAGCATGGTGACCGGGAGCCGGGGCGCCGGCCCTGTCCTATTTTCCCCTCGGGGCCCACCCTCCAGGCGCGTATCCTGGGGCGCCTGCCTTTCTGTCCCTGAGCGCTGAGTTCGCGTCCCTCCAACCGTCTGACCCGATTGCATCAGGATCACCCCTTCCCTTGGTGGCCCCTCACCTGGCCCTCAGCTCCCGGAGCCCACGGGGGCGGAATGGGGCGTAGGGACTTTATAGAGGTCAGATGGGGGAGGTGCACAGGCCGAGGCCAGGGCCGAGGGGGGGGGCACAGGGTAGTGGGCTCGGCCCTCACCTTTTGAAATTTCGTCATCCGGCTCTGAGGCCCCCTTCCCTCAAAGCAGCCCTTGTTTCTGCGGCTCCATCAAAGGGGCCTGGACGGCCCAGAAGAGCTGACGGTTAGGCCGGGGGCCAGGCAGGGGGGGGGGGCGCGGGGCAGGGCCGGCCCGGAGGGAGGGTCTCCAAGGCTCAGGTGGAGGGTTTCCCACCTGCCCCGATGCCCTGAGGAGCACATGGCCGTGCTGGGGGCAGATGATCTGGGGGGAAGGTGGGCAGGGGTTGTCTGAGGGTCCTGGGCAGCCCCAGCCCCTGAGGAGGTGCCTGAGCTCCCAGCTCCTCTGCCCCTAATTGCTTGGCAGCATCCCGCCCCGATGCGGTCATTTCTAACGATGATCAAAGCGCCCTCATTAGCGCCGCGATTGCCCTACTGGGGGCAGCGGGGTGGGAAGCGAACGCTGGAGCGGCCCAGAGAGGAAGGCGGGAGATGGAAGGCCCCACCAGTGGCCCAGTTTGGGGAGGACAGGCCCCAGCAGCTCCTGACGCTCTCCCAGACCTCCCCCCTCCCCACATGCAGTTCTCCCTCCCCCCTCCCCACACGCAGTTCTCCCTCCCCCCACCCCACCCCCCTCCGGGCCTACCCAGTATTGTTCTCAGTGGCTATGACCCTGAGCTGGCAGAGGGAGTTTTCTGGAGACTGGGCATCTCTCCTGGGATAGAGTCCCCACCTGGTACCCTTCTGTCTCCCAAAAATGTCCTGGGGCCCCCCAAAAAAATCCTGTTAACCCAATTCATGCTGGGGACTGCAGGGTGGCTTGGCAGGCCTGGTCCTTTTCCAGAGGGGATTCTGTCCTGACATCGCTCCGGCCCTCGCTCCTTCTGCACGCACAGGTGAACGAGGCTCCAATGAGAACCTGCCCCGCCTGGTTAGACAGAGGCTCCGACCCTGTGAGAGGCTGTGGCTGCGGTTCTGGGGCGCCCTGGCCCCGGCGAGCCAGGGGCCGCGCCCTTCCTCTCTCCCTGCCAAAGAGCGGAGGGTTAGGGGAGACCCGTACACACCCCCACTCCCACTGCAGCTCAGGAAACCCCACCCGGCCCCAGGGTAGGAAGAAGAGCTTTGCATCCGCTGAAACCGGTTTGGCTCAGTGGTAGCCGTCGGTCTGCAGACTGAAGGGTCCCGGGTTCGATTCCGGTCAAGGGCATGTACACTGGTTGCGGGCACATCCCCAGTACGGGGCGTGCAGGAGGCAGCTGGTCGATGTTTCTCTCTCATTGACGTTTCTAGCTCTCTATCTCTCTATCTCTCTCCCCTCCTCTCTGTAAAATATCAGTAAAATATATATATATATATTTTTTTAAAAAAGAGCTTTGCATCAAGCAAGAGAGGGGAGTGTCAACAGACAATTTGCCAGAAGATTCGAACCTGGCACCTGGCGGGTGGGGAAGGCTCAGCATCTGGCTTCGTGTTGGGAAGGAAGCTGCCCCTTCCGGTGGGAAAGGAGCCCCACCCCGCCCCGCGCAGAGAAATGAAATGGTTTTAAATCTGTAACCCAAAGAGAAGAGAGTCCGCTATCAGCTGGCGAGAGCCCGTGGCCTGTGAGCCTGGTCACGGGTCTGTCTGCTGTAGGGGAGCAGGGCTTTGTCTCCTCCCTGCAGCGTCAGCCTCTGGGACAGAGCCTGACACGCTGTTTGCTGAACAAACGAAGGCCTGAGTGATCAGCACTGGCCCCTCTTCCTGCTCCAGGGCCGAGTTCCCTGCCTCCTGCACGCCAACCTCCATCGGCCCAGTCCGAGCCTGGGGGCTCCCCTGCCCTGTCAGCTCCCTTCCCACACCGGGGTGGCCCTTCCCATCCAGCCCATGTCCCGTCTGCTGGGTCCCTTCCTCTCCCTTGGAGTGTGGGTCACGGGGAGAGAAGCGACGTTGTCTGGGAAGGCTTGTCGGTACCAATACTTATTTAAGTACATTTTTATTGACTTCAGAGAGGAAGAGAGAGAGAAATAGAAACACCAATGATGAGAGAGAATCGTTGATTGGCTGCCTTCTGCGTGTCCTCAACTGGGATCAAGCTCACAGCCTGGGCATGAAATCCTGGAATCCAGCCATGACCTCCTGGTTCATAGGTGGATGCTCAACCATTGAGCGCCCTGGTCGGGGCAGGGGGGCAGGGGTGTCAGCACTTTGCATGGTTATCTCTGAACTTGGGGTAGGGATGTGGCCCTCCAGCCCCAGGTGGCACAGCTGGGGTTTCCTCTCTTCCGCTGTTCCCATGTTCTTTCCTCTTTGCCTCCCAGTTTCTTGGACGGGGTGGGGCAGGAGGACTGTGAGGGTGCAGGGGGGAAGCAGAAGGGACCCCGGAGACTGTTGCTGACATTTGCAGCTTCTGGATTCTCGGCCTTCCCTCCGGGCTCCAGGCTCCGGCCTGGGAGGCGAAGCTGCCTCGTCTGCCATGTGCTGACCTTCCTGCCCTGGCCCTGTCCCTCCTCCATCCCTCTCACAGGAGGAGGCAGCCTCACCCCCACCTCCCACTCCAGGAGAAGGGCCCTCAGTAAAAAAAACAATAATATATATACAGCAGATGGTGAGAGACCAGGGGCCCGGAGGGGTTGGAGTGAGGAGGAAGAGGAGAAACCAGGACCACAGATACCACGCAAGTTTCTCCAGCATCTACGCTGCACTTCCAGTCGGCTGTACTTCCCAAGAACCCTGAGGTCTGGGGGGCCAAGTAGGGTGGGGGGCTCAGCCACTCTTTCTGAGTCCAGCTGCCAGGCATGGCGTGTGGCGGGGTACACACACACACACACACACACACACACACACGGGACTACTCAACAAAGCCTCATCACCCTCCAGCTGGGCATATCGGTCCCTGCCCAGAGCTCCAGGCCCCATCACCCAGGGGTCAGCAGAGGCCAGCGGCCATGGCAGGTGGGGACCAGAGGGTGGTGCCAATATACCCCTGTGCCAATTATGGCAGTGGGAGAGGCATGAACAAGGTGCTTTGCCTGCCTGCAGCCACCCGCTCCTTTACATACACACTCACGCACGCACACACGCACACAGCCCATTTGCAGGGTAATGGCTTTGCGACAGCAGGAATTATCTGCAGCATTAGAGGCAGCCAAGCTGGTTGGGAAGGGGCGGGGCACAGGCCGGGTCCGGAGGCACTCAGAGAGGAAGCAGGTGCCCATGGGCTGGGACCTGGGCCCCGGGGGGTGCTGTAGGGACGGGGGGGGGGGGGCATGGTAGGGACTGCAGAGAGCTTGGTGAGCACCCGCGCCAGGTGGACAGCCTCTGTGCCTGGTGCCCATGGCCCTCTCCGCCCTGCTTCCAGGCCCAGGAGTAGACAGAGAACCAGGAACACTGGCACGGGACCTGAAATCACAGCTGAGCAGCTCCCTCCCCTGTCCTGGCCTCGGGACTGTACCCTGCTGACAGCTTAGAGGGGTCAGGGTGACAAAGGCCCAAAGGGAACCTCAGGAGGAGGGGGCGTGCTGTGGGTTTGGAGAGGGGGCGGCGGAGCTGGAATTAGATGATAGTGTCCCCCTGTGACTGTGGTGGGAATGAGGACCAGGGAGAAGGGGGTTGACAGGGAGCACTCTCCCCCTCCCCCCAGGACAGGCAGCTGAAAAGAGCCACCTGGTGGTCACCAAAGGCCCCTGGATGCCTGCTCCAGGCTGAAGACCTCCCTCCCTTGTCCTTCCTCAGTCAGCTAGCTTCGGTAGGGGCAGCAAAGACCCAGTGAAGGAAGTGGGGTAAACTGGATCTCCCAGGCTGCCTGGGGCCCTGAGGTCGTGGTGATGCGGGGGTGGGGCTGATCCCTGGGTCCCCAGTGTCCCAGCCCCAGGGCTCAGCAGGGCCCGGCGTCTGCTGTGGGGGTGCTGGCAAGTCACGCCTGCCAGCCTGACAGCGCAGCCACGCTCCGTGACTCCGGCGGCAGCAGCAGCGCGTCCTGCCCACCTGCGGGCACACCCCGATTGCATTTGCTGAAATGAATTGCTGGAGGAAATAAATCCCGCACCCATGATTAATGGGAGACAGGGAGGCAGGCAGCCGCCACAAAGAGCCGCTGGGGACGCTGGGGAACAGAGTGACAGTCGGGCACAACGCCAGCGCAGCCCTGGGCTTCTGGGAAGGGGCGCTGGCCGCTGCGCGGCTGCCGGAGTCACTGTGGCCCCCGAGCTGCTTATGGGGAGCGGAGCCTCTAAGCCGACAAGGCCCCCAGCTCGGCTCCCCAGTATGGCGGGTGGTGCGGAGGGGGGCAATCTGAAGCTTGGGGTGCCCCTGAACGGGGCCTGACTGCTCCTGGTGGTTGGGGGTTGGGGAGCCGAGGGGCAGATGGAGAAGTGGAGCCAGGGGTTCAGGAGGACCAACAAGGGCTAAGGAGAAAGGACTTCCCTACTGGCCAGCGGTGGGTCCTTCCGCAACTCGCTTCCCATCTCTGAGCCTCAGTCTCCTCGTTTGTTCAATGGAGCTAGTTCCAGTGCCTCCCTCATGGGGAGGTTGACGGGCACAGCTGGGCCACCCGGGCACAGCTCCTGTAAGGGGGCAGGGCACACAGGGGCTGTCCTAGCCAACAAAGGGGTATTCATTATCTCTGACGTGCCCATGCTGTGCCAGGAGCTTATAGGCTGGAGTAGGCAAATACTAAAAAGAAAATATAGTGACATAATACATAAATCATTGCTATTTCTGGGGTGATACAGGGAGAAGGGTTATAGTCTGGAGGTCAAGATATATATTTAATAAAAAAAAAAAAGATGGTGAGAGACCAGGGGCCCGGAGGGGTTGGAGTGAGGAGGAAGAGGGGTTGTATTCAGGGGCACCGAACACACCTGGATGTGTGGGAAAATCCCAAAGTTAGGCAGCACACGCAGTTGGCAAGGTGCCGAGAAACAGTCTCATCACTGCTGGGGGAGTGCCCAGTGGTTCGAGCGCCATGCAGGGAAATTTGCATTACCTGCTGAATGCCCACCTGAATTATAAACACTCTCATTCTGTAACTACTACTCCCACTCAGGGCATTTTATCCTGCCGTGCTGTACAAAAGCATGCTTATGAAATGAGGGACGTACAAAGATGTTCTCTGCAACATTGTTAGTAAGAGTGAAAAAGGAGCAACCACCCAGTTACTCACCAAGAAAGAACTGAGCCCTCGCTGGGTGACTCAGCTGGTCAGAGCATCTTTCCAATGCACCAGGGCTTTGGGTTTGATCCCTGGTCAGGGCATATGCAAGAGCCAGCCAACGAATGCATAAGTACGTGGAACAACTGACCGATGTCTCTCTCTCTCAAATTAATAAAAATAAATAAATGAAAAGAAGGAACTGAATTAAATGAACTGCATGCAGACACACCGAGGAGGACGATGCAGCTGTACAAAAGGAACAAGGACTTTGCTTATGAAATGGGTGTCAAGATAGATGTAGTGAAAACAAAATGCAGAGCAGTGTACACAGTTGACTACCTTCTGAGGAAGAAAGGAGAACCAGTAGAAGCATCGATTCTTATTTTCTTCAGGAAACTACATCAGAAACGAATAAAAGTGGCCTCTCGGAGATATGTGGAAGGGTGCGGGGAGGACATAAAGTGAATGGGGACAGGGTGGCAGGAAGATTTTTTAATTTTGGATGTATTTTCTATTAAATTGAAAAAAAATTATGTGTTGATTTTACATGGAGAAACATCAATTTGTTGTTCCTCTTATTTATGAGCTCATTGGTTGCTTCTTGTATGTGCCCTGACGGGGATTGAACCCACAACCTTGGTACGTGGGGGTGATGCTCCTACCAAATGAGCTACGTGGCCAGGGCCTAAAGAGGTGATTTTGTTTCTTCGTGGGGTGGGGGGGTTGAGGGGGGGGTGGCAAAGGGCTCCATGAAGGAGCCAGCAGCACAGGCAGGGGTGAGTAATTGGTTAAAGTTACTAATTGATTCCAGGCCTGCCCTCGAGCCGGGTGGCCCGGGGATAGTTATTTAAGCGCTGACCCATCCTGAACAAACCGGATTTGGGAACAGTAGTTCATGAACCTTCAGGGGCCAGAGGGCCAGGAGAAATGACCTGCTCCTGGTGTGGTCCCAGCCAAGCCAGGCTCAGGGCTGGGTGCCTGCAGGAAGGCCGAGGCCACGGGAGGGGCGGCACCCAGCAGAGGACGCAGCTGGAGCAGCACCTGGGAGAGAGCATCTGGTGGGACGAGGGGGGAGGTGTTCAGGAGAGAGAGGGAGAGAGAGAGAGAGAGAGAGAGAGAGAGGTGCGTGTTCCGGGGCTGCACAGCACACCCTCCCCTCCTACTCCCAGGAGGCCCCTCTCCCCAAGGAGCAGGCCTATCGGGTCTGGGGCCATGAGGATCCAGCAGGCGTGGGGCGCCTCCTGGTGGCGCTCAGTGAGACCCGCAGGCCTTGAAAGTCGGGGGAGGCGGGGGTTTAGTCTTCTGGGAGTCTAAGTAAAATATAGGGTTGCCCAGTTGGGACAAGGGATTCGGACCCCGGCGATTCAGAGAGAGATCTTAGGACCGTTGAAGGAAGATCTCAGTGACTGGCTTCCCCCAGTTACCGCCCCCCATCCCTTCGGCCCCACCCCAGCCCCCTGGACCGTGGGAGTCCCTTTCAGAAGCTCCGCCCCATGGCAATCCCACCTGCCCCCAGCAGGGCGCAGCCTATTCCACGTGTGTCCTTCTGGGCTTCTGGGCTTCTGGGCGTGAGTCTTCTGCCCCATCATGATCTTCCCACGCTACCCCCCTCCCCTTTCCCAAGGCACCCCTTTGTTTTCTGCTCAGGCCACAGCCCGGGGCAGCTCTGGCCCCTGTGTGACCCTGCCCAAGAAAAGTGGGACCAGCTACATAATCTGCAGGGCCCCTTGTTCAACAAGTATTAAGAATGTCAAGATGGCAACGGTAGGGAGATGAGCCAAGCAGGTGGCTGAGCTGGGCATCCAAGAACCTGAGTGGGACCAGGGGCCAGGGCTGCAGGCCAAGGAGGTGCTGGGGGGGGGGGTGCAGAGGGCCTGGGTCACTGGGCCGCTGGCCTTTACTCCCGACAAGAGACTCTGGGCTGGGATCTGCCCCTCGCCCCATCTTTGTGTCTGAGTATTTCTACTCTGGGGGGTTCCCAGACCTTTCCCACTGCAGACCTTTCTTGCCCTGCCGCCTGTGCATGGGTGCACACACATGGTCAGGGAGGTCCTTAGGACAGAGGCTGGGGCGTGGAGCAGGCCACTGTGAGCTTTATTAAGTGATTACATGCTCTGGCTCCACTAAGTGTCCATTTGGAGCTGAGGATCCTGAGGCATGGAGAGGTTGACGGCTTACCAAGGTGAGCCAGGATTCCAGGTCTGGGCATGAACCACGGGAGAGATTTGCAAAGCCCCAGAACAGACACTTGCTCTAGGTCATCTTGCTTACAGGTCATGGCTGAGACCTGGAGGAAATAATACAACAGTAATTTGTATTATAATCCTTACAGCAACCCTATGAGATAGGCACTATTTTAGTTGTTGTTAATCCTCATTCAAGGATATTTTTTCCATTGATTTTTTTTTTTTTTTGAGAGAGAGAGAGAGAGAGAATGGAAAGGAGAGGGAGAGACAGAAACAACAGTTCCCGGAACCATTAGCATGTGCCAGGCCTGTTCTAGGCATCCTATAGGAACTGACTCAGGGGTCCCTCACAGAAGCTTCACGCAGTAAGGCCCACAATCACCCCCGCTTTACAGACTGGGACGGCGTGAGGCCCAGCGAGGTCACACAGCCTGCTCGGGTCACACAACAGAAAGGTGAAGCCAGCAGCTGAATCCCGGCAGGCAAGGTGTGCTGTCTGAGCCGGTACATGGTGTACCTCTGAGGGCGCCAGAGGAGCTGAATGTGGTGACAGAGGAACAGTCCGTCCCACCGTCTGTCTGGGGTTCATCTCTACTCCACTGTGCTCTCTCTTGGCCCATCACCCCTGAGCCACACTGTCTCTAAGTCCTGCCCTGGCCCCTCCTCCTCCTCCTCCTCCTCCTCCAGACCCCCACCCCAGCAGCGGGCAGGAGCTTGCAGCTGGAACCTGCCCTCGGTGTTGGTCCCTGTCCTCATTCCCCTGAGAGGTCTGGCCCCTCTCCTCCTGCCCAGGGAAGGTGCTGTCCCTGTGTCCACCAGTTGGCCCAAGCCAGTTTCGACATCTCCACCCAATGTCTTCCCCGCCCAGGAGGCTCAGGATCAAGTAGAGGGACATCAAAGACCAAAGCCAGCCTTGAAACCGGGCCTCCAGCCTGGCCCTCCCTGCAGACTGAATCCCCCTTGGGGACCCCACCCTGTGTGAGTAGAGGCATCTTCCCTCTCTCCATCCTCTCCCAGAGTCCTTGTTTGTCTCTCTGCCCGTTTGTCTCTCAACCGTGTCCCCTCTGTGTCTCTCAATGAGTCCGTGTCTCTGTCTCTCTGACACCCTCATCCCCTGTGCCTCTCTCCCGCCCTCTCTCTCTGTGTCTGTGTCTCTTGTTCTCTCTCTGTGTGTGCGCGCCCTCCACCCTGCTTCCCAAGCCCCAGCCCAACTCCCTCCTCCTCTCCGGAGGGGGAGCCCGCGCACAATTCTTGTTGTCCAGGCCTAATATCTTAATGCAAGGCCATTACTCACCCGGCGTCCAGCAGGGCATGCCTCTCCCCGCCTCGTTTGTCATCCAGAGTGAAGCCTCTGTGTTGTTCCCCGGAGATCAGATTAAGGGGCTGGCGAGCGGGTGAACAAATCTAGCTGCCCGGGCCAGCCACCTCTCCCCTCCCTCCCTCCCACCCCCACCTCCCAGGCTCCGGGTCCGTGGACTTTGAGTAGGGAGGTCTGAGGCCTCAGAGTCCTGTTTCTGACTCTGCTCCTCCTCAAGGTGCCCAGCGAGGGGGAAGGGGTGGCAGGAGTGTTTTTCCTCAGAGAGTGAGAGAGCAAAGGGGCTGGGCCCAGAGTGACCTGGACCCCTGGGGCTGTTGAGAATTACTATGAAAATAGAACAGCCAACACTACGTCCCTAATGTCCGCCAGGCCCTGGTTGAAGCCTTTTATCTGTATTCACTCATTGCATCCTTACAGCAACCCTATGAGATAGGCACTATTTTAGTTGTTGTTGTTAATCCTCATTCAAGGATATTTTTTCCATTGATGATTTTTTGGGGGGGGAGAGAGAGAGAATGGAAGGGAGAGGGAGAGACAGAAACATCGATGTAAGAGAGATACATCGATTGGTTGCCTACTGCACATGCCTTGACCAGAACCGAACCTGAGACCCTTCAGTCTGCAGGCCAATGCTCTTACCACTGAGGAAACCAGTTAGGGCGGCAAGCACTATTTTTATCCTCATTTTACAGGGGTTCAGAGAGGCTGAGTGACTTGTCCAAAGCCACACAGCTAGTGAAATCTGTGCTAGGCATAGTGCTTTCCATCTTTGTTGATTTTCTCAATACAATGTCTGTGGGAGAGGGGCCAGTATCAGCCCTTCTTACAGATGAGAAAAGTGAGGTTTTGCCCAGACCAGAGCCTCCCTTCCTCCTGTTTCCCAGGAACAGACTCAGCTCTGCTGTCTGCAGAGCAGGCATGGTTGCAGCCAATTCGGGGGGAGCAGGAGTGTGAGGCTCCCTGGCCTGACCTGTCTGGCCCTCAGCCCCATCTTTGGGGTCACATCCTCCACCAGGGCTCTTGGGGTGCAGAGGCAGTGTCCAGGATAACCCACCATCATCAGGTCTTGTCACTGAGCAGCTGCCACCTGGAACCCGGGACCTGGGCCCCAGCCCCCAGAGCTGAAGGCTGAATGCCACCCCATGGGAGGGGCGGAGAAGAGGCTGTGAGCACACCTGGAGCCTTCCCACTGCTGCCTGGACACCAACTCCTTCCACATCAGCCCAGTTGCCATAGTAACCACTGGCTTGTCGTCTCCTAGCAACTGAGTGGTCCTCAGAGGGGGAGGCAGAGCACTGGAGAGTGGCTGACTTTTGAGGCCAGAGAACTTGGGTTCAAATCCCAGCTATGCTCCGTCATAGCCGTGAAATCTTGGGCAAGTCACTTAACCTCTCTGAACCTCTGCTTTTCCATCTGTGTAATGGGGATGATAATGTTGAAAGATTGAGCATTTTTTATTAAGCTGTCAGTCTGTGAAACACGAAGGATTATGCGAAGGTGTGGAATTAATGAGACCTGGAGGAATTAATGAGAGAGCGCCTGGGTAGGAGCAGAGGGAGGTGAATCCTGAGTTCCAGGTGGGAGCCCTGGTATGGGGGGGGGGGGCTTCTCACTATGGGGGACCCCAGCCTTGTCCACCTGGCAGCCCCATCCAGATTCCTTGGCCCTTCAAATTTCCCAGTCCTCACCGTGGTGCCTTCTGTCACCCAACGCCCATGGATCCTGAAACCACCCTCCATAGCAGCTCTGCCTCTGCTTATAAAACTGCAATGCATTGGCTACCAGAATCCCATAAATTCTGAGCCCTTTAATCTTACCCAGAGCGATAGGTTGCTGTTATTATTTCCCAGTGTCAGGTGTGGGCCCGGGCTCAGAGAGGGCGAGTTACATGCCCGAGGTCTCCCAGCTCCCAGAGGAAGAGCGTGCGTGGAGCCTGAGTCTGTCTGACAGCCTGAATTCGTTCCCCACGCGCTGTGTCTGAAGCGTTAGAAGGAAAGAGTGGGGAGGGAGGGGTGGCCCAAGGATGGAGGTGGGGGAGAGGGAGGGTCCCGGATCTGAGGACAGACCCTGCAGGCAGGCCTGGGAGCGCTGCCGGTAAGGGTTCCAGGGCCAGAGCACAGGATGGAGAGCAGCCCAAGTGCAGGGCGGGAGGGAACCCCCAGGGCAGGTAGCCGGGTCCTGGTGGCGGCTCCTCATCCCGAGGCGCCCCAGGGACGTGCCCCGGGGGAGGCGGGGAGGGGCCGCCGCGGGGTGGGCTCGGGAATCGGCCGCGAGGAAGGGGGTGCGGGGGGGGGGCAGGTGCCAGGAGAGGGGGAGCCGGCGGCCCGAGGGCTCAGGGGCGGGGGCGGGCCGTGTCCCAGGGGGCTGGGCTGCAGCCTCGGTCTCCGTCCTCACGGGATTGGGGTTGGGGTTGGGGTGGGGGTTGGGGTAGCTGAGCGGAACGCAGACGAGCATTCCCGGGAGAGCTCGGTCCCGCCCCGTTCTCGGCGAGCCCCGCCCCACGCCGCCCTCCGGGCTGAGGCCCCCGGGCCGGGCCGAGGTCGCCGCGGCGGCCCGGGCGGCCGATTCAATTAACTAATTCCCGGCAGGACCGACGTGCGCCCCGCGGCCCGCGGCGGGGGCGGGGCGGTGACGTCACGGCGAGGCCCCCGACGCCCCGGCGTCCGGCCGGAGTCCCGCAGCCACCGGCCCGCCCCGCCCTCTGCAGTGAGTGTGTGCACGTCTGTGTGTCCGTGCGCCGCCTCGGTGGGGGACGTTCTGGGTCTCAAAAGTCTCCACTGGGTCCGGATTTGGCCCAATTCTGGTGACTCCTAAGAGGGACCCCCTCCTCTTCTGGTCCCAGCCCCCCTCTCTCCTCCTGGCCCTCTGAGTTTGCCACCCTCCCGAGGCCCTGGCCCGGTGTCTCTTGCCTTGGTGCGGCTTTCAGGGTGTGCGTGCACAGGGAGGCACATGTTGTGTGCATACACACCCAGGCAGGCACACACAGTGTGCACACAAGACCTACCTGGGCACCCAGGTGTATGTCCACAGGTCGCATACTTCCAGATGCACGCAGCGGGGCCAGGTGCACACAGAGCAGTGCCTCCCGGCCTCCCAGTCACACGCATGCCTTCACCCAGTGCACATGCATGCAGCTCTTCCACCTCCACACCCCCCTCCCTGGCTTCAGCCTCTCTGGCTCCCAGGCCTCCTTCTGAGGGGGCTGAGGAAGAGGCAGCGGAGGGGGAAGGGAGGCCTTGTCAAGGACACCAGCACGGAAAGGGGGGAGAAAAAATGAAGTGGGAGAAATAAAATCAAAAGGCTTTTAAGGCTGCTCTCCCCAAGTAGTTGATGTCTTGGCTGCGACTGCCAGCAATGAAATATTGTGCTCTCTGATCGCTTAATGCACAGAGTTCCGCAGCCCCCTCCCCCAGCCCAGAGCCAGTCCCTTCCCCCTCCCCCCGCTTCCCTGTTTTCCCTGGCAGACCTGCCGCTTTGCTCCCAGAGGGCCCATCATATCTGGTGGAGGGCACAGCTGATACCCACTTCCAGCCTGGTACTGATGCCAGGAAAGGGTGCTCCATGGCTGGCATGGGGTCCCCAGCCCACAGCCTGGGCCGGGGGGCAGAGCCCAGCCTGGCAGTTGTGCCTGAGGCACATGTGGTGACGCTGGGCTTTCCCTGCAGAGATGCTGGGTCTGGGACCTCCGAGCTGAGACACCTATGTGCCGGAGGGAACACCATGTGTGAGGACCGGGCTCCTCAGGTGCCGGAGAGGCCCCGGCTCTGGGAAAAATAGTGGGGGGACAGGAAGGTAGGTGAGGGGGGGTGGGCCTGGCCTAATTCTCAGCCTTTAATTAAAAACTGAGCTCCGCTATGGCCAAAAGGCCTGGCTTTCTGCCTCAGCTCACATTCCAGCTCCATCGCTTCCTAGCTGTGACCTTGGGCCAGCTCCCAGCTCTGTGCCTGTTCCATACCAGGACGGATCAAGCAAATAATAGAACTGGTCTCATAGGGTTATTGGAGGATTAAAATGGAAAATTTATGCAAAGTGCCTGTGCACGGTGAGGGTGGGCATGAGTGGGGCTAATTATCTCTGTAATCTCCCCACTGCTCCACCCCCCTTGCCCAGGACTTGGAGGGGCAGCTGGGAGCAGCTTAAGAGGCAGGCTGCCTGCTGACCCCTTCTCTTTCTCCTCCTCTTCCTCAGCTCTCATCCTTGCTTACAGACTCTCCCCGCCCCCAGGCAACTCTTCGCTGTGCCTTTCTGTCAGGGTGGCCAAATTGGCCAAATCTCCGTAATGCTAAAAAATTGGCCCATTAGTTGGTAAGGAACATTGAAGGGGTGGGGGGTGGGGGGGGTGAGAGAGAGCAGTGTGTATTTCTGCCACTGATGTGCGAGGAAGGGGGGCCAGAGGGAGGGGCTTCAGGGTGTGTGTGTGTGTGTGTGTGTGTGTGTATGCGCGCTCTCACTGGCATGCACATATGCGCGAATCCTAAGGCCCCACTACATGCCAGACCTGCTGCTGGGAGCTTTCACAGCATCACCTCATATAAACCTCACAACGGCCCCGAGGGGTTGGCCCTGTGATCCTTCCCGTGATACAGATGAGGAAACAGGCTCGGGGACAAGAAGGGCTTTTGATCTCACTGGCCCCCCATGAAGCCTCCTTCCCAGGTGTGCCAGGACCCTCAGATACCCCAGGAACCTGTGTTCCTGAAGCCTCTTCCCTCTGTTCTGCCACTGGTCTGCCCCTTGGGGGTTTCTCACTGCACTGGGGCCCCTGGTCAGGGAGTTCATTTTGTTGGGATCAGCCATGCCCAGTTGCTCCTCAGTGGAGACAAGTGAGGGGTGGGAAGGAGGTCACTAGGTGCCCGGATGAGGATGGATGGGGAGGGAGGCTCAGGGCTTCAGGCTGGCCCCAGCCTCCCCTCCTGGGGTGCTGAGATGAGGATTGCCCACCTGGGTCACTCCCCAGCCTCGGGCCTGGTCATGGGACCAGGCTCTCGCCTGCCCTCCTGTGCGTGCTCTCAGATGGACCTCGTTACCTCCACTTCGGGATGAGGAAACAAGCTCAAAGAGGCCAGTGGTCTGTTCACAGCTAGGAAATAGTGCTGAGATTTAATCCAGATTACAGAGACCAAGGTTTCAATCCTTTAGCTCCACAGTTGGCGTCCAATTCAAGTAGGGAACAATTCAAGTCCTGAAAATGTTTTCATTCATTCTTTTATTCCATAAATATTCATTATGTCCTAGTGCCAGCACCATGCCCTGGGGACACACAATGAATAAAGGCCCTTCTCTTCCCCCAGTCCCATCTCTATACCATCCCTGCAGACCCAGGGAGTCCCTGGCCACCTCTTCCTCCCTCTCTTGCTGGATCTACTTACATATGGACACCCGTGCACAGCGCTACGTGGACACAGGGGTCACCCTGTCTGCCCCTGAGAGGCTGAGGCACCTGATAGGGCACCTCAGGACCCTCTGCTCCTTCCCCTGCAATCCCCAGCCTCCCATCCCCCATTCCCATCAGACCTCAGGCAGAGTGGCAGGGAACCTGGCTGAGCCCTGAGTTTATGACTGCCCTCTTGGCCCCTGTGTGAGCAAGGCATCAAAGCCAATGGCCTGAAGAGAGGGAGGCCGGTGGGCAGGGATTCTTCTCTCTTGGTCAGAATCTAGTCCTGCGTCCTGAGACATCACCAAGGGCCCCCTGGGGCTGCTGTACCAGTATGTCTTACACTCAGGGCTGCCACCTCCCTGCCCTGCACCCCCAACCTGACTGCCCATCCTCAGCGTGGCTGCTATTCACAAGAGGTGAACGAGCCCCCCAGAGCCAGCCATAGCCCAGAAAACGAGGGAACCCTGGGGTAGATGGAGCAGCCTGGCCTTTGTCAGGCTAGAGACATAAAGGCTCCTGTTGACCATTTTCTCACCGAAGCGCCGGCAAGGCTCAGCCAGAGGGGAGATTGGGACAAGACGGCCACCAGCAGGGCAGCAGGGTGGCCAGCCGCTGCTGTAGGTTCTCAGGAAGCTGGGCGGGAGGGGTGCCTCTGATTGAGTAGACCGAGGGCCTCTCTTTTCCCCATGTCCTCTGGCTTGATTCCTCAGGCTCCTTGACTGAGGGGTGGTGAAGTGTGGTGGTTATGACTTGGGCTCTAGATCAGGCTGCTTTGGTTTCAGTACCCCCTCTGCTACTTCCTGGCTCTGTGGCTTTGGGCAAGCTCCTTCACGATGAGCCTTGGTTTCCCCATCTGTAAAATGGGAGGATAATTCTGGCACCTACTTCTTGTGTATTGTGAGGGTTCAATGAGATAAAGTACCTGTTGTCTTAGAGCAGTGCCTGGTTCAGTGTGCATCCTGATGGCAATGATGGTGATGACAACAGTGGTTTTGGTGAAAATGACGATGATATGATCATTACAAAAGCGATGGTCATAATTTAATGATGGTGGATGGAGATGATGTTGAATTTGGCTAAAATGACAGTAAAGAAGGTGGTGATCATAATTGTGATGGTGATGATCATGGTGATAAAGGTGGTGAAAGTGCTGATGACTTTCATGAAAATTAATATGATGATGATGATGATGATGATGATGACGATGACAATGACAACTTTGGAGAAAAAAATAATGACAGAGAAAGTGATGGTGATGATGCTGATGGTGGCATGGTGGATGTTGGTGATGACAGTGTTGGGGATCAGAATGACGAAAAGGATGAGGTGATGCAACTCCTGGCTCAAATGAGGGGAGAGAACAGAGAGAAAGGGGTACAAAGCACAGAGGTGCTTTTACCTGCTCCAGCCAGCAAGACCCAGCTCCCAGTGGCCCACCTTCGTCAGCCAGCCCAGGAAAAGGTCGGGGCCTTGCTCCTTTCCAGCCCGACTCTGGATGTGCATTGGTCCAGGCTCTGGTCTGGCCATTATCTCTCTTTAAATATATATATATCAAGAAAAGAGGGTCTTTTCTTGATTTTAGAGAAGAAGAGAAAGGGAGAGAGAGATAGAAACATCAATGATGAGAGAGAATCATTGATCAGCTGCCTCCTGCATGTCCCACAATGGGGATCGAGCCCACAACCTGGACATGTGTCCTGACTAGGAATTGAACTGCGACCTTCTGGTTCCTAGGTCGACGCTCAACCACTGAGCCGCACCGGCTGGGCTGGCCATGGTCTCTTGGGCCCACCCAGGCCTCTAGGGAACATCCTGATGGACAGGGGGAACTCCTGGTCTCCTAGTCCATTGAACCCATCAGCAGTTGACCACGGGGACCAGAGGGTGGGGAACTCTGGCAGGCTCTGCCGGGGGGAACGGTTATGTGGACTGGAGTGGGCAGAGTGACACAGTGCTTCTGAGTTTGGGGTCACCAGTTCCAATCCAGCCCCAAGCTGGTGCTGTGGGCGATTTCTTCCTCTCTGATTCGCAGCTTCATCACTGTCCTGACATGTGAGATGATAATGGCATCTCCCTGGTAGTAGTTATTTCTGAAACAATCAGAAGCTGGGAGCTCAGGAAAACACCTGGGATGCAGAAGGCACTTGGAGATGTTAGTGACCCATTCTTAGGGCTTTTGTTGGCTCTGATGGACGGCACTCGTCCTGGCCAGGGCCAGACTGTGTAATTTATTCATGGGCTGGGCCAGGGGCCGGGCTGGGGACCCTGCCCTGGGCCTTCTGGCAGGCAGACCAGGCTGGCAGGCGGGGCTCAGCTGCCCCACCTCCCCATCCTTCCCTGTGCCGGGCTGTGTGGCCCTCCAATGCCCCCACCTCCCAGCCTCCCCCTGCGCCCTCTCCACAGGCTGGTGAGGGTTCTGACGTGTGAAATAAAAAGGGATTTTAATTACCTCTCAGCAAAACAGCAATTAGAGAGAATCACAGCACAACAGCGGTCCCCTCCTCCACTCCCCCCGCCAGGTCTGCCTTCTCCCCTTCATCTATCTCCCGCCCCGCCCCGGGTCCGAGGGAGTCCTCCAGTTCAGCTCAGGCTCCCTGTGCCCCCAGTCTGGGGGAGGAGATAAAGGACATGAGGTGGTCTGTGTTAGGGACAGGGCAGGGGGTGCAAAGGGCAGGGCAGGGAACACCCCCCGATTGTCCAGGTGGGGCCTCCCTGTGCATCCACACCTTGGAGACAGCCGGTAGCCATCTCTGTGTGCGCCCCGGAATTCACGCATCCTGTGTGGGTGTGTGGCTAGCACGGGTGAACACCGTGTGTGCATGCAAGCATGTCTGTAACCTGGGGCAGTGCAACCCTTGGGATGAGCCCGCTGTGCTGGAAAGCTGGGCCGTTTCCAACAAGCTTTTACAATAATTGCCTGTGACCCTGAGCGATAGCTCTCTGTCCACTGGCCGCCCCCGCCCGGGGCCCCCGCTGCCATCGGTCCCTTCTCTGTCCGTGCACACAGCCTGGGGCACCTAGGCTGTACTTGGGGAGGGGCCGGGGAGGGCAGGGTGGAGGTGTCCCCACAGGTGGCCTGAGGCTGGGGGCGGCAGGTGGTGGGTGGCTGATTGAAGTGGTAATTGCAGACAGCAGGCTCTCGCTAATGCATGTTATGATTAAGCCCCATTACGGAGGGAGGCAGCTCAAGCATGGGGGTTGGGGGGACAGGGGAGGCTGTCTGTGGACTGTGGGCGGGGGCTGCACGGAGGCTGACTGACAGCCTTTTTCATGGGGGCGGGGAGCAGGTGGCCATTGCCAGCGCTGTGGTCCCCTCCCCCTCCAGAACAGTAGCCAACGGGAGCCTGCCCAGCTGAATAGAGAGAGCCAGAGCTGAGCGGTGAGAGGGGCACCCCGCCCCTAACACACACACCCACCTCTGGACAAAGGCCTGAGAGCCCCTATTGGATTCTCGGGGGGGCCCAGCCCGCTGGGTGAGCAGAAGTTTCCTGGCCATTAATCTCGGGACCAGAGGCACCCTGGTAACCATAAGCCTCCCAGCCTCAGTCCCAGGGAGCAGCATGTCCTTGGGTTGGAGAAGCCAGACCAGCTGCAATTAGACAGGGTGTGCGTGTGTGTTTAAGTACCCCCTTAACTGACATCAGGGACCCCAGTCCCACCTCATCTCACTGGGTGTCATACGTGCCCATCAGAGACGCCAAGGCTCATTGGCTGTGGGTGGGCCAGGCCAAGGTGTGCTGGTCCTCTGACATGGGTCCTGGAGTCTGGCCTGCCTGGCTACGGGGAACGGACTTCGCGCCTTCATTTTGCACAGCCCAGAGTGGTTGCACAACTTCCCCCCAAACACACAGTGATCCTGGATCAGAACTTGTGCCGACAGTGATTTCAACTGGTGTGCTGCGAGAATTTTTAAAGCATGCAATACTGCCCTGGCTGGTTTGGCTCAGTGGGTTGAACGTTGGCCTGTGGACTAGAAGGTCCCGGGCAGAAATCTAAGGTGCCTCCAAGCTTTCTGGCTCCTGTGTGCACACAAACTCTCCCTGTTACCTATCAACACAAAATCTAGGGATTTCTAGAATGTAATTACTTAGGCCCTTTAAAAGTTGAGTTGTTGCAGGCTAACGTGGCTCAGTGGTTGAGCATCAACCTATGAACGAGGAGGTCATGGTTCAAAATTCCCGGTCAGGGCACATGCCCGGGTTATGGGCTCAATCCCCATCATGCAGGAGGCAACTGTTCAATGATTCTCTCTCATCATTGATGTTTCTATCTCCCCTCCTCCCTATTTCTCTGAAATCAATAAAAATATCTTGAAAATAAATAAATAAAATAAAAGCTGACTTGCTTTGGCTAATTGGTGAAAGACGAGCTCCAAACAGGACCAGGATTTGATTTTAGGGGAGATGTTCCATTGATGACTTTGGAGATGGAGGGGCCACATGGCCAGGGATGTGGCCGGCCTCTAGAAGCTGAGAGCAGCCCTAGGTTGACAGCCAGCAAAGAATGGACACGCTGATTCCACAACCAAAGGAGCTGAATTCTGCTACCACCAGCGAGCTTGGAAGAGGAGCCTGAGCCCCAGGTGAGAGCCCAGCCCGGGCCGACCCTGACTTCAGCCCAGTGAGACCCTGAGCAGAAGCCACACCTGCTGCGCCTGGACTTCTGACCTACAGAAGCTGAGATAATAAATGTGTGTTGCTGTAAGTGTTGCGTTTGTGGTGATTTGATACACCGCCCTAGAAAAGTAATAACCCTCTTCGGTAGTTCTGTTGGAAGGCCCAGAGACATCCTGCCAGGAGGGGAGCTTGGTGCCAGGCTGAGGGAAACCCCAGGTGAGCCTGGCACTCAGAAGAGTGGCTGTGCACCAGCTACTGGTTCCTCTTCAAGGGGCAGAGGGGAGGGCAGAGACTTGGCAGCCATGCTTCCTGCTTGGGGCCAGTCAGGGGCTGGGTCCCTGGCATCCTTGTGCCGGTCTCAAATCTGACCCATCAGTGCCTCCACAGGATGTCTGTGGGAACCCACCACCCAAACCTGGGGCAGGCTGGCAGGAGGCAGAGGTGGGCATGGAGGTTCACCGTGACACATAGCGTTGGATGGGGCCTCTAAATGGGGCGTTCTTGTCCTCTCTCCCACAGCTCCCCCTTGAGGACTCTCTGATAATGCTCCCCTCTACAACACAGTGTAGAAGGAGGCTCCACCCACGGCCAGGCGCCCCTCACCCCCACCCCCCATGTCCCTCTGAACCCTTCTGTCTCCTCTCTGCAGCCCTGCTCTCTCTCCTACAAGGGACAATTAATGGCCTCAGCTTTAATTAGCTAACGATCCCCTTCAGCTCCAATCACTTGTAATGATGATTGAGTGCTGGGGGAGGGGACCTCCCAGTGACCCTGGGGGCCAGGAAGTGGCCCACCCTTTAGGTCCCAAGCCGCCTCCCCCTCCAGTTCCTCCCTTTGTAGTCCCAGGCAGAGGCCAGTGGTGACCCTGATAGGAAGGTGTCCACCTTCCTATATCTGGCAGCCCCTGTGGCTTTATTTGCATCTTGCATTAGGAGCTGCGCAGCTTGTCACAGCCTGTCCATCAAATGGTGAGCCCAAGGGGCCCGGCTGTCAGAGCTACAGGCCCACAGGCCTCGGACTCTATGCCCCTTGACCTCCCTACCCCCGTGGCCACCACCCTACTTCAGCTCTGTCAATCTGGCCCCATCCTCAACTGCTCTGTGGTTGAGGCCTGGTCACTCAGGCTGGAGAAGAAGGGCAGGGCAACGGAAAAATCTGGGGTCCCAAAGGAGCTGAGAAAGAGAGACCATGAAAATACCTAATTACAAGCTAACGTTAGGTAGGGGTGAATGCAGTACAGGATAAACCCTGAGTAAGAGATAGAAACAACTGGGCACTTCAGACAGAGGATCCAGGCCGGGTCCTTGGAGGTGGGGACACCTGGAATGGAGGTCAAGGCCCAAGTGTATTCCCTCTGAGGTCTCTGGGCAAAGCCAGCCTTGGCACCTGCGTACCCCCTTCCCCCTAGAGTCATAATCCCCAACACAACCTGGGCTGAGGTCGTAGCCGGCCTTCTGGCTCTGTGTTGCTTTCACTCGGGTTCCGAGTGCCCTGCCTGTCCCCCTGCAGGCCTGTCCTGTCAGCTCCCAGCCCATAGTGTGCATGCCCCTGAGACCCCAATGGCTTCAAGTCCCAGCGTCGGTACTAGTGAGCAGGGCGCACTGGGGCAACTTGCTTTCCTTCTCCGGACCTCAGTCTCCTCCTGTGTAAACTGGGCAACAACAAGGCCCCCTCGGGGGGAGGACGACACTGGGAGACTCAATGTGGTGAGACAGGGAGAGAGCTTGGCACAGAACATGGCACTTAGGAGGTGCCCCACGCACACCATTGTGGGGGTTCTGCCCATGCTGTGAAAAGCTGGTCCACATTGGACTGGGGCCTGCTCCATCTAGCCCACAGGGGTGCACATCTCTCCCTGAAGGGAAAGGCCCTCAAACAGGCTTCTTGGATGGGACCTGTGCTGCCATAGGACTATCAGGGCATTCTGGAAGCTTGACGGGGACCTAAGGAGGGCAGGAAGGATCGGAATGAGGCAGTTAGGCAAAAGGGGCTGAGGGCCTGAACAAAGGCACAGAGGCAAGGATACAATCCCTGTGAGGAGGAGTAAGTCAGGTGGCTGGAAAAGGTCTACGGCCAGACAGAGGAGACCTCGGAAGCCACGAGGAGGGGTCACAGAGGGAGTGGGGCAGGAGTGGGCAGGATGCAGCAATACCCAGGGGGCAAGGGGAAGAGACCCCCTTCCTCCAGTAAGGATGAGAGGACTAAGGGCTGGAACTGAAAGAGGATGGAGGGAGGAAGGGGAGGAAAGAGAAATCTTTCTAAGGCTGAGAGGGCAAGACTTGGTCCTCATATACTGAAGGAGAAAGAGGAGGGTAAGTGAAAGATGAGCTGAAGTGCAGCGAGTGTCTGGTGCAGGTGGGCACAGGTGGAGGAGCTTCTGGTACAGGCGGGTACAGGTGCAATCTGGGGTCAGAGGGAAGACTCAGGAGCCATGGCTCTCATCTGGGTACAGCCTCCAGGGGATGGAGAGGTGGGGTCGGGGTGTAGCTAGAGGGAGGTGAGAGATACACTACTAGTTAAGACTTCAGAAATTGGAGACCAGACAGGTGTGATCAAGACCTATGTGCCTTAGTTAGGGACAGTGATGCCAAGGACTTCTGTGTGGGAAATGCTGGTTTAAGCCTGTGGGCACAAGGCACTGAACTGTATTTATTTAAGAAAAGAGATGCCTGCAGGGTCCCAGATGCTCACCTGGAGTGGTCGCAGAGCTTACCTCAACTTACCTTGGGAAGGTCTGGAGGGAGACATGTGTGGAGGGCCTTGGCATCTGCCCTTTACATACCTTTGTAGTTTAATCTTTTTGAATAAGCTTGTGTTTATATATTTCTTGCATGAAATACAAACCTGATCTAGAGGTTAGTGGGTGAGTTGAGAGGAGTGTGTACTCAAAGGGATGGAATCTACCACAGGGCAGGAGAGTGAAAGTGTCAGGGAGCAGGGGAGGGGAGGAATGGCCCCCGCTTGTCCTCTGATGGACCCCAGGGCCAAGGGGAAGTGTGTGTAGGTGGGGTTGCTGGATGGAGATCTAGTCCCCCGATACAGGTCTGAATTCTGGGTCCGAGGTCTGGGCCCCTGAATGGACTTCTGGACCCTGGCATGGAGGTCTGGGACCTGGATGAAGGTCTTAGCCCCAGATTGTCGTCAGGGTCATGGGACTGAGCTCTGGGCTGGAGGAGTGTGCCCTGGAGGGAGGACTTGTTTGTGTATTGGACATCTGGGTCATGGAATGGAGGTCTTAACCATGGATGGAGGTCTAGGCCCCCTATACAGGACTGGATTCAGGGTCTGAAGTCCGAGCTCCGGGTTGGACTTCTGGGACTTGGCAGGAAGGTCTGTGACCCAGATGTAGGTCTAAGCCCCGGATGGAGATTTGGGCCCCGGATGGAGGTCTGGCAACTGGGATGGAAGTCTCAGCCCCAGTTGGAGGGCTTGGCCCTCGAGGGAGGTCTGGGTCCCGGGATGGAGGTCTGGCCCCGGATGAAGGTCTGAAACTGAATTGGAGGTCTGGGCCCCGGTACAGGATTGGATTATGGTTTGAGGTCTGGGTCCTGGGATGTACTTCTAGGCCTGGCCTGAAGGTCTGGGACCCGGAGGTAGTCCCGAGCCCCTGATGGAGTTATGGGTCCAGGACGGAGGTCTGGGCACCCGATACAGGACCGGATTCTGGATGCGAGGTTATCGTCCCCAGATCGAGTCTTGAGCCCTGGCATGGAGGTCTAAGCCCCAAATATAGGCAGGGGAGCTCAAGGTTGCTCTCTAGGTCCAAGAATCTGAAGTAAGTGTAGCACCAGCCCTCCTTAGCTCCTTGCCTGGCCAGGAGCAGAGCCCACTGACGGGTACCCATTCACTTGCTTTGGTCATAGCAACAGAGCACATAGCAATGGGGTGGAATGAAGGCACAGGCTGGGCAGTGGGGCATGTGGACCCTTGGAATCCCCAGGTCTGCGGTGGGCACCCAGATTTCCAATAACAGCCTGAGTCAGCGCCAGCCTTCCCCACCCCCTCCCTGCCATCCCAGCCACCTGGGAGAGTCATTTCATTTCTCAAATTAAAAATCCATTTTGTGCTGTGAATAATAGATGGGATGAGTCCAGGGAGGCTGAGCAGAGGACAGGAAGCTGGTTGGGGGTGCTTTCCAGGGCACAGAAGAAAGATACCACAGAACTGTCCGTGGTGGTGGAGAGCGAGGGCTGGTTGGGCATCTCCCGGAGCAGAGGCAGGGCTAGGGGTTCAGCTCCTGTGGGGCTCAAACAGCAGGCAGATGGGGGCCCGGTCTGTCCCCCAACATGTGCATGCCAGAGGGGCACAAAAATGTGTCTGATCATCACAGAGCCTGGCTTCAGCTTGGCAGCCCCCCTTTGGAGTGAAGCATTTAGCATCTCACTTAGTGGAAGCTCAAGAAATGGGAGTCCTCAGTGTGAGAATTGCTATTCCCAGTGAGCTGGCGCTCCTCTGCACCCCTCCCCTAGAACCCAGGTCCTGGCAGGGGTGGGCTGGGAGCTGGGCCGTGATCAGGGAAGGGGCAGAGGTGAGAGGCTTGGGTAGCTGACCAAATCCCTAACCTCTGTCCTTTGCGTCCCTCAGGCCTTCTCCCCGCAAGGCAGCTCTGGCCCACGCTCCCTCACTCCTGTTCCCCCTTCCCGAAAGCTGGGGCATCCATTGACCTCATTCAGGGTTTGGCTGGAAGCTGTTGTATCTAGTCATTCTCTTGCTCCTCAGGGGGTCACCTTGACTATGGGGTGGGGAGGAGGAGGCACTGGAAGAGTTCTGGAAGCCTCAAAGAGAGAGTGAGGGAGCCTCACTCATCTTTCTTTGGCTTCACTTCCTGAAAGGGGTGGAGGGCAGAGGAGGCAAGGCCTGGTCGCTTTTATTGGTGGGCATTTAGGGCCACTAGGACTGAGTGGACATGGGCCCAGTCCTGGGGGGGGGGGCGGTGCTGGTTGCCGAGCTCAGGGTGGGGTGGGGGATGAGGAGCTATACAGAGCAGGTAAGTTGAGGCCTGCAGGGAGGGTGGCCTGGCCAGGACTGGGAGGACTGGGTCGGTGTATGAACAGAGCGAAGGCAGCTGAGTCTGGGGGAGGGCTGGCCAGGAGGTTCAGACAGCTGAGCTGGGAGGAGAGAGGGGCACAGGAGGGGCTGAGGGCCTGACCCCCCCCCCCCCCCCCCGGGGACTGGGTACACAGGGTCCCTGGGAAGCATGTTTGCCTTTTGGGTCTTTCTGCCTTTCTGTCGGAAGAGAGTTAGCTCCCTGAGACAATATCCATTTTTATATTTCTTGGAAATTTCACGGCATTCATTTCAGGGAAAATAAAAACTGTCATTGCGGGAGAAATGATACCAATCAGGGCCTGAAAAGGCTGGAAAATTATCCTCCTGGAGACAAAACACTGAGGGAAAATGCAGATTAAAAGCACAAAGAGCCACTTTGCTACCGCCCTGCCCTCCCCTCCCCCTTTATGGACTCACCATATTTTACATAATTCCACTCCTCTTCCGGAGAATTAACCGCACCCAAGAAGAACACGAGGGGCGGAGGAGGACCCTAGAATGGCCAGAACGGAGGCAGAGAGTTGCTTTGCGATGGACAGGTGGACAGACGTGGGACAGGCAGAATGGGGACAGAGGAGGCCGCCGGGGGCCAGGACCCAGTGGCCGTGCTTCTGAGAAGCCCCGGGGCGGGACCAGGGCAATGGGTCCTTCAGGTCCTTGCTTTATCAGGATTCTTATCAGACGGGGCTCCGAGGCAGTCTTAAGCTCTCCAATATTGTTTAGGCCAGTCCTGCAGGCCTGGGGGTGCTGGTGTTTTGTAGGGTCCTCTGCTAAGGACACCGGAACAGAGGGGGTAGCTGAGGCAGGGCAGAGAGAGCAGAGATTCCAGAAAGGACAGGATTCCTCCAAGAGGCTCCAGGCCCTGTGGGTACCGTGGCGAGCCAGGCAGAGGTGCGCTCTGCCTCAGAGCTGAGAGTGTGGTCAAGAGGTCCCACATTAAAAAGCAAGTTGTAGGGGAAGAAGGTAGTGGGTGGATACATTCAAACTCCCTCTACACCTGCCCATTCCTCCCACCAGTCCACGTACCGGGGTCCCGCGGCCCAGGGCCTGAGGAGGGGCTGCGGGGCCGACTCTCCAGTGCTTTTCTTCCTCTCTGGTCAGGTCTTCCTGAGCAGTGGGTGCGAGGCCAGCCAAGGCTTGGGGAGGGCTGCAGTCTCCTCCCTGAGGCCCCCTTCCTGCAGCAGCCTCCACGGAGGCTCTCCCTCCACCAGGGGCTGGGCGAGGGAGGGTTGCACCGGCAACCCAAATCCCAGATGTCCTGGGGGAAGAGGAGAGAGCTGGGATGGGCCGGGCAGTCCCCTTACAGAAGTCCGCTCTGCGCCTGGCGCTGTGAAGGCGGCACATGCTGCAGCTTCTCGAGGAGTCTTCCCTCCAGGCCCGAGGACGCTGATGGGACGGCCCACGCGCCGTCCGCAACCCGAGCCCTTTATCGACGGGCTGGTGGACACGGGGTCGGAGGGACCCTATCCCGAGATCAGCAGGCGCGCCCGCACTCTTCCCCGGACGCGGTTGGAACTGGAATCCCCGAGCCTGGAGTCCGGGCAGGAGACCCCCGGGAGCGTGTTCCCACAGCCGTGGTCCCCGCCCCCGAACTGTCAGAGCTGCCAGGTAGCCTTGATGGAGGCCGGGAGGAGGGGGAGGGGAGGGCGGGAGGAGGAGGGTGGAGCCGCCGGCGCGCCCCCTCCCTCGGGGCCGGCGGGTGGCGCGGAGCCGCGCGGCGGCGGCAGCGGAGGCGGCGGGCGCACGGAGAGAGCGACCGACCGCCGGTCCGCCCGCGCCGGCTCCGGTCGGGCTGCGGCTCCGGCTCCGGTCGGGCTGCGGCTCGGGCTCGGGCTCCGGTTCGGGCTGAACCCGCTCTGATCCCGCTCGGCCCGGGTGCGCACCGGATGGGTAAGTGGCACTCGGTCTCCTGCGGCCGCGGCCACCGGCGCAGCCCCCGCCGCCGCGGAGCCCCTGGGCTTTGTCTGCGGCCCCGCGGCTCTCCCGGCGGCGCTGCGGCCCCGGCTCCGCTCTCCGGCTCCGCGGACCGAGCGGCGCGGGGCGGCGGGCTGGGCGCCCAGACCTCGGGGCGCGCGGGGCCGGCCCCCTCCACGCTGGGGGTGAAACTTCGCCCAAGTTTGGGTTCCGGGGGGAACCTGTTGAAGCCGGGAGCGGCCCGGGCGGGACGGGCAGCTGGAGACGGTACTGGGTCCACGTTCGTAGGACCGTCGGGGGGGGGGGAGGGTTCCTTTCCGGGAACAGAGGGGCGGACGACGCTTGAGAAAGGGACATTCTATTGAACGGAAGGAGACGGGGCGGGGGCTGGGGTTGGGGGTCGCCCTGCTGACATCCGAGAGGGTAGTTTGTTTGTTTTTGTTGTTTTTTTTCCAACCGCTTTCTCGAACGTCTCATTGCGGGGAGCTGAAGGCGGCGGCTTCGGGGTCCGCATAGACGCTCTCCCGGCCGCACCTCCTTTCTCCAGCTTCCGCTTCCCCCTCCCCCACCGGCCTTGGCCAGAGCAGGTCTCGCACAAGAAAGGCTAAGGTCGGAGAAACAGTCTTTCATTGAAGGCCTACTACGTGCCAGGCCCCGTGCCTGGTGCCCCCCAGCTTTCCTCCCGGGGCCTCCTAAATCTGCGACGGGGCATAGCGGTTCAGGGAAAGGGGAGACAGGCGAAAGGGTGCAGAGGTGGGAAGGGGTGGCCACTCTGAGCCTTCCTCCCTCCCCTCATTCTCCTTTTGGCGCAGGGAGGCCAGGCGCCAGCTCTGCTCGCTGTCGGGGAGTCCCAGCCTCTGGACCCAGGCCTGCACCCCTTCCGTCGGGCCCCAGTGCCTCTGAGCCTGCACCCGCCCTTCCCGTAGCCGCGGCCCAGGGAGCCATGCGGAGGCCCCGCGGAAGGCCGGCGGCCCGGTGCATCCTGTAGCGGAGGCCGCCCGCGGCTGCGGGGCGGCGCCATGGAGGCCCCGTACTCCCTGACCGCGCACTACGACGAGTTCCAGGAGGTCAAGTACGTGAGCCGGTGCGGCGCGGGGGGCGCGCGCGGGGCCTCGCTGCCCCCCGGCTTCCCGCTGGGCGCCGCCGGGCGCGGCGCCGCGGGGACGCGGGCCGGGCTGCCGCGCTGGAACCGGCGCGAGGTCTGCCTGCTGTCGGGGCTGGTGTTCGCCGCCGGCCTCTGCGCCATCCTCGCCGCCATGCTGGCGCTCAAGTACCTGGGCCCCGGCGCGGCGGGCGGCGGGGCCTGCCCGGAGGGCTGCCCCGAGCGCAAGGCCTTCGCGCGCGCCGCCCGCTTCCTGGCCGCCAACCTGGACCCCAGCATCGACCCGTGCCAGGACTTCTACTCCTTCGCGTGCGGCGGCTGGCTCCGGCGCCACGCCATCCCCGACGACAAGCTCACCTACGGCACCATCGCGGCCATCGGCGAGCAGAACGAGGAGCGCCTGCGGCGCCTGCTGGCGCGGCCCGGCGGCGGGCCCGGCGGCGCGGCCCAGCGCAAGGTGCGCGCCTTCTTCCGCTCGTGCCTCGACATGCGCGAGATCGAGAGGCTGGGCCCCAGGCCCATGCTGGAGGTCATCGAGGACTGCGGAGGCTGGGACCTGGGCGGCGCCGCCGCCGCCGAGCGCCCGGGGGCCCCGGGGCACTGGGACCTCAACCGGCTGCTGTACAAGGCGCAGGGCGTGTACAGCGCCGCCGCGCTCTTCTCGCTCACCGTGAACCTGGACGACAGGAACTCCTCCCGCTACGTCATCCGCGTGAGTGTGTCCCCCTCTCCTCGGGCCCCCGCCAGCGGCCCCGAACCCGGGTGCTGGCCCGCTTCCCACGCACAGACCCACCCCGGAGGGGAGGGGAGGGGAGGGGAGGGGAGGGCGGAGGAGGGGAGCGCGCGCCGGCGGAGCGCGGGAGGAGGGCGCAAGTAATTTCCCGGGAGTAATTGCGGCGTTTAGCGGAGCCGCGGGAGCCGCCGTTTCCCAGCCCGCTTGCCGGCTCCGTGAGCGCGGAGGGAGGTGCGTGCCCTTGAGCCCCGCGGGGCTGGGGCAGGCCAGATGCTGGGCCCTAAATGTCAATACCTCCTTGTCAGTACTCCTCACAGGTGGAGAAAGGGAGTAGGATTGGGGGTGGGCGAGGGGGTGGGGAGGCGGGGACCTCCCCTCTGTCATCCCCAGGCCACCCCAGGCTAGACGGGTGGAGGTAGGGGCTTCTACGCCCTCTTCTCTGGATAGAGGGAGGAGCTAATGTCTTTGTGCCCCTGGGGTTGTGACAACGGACGTCTTGCTGTTTGGGCATTTGCGTGGGAATTCACTTCCTTTGCATGAACCTGGCTTGTTGGTCTCTGACCTCTGACCCCCACCTCTCTCTCCAGATTGACCAGGATGGGCTCACTCTACCCGAGAGGACCCTGTACCTAGCTCAGGATGAGGACAGTGAGAAGGTGTGCGGGCCGTGGGGTGGGGCTGCAGGGAAGGCCTGAGGCTCGGAGAGGAATGGACCAGGGCCTACCAACGATCCTCACCCTGGGCATGCCCCATCCCGGTGCAGATCCTGGCAGCGTACCGCGTGTTCATGGAGCGCCTGCTCAGCCTCCTGGGTGCCAGTGCTGTGGAGCAGAAGGCGCAGGAGATCCTGCAACTGGAGCAGCGGCTGGCCAACGTGAGCAGGGGCACTGCTGTGGGCTGGGGGGAGGGGACCATGGGCCAGGGGCGGGGGCGGGGCCAGCCTGACCTCCGTCCACCCCAGATCACAGTGTCAGAGTACGATGACCTCCGTCGGGACGTCAGCTCCATGTACAACAAGGTGACCCTGGGACAGCTGCAGAAGATCACTCCCCATGTGAGTGTGGCCTGGCCCTGGTGGGTGGTGGGGGGTGGGGTGCTGATCCTGAAACGGTTGGGTCATCCCCTCCCCAGGACTCCAGTGTCCTCTTGGGTCTCCCTGACCCCTTCCCTGTGCTCTGTGGTCCCTGCCACACCCACACCCACACCCACGGCTCCCACCCCTGGCCCACAGCTGCAGTGGAAGTGGCTGCTGGACCAGATCTTCCAGGAGGACTTTTCCGAGGACGAGGAGGTGGTGCTGCTGGCCACGGACTACATGCAGCAGGTGTCCCAGCTCATCCGCTCCACACCCCGAAGGTACAACTGCAGATTACCCCCCCCCCGCCCTCCCCCTCTACCCCAGACCCATCTTCCCGGTGAGCTGTGAGTCCCCACCTCTGGGCAGGAGCCGCCCGGGAGGCATGTGGGGAGCACTGGAATAGGAGTCCTGATCCCTAGGTTCAGGCGTGGTTCTCTCACGTTCTCTGTGGAGCCCTGGGTAGGGCTGTGAGTTTCCTGAGTTGCAGTTTCCTCATCCGGGGATAGTGAGGCGTGAGTGGGTCTGGACTTCAGAAAGGACACTCTGGGGAGGAACAGAGGCCTCTCAAGACCAGCTCTGGGCCACACAGTCACCGGAAGTGCCAACTCTCCCACCCATAGGAAGTCAGAAAATGATGCTGGTCTGTGACCCATCAGCACCAGGTGGTCTGCTCCACGGCCACAATATATCCTGCTGTGCGCGTGCACCCAGTCCTTCTCCCTGGCTAGCCCCTCCAGGTTCTGCCTCCGTGCGCCTGGGATGACCCTCCCTCCGACCCCAGGCTCAGGGGTATGGGCGGTTGGATGGTGCACGCGGGTGGCCCAAGCATGCGGGCCTATCTGGGCACCCAGCTCCTTCACCCGGCCCTCAGGATCCTGCACAACTACCTGGTGTGGCGCGTGGTGGTGGTCCTCAGCGAGCATCTGTCACCGCCGTTTCGAGAGGCTCTGCACGAGTTGGCACGAGAGATGGAGGGGAGTGACAAGCCCCAGGAGCTGGCCCGCGTCTGCCTGGGCCAGGCCAACCGCCACTTTGGCATGGCTCTCGGCGCCCTCTTTGTTCACGAACACTTCTCAGCTGCCAGCAAAGCCAAGGTCAGGCTGCCCTGGGCTTGGGGGGGGGGGGGTTACGAGTGTTGAACTGGGCATGGAGTCCTTGTATGGCCTTGGTCTGAGGTTGAGGAGCCCCACACATCCCCCCGCAGCTAGGGCAGCGGGCTCAGGTTAGGGCTCTGCCTTTTCTGAGGCGACAGGCTGGTTTCACCAGGGCTCCTCCCCACGAAGCTCCTGCCCTTTCCTTCTCTGCCATGCTCAGCAGGCATGGTCTTTATCCGAGGTGCAGGGCCTGGATCCCCACCTCCAAGCTCACCCCTGGGTGCTCAGTACCAGCCCTGAACTTAGAAAGTGGTGCTGAATGGTTAGGCGACCCCTTGTTCCAGGGGCTGGGGGCCCAGCTCTCAGCCCTCCTGGGTTGGTCCTTGAGCCCCGAGCCCTGACCCTGCAGGTGCAGCAGCTGGTGGAAGACATCAAGTACATCTTGGGCCAGCGCCTGGAGGAGCTGGACTGGATGGATGCTGAGACCAAGGCGGCTGCTCGGGCCAAGGTGAAGGGGGGGGGGGGATCCTGTACCCATTTGCTTGTTCTCCATGCATTGAGCACCTGTGAGCACGTAGGGCTGGGGTAGCAGGAGACAAAGGTGCCTTTTGTGGAGCTGTCGTGACTCGGTCTGCTCTTCGCCATCCTTGAACTCCACCTCTAAGCTGGAGCGAGAGCTTTCTCTTTGGTGGGTGGGGGGGCCATCACGTGAGGCCCCCGGCCCACTCTCACTGCCCTGTCGCCTACAGCTCCAGTACATGATGGTGATGGTCGGCTACCCAGACTTCCTGCTCAAACCCGAGGCCGTGGACAAGGAGTATGAGGTGGGCTTGCCCCCTGGCCTGTTCCTGTCCATCCTGGTCAGCTGGGTTTCTCCAGGCCCCTGCCCCAGACCTCCGGGGAGCCCCCCACCGCTGCAGAGAAGGAGCCACAGCCAGCCCTCAGTGACGGACCCTGGGAGGGCATGTGGCCTGCCTGGCGCTCGGCTGGCCCCGCCCCCGGCCTGCCGCTGAGTGCTGCCTGTCCCCTGTGCAGTTTGAGGTCCACGAGAAGACCTACTTCAAGAACATCTTAAACAGCATCCGCTTTAGCATCCAGCTCTCGGTCAAGAAGATCCGGCAGGAGGTGGATAAGTCCACGTGGGTGCCTGGCCCAGAGCTGGGGGGTGGGGGGATGGGGGTGGGGACGTGCCATGGAGAGAGGGCACCTTAGTAACGCCAGGAGGCTGGAGGGGCAAACTGCCTCACACCACGCTGGTGCGAGGGGCACGAGGCCTGCACAAGTGGTGGGCGGGGCTGGCAGCTTTGGAGATCACTGGGGGGCAGCCTGAGGGAGGCCCCGACATGGCTGTAGGCTGGGCCACCACAACAGCCTTCAGGAAGTTGGCTAGGAGGGTTGTGGAGGAGTGAGGACCCCCGCAGCTGACCTCAGCCTTCCTTCCGCCACAGGTGGCTGCTTCCTCCACAAGCACTCAATGCCTACTACCTACCCAACAAGAACCAGATGGGTAAGGGGCATGTCCTGGAAGGGGCAGGGCTTGGAGGCGGGCAGGTCTCCTGCTTACCACACCCTCCCTGTAGTGTTCCCCGCTGGCATCCTGCAGCCCACCCTGTATGACCCCGACTTCCCACAGTGAGTACGGAACCTGGCCTTGTCTGCGCGGCGGGTGGGGGCTGCTCAGACCGCTCCAAACCCGGTGGGTCCAGGAGCCATGACGTCTGCAGACCCTGGGTCCTCCCAGTCCTCCTTCATCCCTGGTCATTTAGGACATAAGTAGTGTTGTTTATTTTCTCCCTCTCCCCCACCCCCTTTCTTTGTAATGCCCCTGGTGAAAAACACTTGTTTGAGATTTCATCAGGTGTTTCCAAAGTGGAGCGACCCTAGTGATGAGGAACAAGGCATATCCCATGTTGGGTGCCTCCGTTTCCCGCCTGCCTCCCTCCAATCCTGCCTCCTCCCCCGCCCCTCACCCCCCGGCTCCGTGAGATGCTATTTCCTAAAAGGCAGGTGCGCAGGTATAAATGGCCCCGTTTACATATCCCACAAGGAGGCTGAGGCAGGAGAGCCTGGCACCACGCAGCCACCACTGGGGTCACCTCCTGGCCTGGCCAGGGTCTCGGGGGGGCCTGGGCAGCAGGAGGCACTCTCAGACACAGGTGGGGCCTGATGCTGCTGCTGTGGGCCCAGGTCTCTCAACTACGGGGGCATCGGCACCATCATCGGGCACGAGCTGACCCATGGCTACGACGACTGGGGTGAGGCCTGTGGGTTGAGGGGATGGTGGCAGCAGGGGGTAGGGTGGTGATGGGCTGATTAAAACTCCTCAGGGCCCCTCTGTCCTCAAAGTCTGGGCCCTGGGAGCTAGCGACAATCTCAGCCCATCCTGCCCGTTCCCCGCAGGGGGGCAGTATGACCGCGCGGGCAACCTGCTGCACTGGTGGACAGAGGCCTCCTACCGCCGCTTCCTGCGCAAGGCTGAGTGCATCGTCCACCTCTACGACAACTTCACCGTCTACAACCAGCGGGTGAGACCCCCGACCTCCCTCAGCCCCGGGGCCCAGCTCGGCACCTAACAGGAGCGTGCACGCACACACGTGTACACACAGGTGCCCGAACAAACCCTGTGCAGGTCCCTGCACACGTACTCAAGGGTGCGTGCACACTCTCACAGACACATAAATGAGCTCACACAGACTCACCAGGGCCACGGGGCGCAAAGGGATTGGAGTCCCTCCTAAATCCTCTTAGAAAGGGGAGGACAGGGCAGGGGTAAGAGTGGGCGGGGGCCCAGGGTGCAAAGCCTGAGGAAGGTCAGTGGGCCCCATGCAGCCTCCGGCCTTTTCCTTTCTGCGCAGGTGAATGGAAAGCACACACTTGGCGAGAACATCGCGGATATGGGGGGCCTCAAGCTGGCCTACCATGTGAGCTGCTGGGGCTTGGCCCTCCGTCCCTGCAGGGGAGGGGTGGGGGCGGATGGGGACTCAACCAGAGATGTAGAACCGCTTTCTTCCTGTTTTGCTGTCCTCTGGCCTAGGAGGTGCCAGACACTGGTCCTCAGCAAAAGGAGGGACTCCCAGGCCCTGCATTCCAAGAGGAGGGAGGGCTGCCTGGAGGGGTGCTACCTACCTGGGTTAGCCTTCCTGGGAGGGAGCACAGCTTGGAGCGTGTGGAAGGAGGGAGCCGGGGCCTCGATGTGCAGAGCTGGGGCTGGCTGGGTGGAGGGTAAAGCCAGGTTGCCCCGCCGTGGGCACCGCAGCTCCAGGCCCTTGACCCTCCTGAACCCCCAGGCTTACCAGAAGTGGGTGCGGGAGCACGGCCCAGAGCACCCACTGCACCGGCTCAAGTACACACACAACCAGCTCTTCTTCATTGCCTTCGCCCAGGTGGGCCATGCTGGGGTTGGTAGGTGGTTGGGGGGTGGGGATAATGGCTCTGTGGGCGTTTAAGGCCTCGTGTGCTGGGGGTGGTGGGAGGGTGTTGCAGGGCTTGGGCAGTGGACTTCTGGCCTCATCTTCCACCCTCCTCCCCTGCGCCCCCACCCCGGGCCCAGAATTGGTGCATCAAACGGCGGTCACAGTCCATCTACCTGCAGGTGCTGACCGACAAGCACGCACCTGAGCACTACAGGTACGCTGCTGGGCCTCTCCCTCTCCTGGTGTCTGGGATGGAAGCAGGTGCCTACGGGAGGGCACAGCCGGGCTAAGCTGGGACCCACACCTTATGGGTCTCTCCCACCCCAGGGTGCTGGGCAGTGTGTCCCAGTTTGAGGAGTTTGGCCGGGCCTTCCATTGCCCCAAAGATTCGCCCATGAACCCCGCTCACAAGTGCTCTGTGTGGTGAGCCGGCCGCTCCCCGCCTACCCGCACGCCCCACTGTCCTGCACGAATTGCCTCCTGCCGGCCACTGGACCCGGCGCTGGCCCCACGCTGGGCGCCACCTGCCTTCCTAGCCCCTCCGGGACCTCAGCCCCTGCTGCCCGTCGCTTCAGGGAGGACTCAGAGCAGGGATGAGGCTGGGCTCTCGGGAGGCACGGGGAGGGAAGCAGGGGTCCCCAGGCTTGACTCCAGCCAGCCAGCCAGAGCCCGTGGCCAGGCCGGACTCTCCGGGCCCCACCCCTGCTGTGTTCTTGCTGCTACGTCTGGTCAATAAAGCTGCTGTGCTGTCGGTTCTGCCTCCGGGAAGGGGGGGCTGGAGGAAGGGTCCCTCTGGGAGGAGGTTCGGGCTCTTAGCACCATCGGGACCCTACGGGCCTTCTTGTCCCCTCCCAGCGACCTTGGCTGAGCTGCCTCTGGCCTGCCCCCCCGCCCCCCCACGCTCTTCTGTGTTTTCCACCAACAGCCCATCTCCCCCTCCCCCAAGTCCTGCCTAGCCTCCTGCCCAGTTCTGAGGGTGCCCCAGACCAGCCTCGTGGGTACCGGACACGCAGCCCAGGGGTGCCCCATGCCCCACGCCCCACCCAACCCTTTGGCCTAGGATCCTGGCTGGAATTGGAATTCCCAGGTTTAGCTCTCTTGCTTGGGTTCCCCAAGTTCCCCAAATCCACTCAAAACCATTTCTCCTGTCTCCCCGCTGGCTTAGAGGGAGCCTCAGGGTCGGGGCCTGTGGGGTGAGCTTCCAGGGTCACTGCTGTGTGGTGAGAAGTGCGGCAAAGTCTGGATCCTCCCCCTTACCTCGGCGCCCCGCTGGGGGCCCATCGGGGAGTGGGCCTGTGAGGGACGGTGGGCCAGGAGCCCTGGGAGAGGACAGGAGGTTCCCGGCCTAGAGGCCGGTCCAGAGCCGGTGCCCAGGATGCCGCCTGAGCCTCAGCTGCCAGCTGCTGCCTGGGAGTCTGATGCCCAGTGAGTACCCTGGCTGGGGAGGGCCCGGCCCGGCCCACCCCACCCTGCTGGTGAGATTGTGTCCGACAGGCATGAGGCTACCTGAGGCCCCTCGGCCGGATGGGTCCCCTGGGCTCACTCAGTGTCGATGCTGCTGTTACCTAGAGCTTGGGACTCCTCACGCTGCTTTGGGGAGAAAGAGGGAGGCCAGCGGGTCAGAGGGAGTGCCCGCCGAGGACATCTGGAGGACAGGATCCACTGGTTTCCAAACTGTTCTTCCAGACAGAGCCCGAGACATCCTCACTGCCACTCAGGGAGGCGGTAGGGAAACTGGGGGTGGGGGGTGGAGGGTAGGGTGTCACATGCCCTTTCTGAGGCCACATGCCCTTTTTTCACTGCTTGCGTCAGCTGATGGGCGTGTCGGGAAGGGGCTCAGGGGTTCTGTGCCACTGAGCAGCCCTGGACCCCAGGCCTTTCCAACCCATTCTGTGGAGCTCGGATTCAAGTTTCTGCCACCCATGTGGCTGCTTCTTTGCTGACCAGATGTCCGGCACCTGGGGGTCCCAAGTGCCCCGGCTTGTGAGGTGCCCTCGATGCACTATTGTTAAATGGCTTGGGCCGGGTCCCTCTCCATGCAAATGCCTCCCGGCCTGGTTTGTGGGAGGCTGGCTTGGCTGTCTCATGCCCCACTGGGTGGGTTGGCCCTTTCCCACCCCATACCCCCCTTGCTGGGCTGCACCCCAGCTGACACCCCTTTCCCAGGAACTCCTGCAAAGACTGGGTGAAGTCACAGGCTTTGCTAGAGGCTTGGGGTGCTGGATGGGGCAAAGCCTTTCACTACCTCCTCTCCTTTCTGGGCTCCTCACCCCTTCCCAAAACAGGCCCCAGGAGCCCCCTGTATTAAAAAGAGCGATTGCTGGCTCTGGCTAGTGTGGTTCAGTTGGTTGAGTTGGGGATTCCTAGCCTCCTCTTGTTTACAGCCCATCTTTTTAAAATATATATATATATTTTTAGTGATTTCATAGAGGTAAGGAGGGAGAGAGAGAGAGAGAGAGAGAGAGAGAGAGATCAATGATGAGAATCATTGATTGGCTGCATCCTGCATGCCCCCACTGGGGTTGAGCCTGCAACCCAGGCATGTGCCCTTGACCCGAATAGAACCCAGGACCTTTCACCGCAGGCCGACGCTCTATCCATTGAGCAAAACCGGCTAGCATCTTTGAGGCTCTACTCCACCCTGGCCATGGTCCCCCGACTGTTATCTGGGTGTGCCCTGCTGTAGCAGAATATGTGGTCTCCATGGATCCCCTCCGCCCCATGCTGCTTCCTCCCCGCCCTCCTGGCCACCCGTGCCGAATAGAAGGTGCCAGAGGGCTGCCCAGCACACTGCCCACCCGCTGGCCCCGGTCCCTTGCGCGGGCTGGTGTCCAGCATGAGCTCACCGGTCAGAGAGGATGAGGCAGGACCTGGCTCCAACTCAGCTGCCGCCCAGGCCCGGGGGCCTCTGGCGGTGGCTCAGGTTGATTCACTTGGCCAACACGCAGCTCACATCCCCCAGCTGCTGTCACGTGGTGCTGTGAGCCGCATCTCTCCTCGCCGATACTTTGCATAAATAATCAGAGAACTCTCTCACCTTCCTGCAGGACCAAACCGTGGCGGGGAGGCTGGCAGGGATCTGTGTGGAGGGGTCTGAATGCAGCTATTTTCCCTCTCCCTGAGGGGCCCGGGCCGGGCGGGGAGGGAGGTGCTGGCTGATGACCAGTATCTTGCCAATCCAGTGAGCAAAGAAAGGGGCAGCACAGGGCACCAAGGCCTGGAGGCCTCCCGCTGAGGGTGGATGGTGGCCTCACACTTGAGGACAGGGAACGGCTGTTTGCGCCCTAAGGGGGACCTCGGGAGACACAACACTGGTTCCTGAGCTCCCATGCCAGGTGCATCTCGAGGAGGACGGGGCATCCCCAGTGGCAAGGTCATATCAAGGGGAACTCCGGATGCCTTTGACAAGGCTACTTTCTGGTTTGTGCCCCGGTAGCAAACGCTGAAGCTCTGCTCCGTGGAGTGCCCAGACCCCGGCTGTGCCTGAGATCCAAGGGTGCGATGGAAGGTGCCGATGCCGTGCGGCTTCACGCAGGGGCCAGGGACTCTGGGCGGCATCCTCCGGGGGCAACGGCCTGTCACACAGATGCCGACCCGGAGACACCTGTTTCTGGAACCAGGGGGGATGATGGCAGCGTCGGATGGTAATGTCAGCCCCAAGGTCAGGACAAGGCACAGTTAGCGGGTCACTTTCCTAATGTCTGTGAGGCAGTGGGCCTGCTTTTACCTATAGGACCCTTCGCTGTCAGCCACCAGAGCCCTGCTGGCTGGCGCGGGAGCAAGGCCTCAGGGGCTGCATAAGCAAGGGCTCCCGGCTTCGCTGGACCAATGGCGCCCTCTGGAGTCCAGTTTAAACTCTGCAGGGATTTGCCGGGCTTGAGAGTCTGGTGAGGCCCAAGCACCTCTGGGTTCCCCTCTGGATGTCAGCGGTTTTGGTGAAAGGCACAGAAAGTCGTCCCGCCCCCGCCCCCGCCCCCGCCCAAGTGCCTAGTCCCGGGATCTCCATGCTTCACCTCATTCGCAGCTTCACCTCAGCCCTTGGGGTGGAGGGGCGCTGAGATGGAAGGGAATCAGCCCTTCTCACATGTGTTTAACATCTAGCTCCATTGGCACCTTCGCCTGTCAGTCTGTCACCCACCCAACATGGTTGTTGGGTGTCCTGGGGGAAGAGGATGTAGGTGCTGCAAACCCTCCCCCTCCCCCAATTTGCTCCCTCTCCATAGATTGCGATGTGTTAGACTTCAGTGTGTCTCTCTGTGGATTATATAATTTTAAACAAGCGAATCCCCCCAAACAATCAAGTGGCTTACAGAACAGTCCTGTAAAGAAACTACCAATAATGCCAGTAATCCGCACCCAGGGGAACAACCCCAGAAGCAGCAGCTGAGACCCTCCCTCCCTCCCTCCTGATGCATGCTTGCCATCACCCTTGGAACAGACTGAGGAGAACTTAGCCTCCAATATCCATAATAATAGAAGCGTAATCTGCAAATCGACCAAACAGACCAACAGCAGAACAACGTCTGGACAAATGCGCTATGGCACGCACTGGCACCAGCCAGGCCAACCAAGTGGGGTGCTATGCGATTGGTGGGGGGGCCCCGCCATCACCCCATGATTGCCCTGCAGAGGGAGGTCCAGGCCACCACACTGACGGAGCTGCAGCGAGTGGGTGGGGCCTCCTGCAGGGCAATCGCGGGGTCAGGCTGAGAGACACCCCACCATCCCCGTGCTCAAATTTCATGCACCAGGCCTTTAGTATATATATTAAAATAAACTACTTTCTACCCCTTCCCTGTCATCACTGAGAAAGCTTTCCCCGCATGCCTTGTGCCTTGAGATATTAGCCAGTGACAACACAGAATCCTCATGGTGAGCAAGGAATTTAAAAATTAAGCTTCCAGAACACGGAGATGGACTCCCGCAACCTTTCCTGATGATGTTTAAAGTTACACGCTGTCCAGCCAGTACTTCTTGATATTTCCCTAAGCAATGATAAATATTTGGAAAGCTCTTTTACAGTTTCTTACATAATAGCAGAAGACAAAAAAATAAAAAAAAACAAAAAAACAAAAAACCAACTACCGCCAGGCACTCATCCTTTCCACTGCAGTAAAAATGGCAGAAACAATGAACAGAAAATGATCTGTCGACAAACCGAAAAGCATTTCTTTGTCAGCAAATACTGTTGGAAGATGTAGGGAAAACACTGCCGTAGATTAGAGGGAAATGTAAGAGCAAATTACCCAGTGTGGGAGGTTTGCTATACAGTTGGCTGAAAGTACAGATGTTTCTAACACATCTCAGCTTAACGTATTTGCTGAATTCTGTTCCAATAATGAAACCCACAAACCACTTTTTTTTTTCATGAACCACTAAAGGAGAGAGATAGCAGAGAAGATATATTCTCAGCAGTAAATGTCTTGTTTAATAAAAACAATGTCAAATAGGGAAAACAGTGTTAGTGCACCCTTCAGTGGAACAGTTTCCCAGAAAGGATTTTTTAATTCTTTTGTTTTAAAGGATTTTGATGGCTCAGGCGCAGTCAGAGCCTTGCAGGAAAGGGCTAGAGCCCCAACAGCACATAAAATGCTGTAGAGACAGTGATGGCCTTAGCTCCATAAAGAAAAATTGCCCTAATAGTGTTGGAGCTTTATGATACTTGGTAATGTGGGGGTGGGAAACTTTTCCTTCTAGACTCTTCTGATGGGGTGGGGGAGTATTTCAAACAGTTTTGTTATATAATTGTTGTTAATTCTCACCTGAGGATATTTTTTCTATTGATTTTTAGAAAGAGTGGAAAGGAGGAGGGAGAAAGGAGGGGGGAAGAGAAAGAGAGAAACATAGATATGAGCGACCCATCAACTGGTTAACAGATGAACACGAGAAAATGACCAAATTTAACTACATGCGTGCAGATGAGAACCCCCCACACACAAGAGTCAGAGACCCCACAGACGTGGGAGGCTCTGGGACAGAAAGGGAAAGAGGAGCATGTGTGACATTCTGAGCTCGGGGTGAGGTAAGGCACCGGGCTTCAGGGGAGGAAGGTCAGCACAGGACGATAAGAAGGGTGGATGTCCAGTAATTAGAGATTTGCCTTGCCCTGTTGATAGGTCATAAAACATCATTTCTGATAACTCTTATTACGGGCAAGGCCCCTAATTAAAATTCTTTAAGGGAGAGGGAAAAGATTCTCATGAACTGCAAGGTCTCGGTTGCCTTCCACTCCAAATAATTTCCACACCGAAGTGGCATAGCGTGGGGAGGCCTGTTCTGAACCCCTCGTCCTGCCTTTAAGACTTCCTGAGAACTCTCACGGTCTAGAAGTTGGGTTGAGAGGTTGCTCCATATCTCATTAAACCAGTCTGTCTTGAGAAAAGGTCAGTTCAGTTCAACAGTTTGCCCCCAAAGTTAGGCCTCTGGTACAAGCAACCAGGTACATAATAAGAGGCATCTCTGTGGAAACAAAAGAAAAATGGTTAGTGCCTGGAGCAGGCGATCACCTGGTTTCGGAGCTCTGAAGGCAGGCAGGCAGGCAAGGGGATTTCTAGACATTTGGCTGGAATCACCTTCAGGTGGAGTGCAGGCAGGCAGTGAGGGTCTGACAGATTCTCCTCGTTTGCATTTTGAACGTCTCTGATGGCACAAAGATTGCCCGTATCTGAGCTGCTGTGATTTCTCTGAAGGTTACACCAGTTTGTCCCATTTCAGCTTGCATGGCTTTGGAGAGGATGGTTTGGGTTCTCAATGATTCCCAGTCAAAGGCTGGAAGAAACGTTGGCAACGTGAGTTTGGAGAGTCATAGCCAGACGCCAGAGGAAACCAGGACCCAGCTTCGTTTTCATGTAGAAACCAAACCTCGAAAGACAATGGCCAGCACTAGAATCTCATATCCACAAAAGGGCTTTACTGAAACCGGTTTTCTCTCTAAAGTCACCCCTGTTTTTACCAAAGATAGCCAAATTAAGATTAATTTGTTTGAAATTGTATAGTTTTAGTAACCTTGGTGTGCTGAAACCGGTTTGGCTCAGTGGATAGAGCGTCGGCCTGCAGACCGAAAGGTCCCAGGTTCGATTCCGGTCAAGGGCATGTGCCTTGGTTGTGGGAGAGTCCCCAGCGGGGAGCATGCAGGAGGCAGCTGATTGATGTTTCTAACTCTCGCCCTTTCCCTTCCTCTCTGTAAAAAATCAATAAAATATATATTTTTAAAAACATCAATGATGAGATAGAATCATTGATCAGCTGCCTCCTACACGCTCTCCACTGGGAATCAAGCCTGTAACCCAGGTGTGTGCCCTTACTGGGAATTGAACCATTACCTCCTGGTTCACAGGTAAATGCTCAACCATTGAGCCATGCCAGCTGGACAAAATTCGTGTGTGTTTTTTTTCTTCTTCATTTTTATTGTTTGATTGATTTTAGAGAGAGAGGAAGGGATGGAGAAAAGGAGAGGGGGAGAGAGAGAGAGAGAGAGAGAGAGAGAGAGAGAGAGATTTGCTGTTCCACTTACTTCAGCATTCATTGGTTGATTCTTGTATGTGCATGACCAGGGATTGAACCTGAAACCTTGGCATACCCGGACGGTTCTATAACCAACTGAGCTACTCTGCCAGGGCAACAAAATTCTTATTGAACTCATGCAGATAGCAATATTTCCATGAAAACAAAAATATAATTTCTGAATTCTGGAGGGATTGAGTAGAACGAAAAAGAGAAGTGTTTCAATTCTATTTATAAAGGTCTAATTAACTAACTTTCTGTTAAGTCTTAGTTAGAGAGAAAAGGTTCCCTTGTATCTGGAAAAAAAATTAAAGAACCAACAATGTTTCAAACAAAAAGTCATAAAACTATAATCATTCCTGCCAGTTCATTCAGTCCCATGTAATTAATACTTCTTCTTGAATCAAGTTTTCCCATTAGTTCTCTTGACCTCGCCTGATAACTGAGGGTGACAGGGTTTGTGACAATCCCAATAACTTTCTTTGCAAGGCTGTCCATCAAGGCTCATAAGATTTCCTCACTCGGTGAAGTGGGTGCCTCAGCCAGGAGAGACTGTGAAAGGCACAGCCCAGTGGGAAACACGTTTGTCACTGTGAGGGCATCAGCCCTGCGGCAGGGGGAGACTTCAACTCATCTGGAAAACATACATGCAACAATGAGAACATATTGATCATCCATACTAAGTGGCATTGAATGCATTCCAGCTTACATGCACTGTGGTGGATGAAGAAACCCAAAAACTTAAAAATGGGGTTTGCTAGGGAGTGGGGAAGATGCACGTGGCTCTTCCTCTTTAATGTACAGTAACTGCTTACCCAGCTTAGTTTCTCCCAAGGGATAATAAACGCAGTGAGCCGAGGACACACCCGGTGCATCTGACCTTTGATTCAAAAAAACCCTGGCAGAAGCAGCCGCTGAGGCCTCAGCAGGGCATCACCACGCAGGAGGAACCCTCTGGGATTTCATTCTACTCTGGTTGGATGCCTCCGACCCCTCCACCCTAGGAAAGGGTAAAATTCAAGATCAACCTCAAGTGAGGGCCACAGGGTGTGGTTGGAGGCCTCCCATAGAACTCACCATTCATTGGTCCCCCAGAAATACACAAAGAGTAACTGCTTTGGCTGACACTGTAAGAGGTCCAGGATTTTGTGGGAATTATTGGCAAACTATTTTTTAACGTTTTTATTGATTTTAGAGAGAGGAAAGAGAGGGAGAGAGATAGAAACATCAATGATGAGAGAGAATCATTGACCAGCTGCCTCCTACACACTCCCTATCTATGGACACAGAAGTAGGGTGGTGAAGGCCTGGGGTGGGGCAGGAACCAGGTGGAGGCCATTGGGGGAATAAAGAGGGACATTTTTAATACTTTCAACAATAAAGATTTTTAAAAATTTTATACAAGCCCTTGTTGGTTTAATAAGTTCATGAAAGAAACTGCTTTAATGTAGTTTAAAATCTTCTCTAGTAATCTAAATATGATTGTTAAGAACTAATAAACAGATGTCTATAAATAAAAAGTGTTTAAGTGAAACACTTTAGCAATAAATATATATTTTTAATAGGTTCCCAACATCTTTTGGTAATTTGAAACCTTAGAGTTTTGCTAAGTTGTATATGATGAAAATTATTCAATATCTAAATTATTTTATTTTTGAAAATATTTTTATTGATTTCAGAGATGAAGGGGGAGGGAAAGAGAAATAGAAACATCAATGATGAGGGAGAATCATTGATTGGCTACACCCCAGTGCTGGGGGATCGAGCCTGAAACCTGGGCATGTGGCATTGACTGGAATCAAACCTGGGACCCTTCACTCTACAGGCTGACACTCTATCCATTGAGCCAAACTGGCTAGGGCTTCTAGATCATTTTCAAATAAGATAAAATACTAAAGCATTAATTACCAAATAAGCATAAATTTACCTACTTCTGGTTTCTTATTATAGAGAAACTGAAAGATAAAATCAAATTTATTTATAAATATGGCTTGTTTTTGTTGAGGAAGCATATATCTCTAATAATTATGAGCTACATTTATTTGTCAGTAAAATAAGCTGTTTGTTGAGGTTATGAAATGTATTCATAACTTTGCCAATCTAAAGACAGCTAATTGCTTGCTTTTTAGTTTTTATTAGGAATTAAAAATTTTAAGGAATAAAATCTTAATAGATAGGGTGTCCCAAAAAATGTATGCACATGCTCTTAATAATTATAAAGGTAGTGTTTATTAAAATACATTTCATTTTCAAAATTTAGCTATCAGCTGTTATAGTGTGTATCCATTTTTGGGGGGGACACCTTATATATAATTAAAAGTACTAGGAATAGTCCGGTTGGTGTTGCTCAGTGGTTGAGCATCAGTCTATGAATAGGAGGTCCCAGTTCAATTCCCAGTCAGGACACATGACCCAGTTGTGGGCTCCATCCCCAGTAGGGGGTGTGCAGGAGCCAGCCTATCAATGATTCTCTCTCATCATTGATGTTTCTATCTCTCTTTCCCTCTCCCTTCCTCTCTCTGAAATAAATAAAAACATATATATTTTTTCATTTAGTCTTAGAAAATTGAGAATATTAAAGACAAATGTGCTTTGAACTTCTTCTAGAGCTACATTTATGCTTTTACAAAAATATGTAAGAATAGGGGCAATAGCTCAATTCCTCCAAAAAATAAACAAACTAGGTAACTTAAGGGGCATCATAGGTTGACCTACCTGTCCAACGACATCACCTCTAACTTGCTTCTTTCCTTCTGGTCACATAGCTTTCATGTAATTTATAGGAGGTCCCTATCAGGCTAGGAATCTCAGCTTCCAATTTGGCCCAATTTATGGTCATTGCCACACAATCCTTTCATGTGTCTTGCCGGACTTCAGCCAGGACGGACGGTGACAGTATTACACCAGCTGAGGGTGCAGAGGTTGTTACCTCCCAGAGTCATTCCCTGTGACAGTCCAGAGAAAGAACCGATGGCTGGCTTGCCTCAGGCCGGCAGTCAGCCACACCACACCCTCGGGACCCAAGCAGCAGCCATCCCCGGGGGGAAAGTGCAAATAAGAGCCAAGAGCACTCGGACCAAATAATGAACCCTGTGCCCAAAGAACTAGGCCCACGCATACTTCTCCTCGTCTACAAGTGGAAAAGGCGTCTCACCGCCCTGCCTCCCCCGCACTCTGCAGGTAGACGCCCAGGAGTCTGATGTGGCAAGAAGTCTGGCGGTTTTGCCAGCTCTTGTTAGTGGTCCTGGACCTTCCTGCTGCAGCTGCAGGGTGCGCAGTGCCCGCTGGGGAGGTGTCCTGCTCTCAGTAAGGAGGTGTGACCCGGATACTCTCCAGGCGAACAAGAACGAGTCATCTCCATGGCAAAGTATTGAAAAGGGCTCTTGTGAGTTTTCCTCCTTTTATTTTTTAACAAATTCTCTTTAAAAAAAATATTTTATTGATCTTTCACAGAGAGGAAAGGAGAGGGATAGAGAGCTAGAAACATTGATGAGAGAGAAACATCAATCAGCCGCCTCCTGCACACTCCCTACTGGGGATGTGCCCGCAACCAAGGTACATGCCCTTGACCTGGGACCCTTCAGTCCACAGGCTGATGCTCTATCCACTGAGCCAAACCGGTTTCGGCAAGTTTTCCTTCTTCTCTTTCTAACTTCCCTCCTAATTCAAGACCAAGGTGCTGACATGTCTTGAGTGACAAGAGCTGTCAATCTTAGGCCCCCCCCCAGTAAAAACCTTAAAAAACACACTTTCCATGTGTCTGCCCCTTCAAGGCAAAGACAACCAAACAGAGGTTAGGAATGTTCCCACGGACACCTGACCTTGCGGGCGACAATGTGTTTGACAATTCACCCCCTCATACCAACACACTGAAATAACTTGGAAGCAGAAACTGTATTATAAAATTTAGATATAATTTATGTACCATAAAATTCACCCTTTTAAAGTGCACAGTTCAATGTCCTTTAGAATGTTTGCAGTTGTGTGGCCATCAGCACTAATTCTAGAACAGTCTATTTCTAAAACCTGTAGAGTTTTAAAACGTAGGGCTACCTTGGGTTCGGAGTCCATTGATGAAGCAGACATGTGGCACCTTCCCCCCCCCCCCTCCCGGTGGGCCAGACCCACCGACGGACAAAGGGAAGACAAACAGCCGCTGGGTTCTAGCACAGCCCTTTGCACAACCTGTGCACCGAGTTCCCAGTGAGTGAGACGCTCAGCGGGCCCAGCTGGCGATGCCCTTCTCCCATCGCGCTCCCCTCCTTGTGACAGCCGCCAAAACCCAGGATTGGACTGAACCGCCCCGACACCCAGGTCCTCAAGGCGATGCGAGTGTTAGTCAAGATGGTAGTGGGTGAGGAAGCATGCTCTGTCGTCTTAGTATTTCCAGTCAGAGCCAAGTGGTTTCCTGCACCTTTGTCAATGGATCAATAAACTTGTAATTCTGTTCAAATGCATTGGGAAGTAAGGTTGAGTTCACCTTTCTGGGATTCTTTTAAGTGTTCCCTGTGGGTGGGTTAGAGACTCAGTAAGTGTAGCTATATTGGAGTGGGTTCCCCAGAATGTGGGCCTGGGGTGGAGGTCAGACAGGTTTGTGTCCGCATCTCCCCTGGGATTTCCCATCTCCTGCTTCGGCTTTCCTCCCTCCAACAAAACGGAACCTAGTCTTCTCCCCGCAGTGGCCAGGGCGATAGTTCCTAGAGTCAGGTCTGTGATGCCGGTGCTCCAAGCCTCTGATCCAGGGGTGGGCAAACTTTTTGACGCGAGGGCCACCATGGGTTCTTAAACTGAACCAGAGGGCCGGAACAAAAGCAACCTGACCATGCCGACACTCTCATCTTGGGCTGCTGGTGAAGGAGCGGAGGGGAGAGCAAGAGAACCCTCCCCTCTTTCTGCTCCGCGGGCCGGATAGAACAGCTGAACCTGCCGGATCCAGCCCGTAGGCCATAGTTTGCCCATGGCTGCTCTGATCACATACCAGTCTCTGGGGCAGTTCTGAGCTCCTCCCCCTGCCGCTCCCCTCCCTTCACGGTTATCTCCTTTGATCCAGCTTCTGGCCTCAGCAGCGTTGATTGCTGCCTCAGCATCTCTGCTCGCTGTTCTTCCAGCATTACTCAACCCCTCCTGCCTCTAGTCTAGGCGCACCTGCCTGCTCCTCAGGGCGCCCCCCCCCCCCCTGCCGCCTGCCCTCCTGATCGGAGCCACCTTTCCCCTCCCCTGGCTCACACACACACTTTCTGTGGCACCACATGCTAATGGTATTTCTTTCCAGAACATATCACCGTCGGCATATATTGTATGACAGTTTAGTTGATTATCCCTGTGTCCCAGCCGGAACAGAGGCCCCGTGTCCTGGTCCCCAATCTATGCCCAGTGCCCCCACGGCTCAGGGTGCCCACAGCTTCTCGGCTCTCCTAGACTGAAAGGGCGTTGGGAGTGGCTTGGGACTGTTTTCTGCGTCTCTCTCTATTCCTGGGTACCAGGCCCCGTGATTCTATAGAAGTGCACCCTCCCTAGGTGACCCCCTCCTCCATCAGCACCGTACCCTCAGGGCCAGTTGCAGGATGACAGGAAGCCATTGTTATCAGGGCGCCTGGACGTTGCTCAAGTCTCAGTCTGCCGGTTTGGGGGTGGGAGGTGGGGTGGCGGGGAGCACCCTAGGAGGACGGTGGGTGCGGCAGGAAAGCCACCGCCTCAGCCTCTAGGGCGCCCTGCCACCGGGCCCGCGGGGCGGGGCTGGGGCAGCGCTGAGCCAGGTGAGGCTCATTTATTGCCAGCAGGTAAAGGTCAGAGGTCGAGGCCCGAGGTGGGTCCTGAGTCAGCAGGCTTTGGGCAGGGGTCCGGCGGACAACGGAGGGGGGCCCACACACGCGTGGGACGGTCAGGGCACCACTCTCCCCAGCAGTACCAGCCACAGCGCCCCAATCACAGCAGCCAGCGAGGTGGACAGCCCGGGGTGCGCCGCGCCGTCGGTGGGGGTGCTGGTGCTCGGGGGCGGCTCCAGGCCGCAGGCGGTGTAGGGCTCCAGGCAGGCGGCGAAGGCCATGAGGTGCGCCACCACGCTCTGCTCCTGCACCCCGTGCATCAGGTGCGCCTGCGGGCCACGCGCGAACACCGCCACGTCCTCGCCGCCGTGGGTCTCCGACGACAGGGGCACGGCCGCCTGCTGCTTGTAGTTGGGGTCATCTGGCCAAAGACGGGGGTTCAGGGTGGGGTTCAGGGTGGGGTTCAGGGTTCTTGGGCAATTCCCGCCCCCGCCAGGGAGTTCCCCCGCAGAGGTCTCCTGCCCGCCCACCGGGAGGGGGCACTCACTGCTCTGGCTGTCGCTGACGTTGGGACGGGAGCCGCCGCTCAGTGCGAAGCCGGGGCCGTTGCCATAGAGGATGGAGGTGTAGGTCTTGCCATCGGAAGCTGCCTCAGGAGCCAGCCCTGCAGGGAGGAGAGGACATGGGATGGCACCAACGCAGCTCTGCAGCGCCCCCTGTAGGCTAAACCCTGGCACTGCTTGCCTATTCAATACTTCATCCCCACACGGCCCCGCAGGGTCATGGCTATTACGACCCCACTTGACAGATGAGCAAACTGAGGCTCACACCATTTTCTGCCTCCTCACTGAGGAAGCCGCACCTGCCACTCCCCCCAGACCTACCGAAAATGGAGCTGCCACGCAGAGTGTAACCACCAAAAGTGAAGACGTGAGAGTGGTCGGCGGTGACAAGGGTCAGGGTGTCCTTCTCGCTTGTGAGCTGGCTGGCCCGGTTGATGGCGTCGTCAAAACCCACAGCCTCGGTCAGGGCGAAGTAGGCTCTTCCCGCGTGATGGCCTTGGTCAATGCGGCCCCCTGCAGAGGGACGCGGGTGGGCGGTGGGGAACCCGCCCTGAACCCCGATCTCCCTCCCCCAAGGGAGGGTGCCACTCACTCACCCTCCACGAAGAGGTAGAAGCCGCGGGGGTTCCTGCGCAGCAGGCGCAAGGCGGCCTCGGTCATCTCCTTCAGGCTCGGGTCCCGCGTGCTGTCCCGCTGGGCCTCGTAGTTCATGTCCCCCGGCTCAAAGAGGCCTGTGGGGGACGGTCAGGTGTGGAGCGGGGTCCGCACACACATGCGTGTCCAGGGACCCCCGGGGGCAGGGCAGCGGGCGGGGGCAGCGGGTCATACCCATGAGGCGTGTCACGGAGGGGTCCTGGGACGCCTGGAGGAGCGCTGTCCGGTTCCACACGTACTGGGCGCCCTGGCAGGGGCAGAAGCAGGCCTCAGCCCCCGGCTCTCCCGCCGGCAGCCCTGCCCCTGTCCCCGCTCCGCCCCCTGCACCCAGGAGTCACCTCTTTCTTGGCCAGCCACTCCTGCACCAGGTTCCGCATGTCCAGCCTGATTCCTTGCTGTGAGGCATCACGAGGGTACTCGGGGTCTGGGGTGCCCCTGGGAAACATGTACTTGCGGCCTCCACCCAGGACCACCTGGAGCCGGAGGAGGAGGGCAGGTGAGCTTGGGGCCCGCCTGGCCCTTTGCCCCCTGAACAAACGATCTCCGGGTCCCTTCCGCCCTCAACCGGGTCTGTGGTGACACACTGGCTTGCCTGAACCTTCTACACCACCATCCCACGTGCCCAGAGACACTGCCAGGCCCCTGTCCCTGCCCCAGTCCCAGTCCCCAGGACTCAGGGCTCAGGCTGTGGGTTGCCTGGGACTGTGACCAGCGTGGGGCCCACCCCCTCTGCTCCGGTCCCCTGCCCCATGACCCACGTCAATGTCCACGTTGGAGATGAGCTGCCTGGCAATGTCCCAACAGCCGTCCCTCAGCGCCTGGGCGGGCATGTCTGCATCCGAGTACCAGTTGCGGTTCACCGTGTGCGCGTAGGTGCCGGCTGGCGAGGCATGCTGCACCCTCGTTGAGGTCACCACCCCCACTGACTTCCCTGAGGGGAGGGAGGTCAGGTCAGGGTGAGCCTCTGTGCCCTCCGGGCCCGCCCCCCGCCCCCCAGGCTGGCCCCAGGCCCACCTGCTCTCTTGGCCCGGCTCATCACGGAGATGACCTCGTTGCCACGTGTTGTGTTGCACTGGTTGTACCGGGCTGCGGCACTCACACCAATGGTCCGGTAGTTGGTCTTGACACCACACAGGTAGGCTGTGGCCGTGCCCGCACTGTCTGGCACTTGTCTGTCCACGTTGTATGTCTGGGGACAGAGACACCCTCAGCTCCTCTCTGGGACAGACACCCAGATCAGGACCAGGCCCTGGCCCCTGACTCAGGCCCCAACTCTCCCGGGCGGGGCCTTCCCTCCTACCAGCCTCCCTAGGCCCACCCGCCCCGTGGTGTGGAGCACCCTGAGGCCACCCAGCCCTTACCTTGGCCAGAGCCATGTACGGGAACCTGTCCATGGCCAGGGGGGTCTCCGGTCCCAGCTTGCCATTCAACTGCGCCTTTAAGATTCGAGCTGCGCTCACCGTGGGCACCCCCATCCCTGAAAGAGCGGAACCCCGTCAGGCCCGCGTCCACAGGCAGGGCTGTCTCCGTAGGCAGCCCTGGGTACCGGGGTGGAGGGGCTCTGGCAATGGACGTGCCCCGCACACTCACCGTCCCCCAGGAAGAGAATGAGGTTCTTGGCGGCGGTTTGGATGGGCTGCAGCTTCTTGGCGGCGTCCAGAGCCTGGGCTGCCTGGTGGTTCCAGAAGGCTGGGTCCTCCTCCTCAGCTGGCCAGGGGGGGAGGGCGGTCAGGTCTGCCTCGAGGGAGCGCCCCACGTGTGGGCCCGCCGGGAGGGGCGCCTTACCTGGGATGAATCCGAGAGACAGCCCTATCCCCAGGCCCAGCAGCAGCAGCTGCAGCACGTGGGCTCCCTCCATGCCTGTGGGACGGTGGGCCGGCGAAGGAGCTGGGACGGCAGAGGGGCCCGGACCTGGTGAGGCAGGAACCTGGGGAAGGCTGAGCCACCAGGGCACCAGCTGCAGGGCAAGCTCTTTGGACTTAATCAGGAGAGGACTTTAGCCCTGGCTATAAAAGCCTCCATGTCCCTCCAATGACCCAGGCAGCTCTCCTGATCCCACCCCTGTCTGCTTGCAGGAGGAAGGTGATAGGGTGTGGCAAAGTTTTGAGGCCTGGACAAGGTGGAGCCTGCTGTCTGCCAGGTGAGAGTGGGGTCAGGGGACAGATGCCTGCGGGAAGCTAATTCCAGCATGTCATAAATGCAAGAAGTTTCATCAAAAGGTTGATGGAACTTTGAGGGTGGCCTGCTGGAAATGGCTAAGGGCATTTTCCCACACCTAAAGATTTGCATAAATGATGGCTTGCTGCCAGACAGCTGAGGGCATCTCAATCTACCTGTTATTGCCTCCTGCTGGCCAAACACCTGAACAGCCCATAGGTAGTTCCCCCCAATCTGACAATGGATTCTGTACTCTAAACCTTGCCTTTGATCTGAATATCTACTTCGCCTTAGGACAATTTGTGTTAATAAAAAGCAAGGGGTCCTGAGACAAGCAGAACTTGGTTCCTACAGCAATAATTTGCTCTCATAGACTAAAGCAGAATTAAGGAATCTAACTATAGATTTTCCCTATCCTCTTTAAGACCCTTTTGGGTTTGCAAAAGAATTTTATTTAATTGTTAGAATATATGATCCTGGATATTCTAACGTGTTTCAACCAATACAGCTACCAGTTTCTGAGAGCAAAGCAGTAGAATAGCTAAGTAAGGTCCGCTGGAAAACTCCTATAGAGGATTTTTTTTTAAAAAAAACAACAACAGAGAAACAGGCCAAGAAAAATGCAGGGAATTAAGCCCACTGGCTTCATCAAGTCACCCCTGAGATTCCACCTTACCCTCCAGAAAATAGATTGGATGAAAATCCAACAATATCAATGAAAACATACTTGATTTATTTGAATGTTTTGGAGAAAAAAAAAGTTTCAGACAACATTCAGGATCATCTCCAGACAGTTTAAAGGAACATCAGAATGATCCAATGCTTATCAGCATTTCTGGAAGGATTAGATGAGGAGCTTGTAACTCTGATCGAACAACATGAATTAAACTGGTCAACCACATATATATGCAATTCTGATAAACTAGCAATTCTGGCCAATCACTTATTTGAAATGATTCGAAGGCAGAAAAGGATAAAGCTACTAAAATTATGAATGTAAGCTCCAGCAGCTAAGCAATCAGATCAGACCTCCCCAAAGGACTTTCCAATGAGGTCAAAAGAGAGTCTCTTTTTACTGTAAAAAGCCAAATCATCTTAAGGAAAAATGTCGAAAATTGAAATGGAATTTAGGAGAAAAAAAGGGGGGTGTGGAGAGAGGAGCAAGCACAGAGCTTCTCTAAGGGTTATGAGAGGGTGTTTCCCCTTCTTCTTGCCAATGCTTTATGAGGAATTGAAATTACCCCAGGCCAGTGTTGCTCAGTGGTTGAGCATCAACCCATGAAACAGGGGGTCACGTTTCAATTCTCGGTGGGGGCACATACCTAGGTTGCAGGCTTAATCCCGAGTCTAGGCGGGAAGCAATTGATCAATTTCTCTCTCACACTGATGTTTCTCTTCCTCTTCCCCCGCCCCTTTTCCTCTCTCTCTAAAAGGCAATAAAAACATTTTCTCAGGTGAGGATTTAAAAAAAAAGGTATTACCAGACATCTTGTGGTTATCTTATTATCAGCCATTCCTGTGGATTGCCTATATTTTTCATAAGATCTCTGGAGTGCCTTCTTCGGCATTCCTGTGGAAAAGACAGTCAATAGCTCTTTACCATCACCTGGGGGACACCTCCCATTTACTTGGACTGTAATGTGAAGGGATATATGGAAACCCACCCATTTTTCTCAGATACTAAAGGCTGATTAAAATTATGTTGATAGCTGAAACCGGTTTGGCTCAGTGGACAGAGTGTCGGTCTGAGGACTGAAAGGTCCCAGGTTCAATTCTGGTCAAGGGCATGTCCATTGGTTGCGGGCACATCCCCAGTAGGAGGCAACTGATCTATGTTTCTCTCTCATTGATGTTTCTAGCTCTCTATCTTTCTCCCTTCCTCTCTGTAGAATATCAACAAAATATATTTTAAAAAATAAATTATGTTAATTTTCCCGGAGACTGAACCCTAGTCCAATAGGTGGATGATTTAGTTTTATTCTCTAGGACATAACCAGACTCTCTAGAGGACACCATTTACTTATGACAGCAGCTGGCTATAACATAACGTCTCAGAAGACAAGCTCCAATCCAGTTTGCCTCAAGTCACGTTGTACTTGGCGGTTTGCTGTCTAAGGATGGGACACTAGACAGGTGGCCACCGGGTTTGGGGCCATGTCTTGGGTAGCTGGTGGCGGGGCCAGGGGCCCGCTCCGCTCACATGGTCGCAGGTTTTAACACGGAGGCCCGCATCAACTGCGACCTCAAGGCTCCAGCAGATGATCTACCGGGGCCCCTGGGAAACCACTCCCTCCCAGGGCTGCCGCAGCCAGAGAACCCAGTGGGAGGAGCAGGTTGATGTCCTGACGGCACCTGTGACGGACCAGGAAGGACCACTCGTGAGGAACAAGCCACAGGGTCTTCCGGGGACAGGAAAGCCGGGAGAGCTGACATTGCTCATCCCTGGGGCTCGGGGAGCAGGAGCCCAGGTTGTCCGAGCATCTGGGAAGGAGACCTCTGGGCATGTACCCCTCTCCGGTTGTCCCAGACAGCAAGCCGCTGTCACTGGTGGGATCCCGGCTGCTTTGAGGGGCAGGCCCCAGCAGCTCTGAAACCGGAACACGTTGATGGTGTCGGCTTCGCAGTTCCAGTGGAGTCCCCGTCCCGAAAGGACTTCCTGGAAGGAGTTAAGAGGACCCTAAGCCACTTCCGTGTGGTGGCCACCGGCTCTGGCTGTGCTCTGGCCCAGCTGCAACCACTCAGTGTTCCCTGGTCAGCTACAGCACACATGGCACTGCAGCTCTGCCCTGTGCTCGGGGACCACGGGGTGCAGCCCGTGTGGGCACTGTCCTGGGCCAGCCCTTTCTACTGCCAGCGGAGAGCACAAAACCCCAAAGACTGTCCCGGATGAAGCCTCCTCGGACGCCTCCACCTGACGCCTGCCCAGGCTGCCCAGATGCCCTTGCTGCGCTGTCTCCACCTCCCAGGTCCCAGGCACAGGGATGCCCCCTAGAGCTTTTGGCACCTTTGCCCTCTTATTTCCCCGGGACCCTACAGTGCCTGGGGCTCCACCAACAATAGCCATTCTGTTCCTCCTGTTCCTACTGGAAAGTGGTGGGTGTGGGGGACCACAGGCTGGAAGAAATGAGCTCAGTGTGCAACATGCGGTAAGGTCTTGGTTTAGGGCTCTGTGGTTGGACTAACCTAAGATCACGTCCTGGCCAGGCACTCGCTGTGTAGTGTTGGACAAATAACCTCACCTCTCTGGACTTGAGATTATAAATGAACCCAACTCATAGTATAGTTTTGAGAATTTGCTGGGGGAAAAAAAGTGGGGTACTAATTAATCCTGAAAGACTCAGATGACTCCTAGTCTTTCTTCTGCCAAGAACTAGGAAACAGCTCAGGGGCTTTGTAGAGATATCTGGACACTGTCACAACTGGGTCCCAACTTTTTCATTAATGGCTCAACCTCTGCATGCCACATTGCGATCAGATGGACTTGATCTCATGGAAGTAGAAGGGGAACCAAGTATAGGCACTCTAAGGGAAGAACTATCTGAAGCTCCAATTTTGGGACACCCTAATTATAAACTTCCTTTCTTTCCTTTTACACAGAAAAATAAAGAAAATGCTTTAGGAATTCTAACTCAGAAGCACGGAGAGCGTCGTAGCTCTATAGAATATTCTAGTTAGCAACTAGACTCAGCGCCCAACGGGCTCCCTCGATCATGAGGGCCACCAGGTTATGCAAACAAACCTTTAACTATTGCCGGAACCGGTTTGGCTCAGTGGATAGAGCTGCAGACTGAAGGGTCCCAAGTTCGATTCCGGTCAAGGGCATGTACCTTGCTTGCAGGCACATCCCCAGTAGGGGCTGTGTAGGAGGCTGCTGATCGATGTTTCTCTCTCATCGATGTTCTAACTCTCCATTCCTCTCCCTTCCTCTCTTTAAAAAAAAATCAATAAAATATATATATTTAAAAACATTTAACCCTTTTTGAAGGGAAGTGGACTGATGATTCTCGGGGAAATGGGGAGTGGGGGTGTGTGTGTGGAAAGAGACTGAACATAAACTGTACCTATGGATGAGGACAATGGGGGATGGGGAAAGGGCAGAGGGTGGGATGGAAACTTGGTGGAGGGGAGCAATGGAGGGGGGGAAAGTGAGGAAATTTGTAATAATATGAATAATAAAGATTTTTTTAAAAAAATGGAAGAAAAAGAAAAAAAGAAAAACAAACAAATAAATAAAACCATTTAACCAATTTTTTTTTTTAGATTTTTCAGTGAGCCCAATGGTTCAATTTTATTTTTACAGTTAGATTTTTAAAGCAAGAATGACCATGATTTCATTTTTAAAAGATGATTTTGTTTTCCTCTTTGGAACTTATGGTAAATTTGCTTTGAGGATGTTATAGCAAACACATATCAGAGACAGTATTTTTATCTGGTGACGTCTTTCAGTCAGAGAATGGCTTTAATTATTGATTAACTATTGATTAGACAGTAAATTGTATATTATTTGATAGTTTTATTTCTTCCCTTTTTATTACTATTTAGTTACCGTTAGTTACATTATTCAGAGTACTGTTGAACAAAGGAATATTTGCCTGCGAATATCCATTAATCCCCCCAATTTCCAGTTAATATTATAGCTCTTTCTGAAAGAATATGAATCTCAGATGTTTCACATTGCTATCAGCACTTGGCATTGTCATAGTATGGTACCGGCGTATTGTTCATGAATTGCCATTTGGTCTTATTAAAACGTCCACGGAGACATTTGGCACACACCAAAAGGTCATTGAAATGTGGTCCAGTCTAAAACATCCATGGAGACATTTGATCAATAGTTAACATAAATTTCACTCCTCTGCAAGATTAGAATCCAGACCCATATAACCCACCCCACGTGCCTTTACCAGCCAGACTACTAAGGCAAGAAGTGTTATTAAGGACAATAAAGCTATAACACAATCAGGACCAATAAAACACAATTGTACGTTTAGGTATTAATCATATAAACCAATAAATGGTATAGTCTATTTGAACCCAGAGATGTTTTCTAGTCAAGGACATGCTGGACAGGACCAAATATTAAGGACCATTTGTCATGGACCAAATATGCTCATGGATAGAACCCAAATTTTGGATAGAACCCAAATTTCACTTTTTTTTTCCCCGTGGACCAAATTTCTGGGTGGAAACATTTAACCATTTATGTTCCTCCTTTTTCTGTCAAATCTTTGCTAAACTCTCACCATTACTCAGCTGGCTTCTTATGAAATAGTCCTGCTTTCTACACCTAATATTACTTTTGTCCGACATAACAGTCTTAACCCAGCAACTTTACTACCTTCTTTACAGGATAGAAACACTGACCACCTCCTTGTTCCCCGGAAGATTTACCAGGTACAGGAAATTCCTACTGATAATGCAGACTTGTTCTTCTTTATAGATGGATCTTATCTCAAAGACAAAAAGGAACCTACCGTGTTTTCCCGAAAATAATACATCCTCCGAAAATAAGACCTACTTCATGGAAACATAATACATCCCCTGAAAATGACCAAGCGCATCTTTGGGAGCAAAAGTTAATATAAGACACTATCTTATTTTCGGGGAAACAGGGTAACTCAGCTGAATATGCAATAACTTTCAGGTGGATATAATGGAAAGTTCTCATTTAGCTGAATTAACAAACCAAGTAAATTGCTCTAACTCACCCAGCTGGCATGAGTCAGTGATTGAACATCAACCTGTGAACCAAGAGGTCACAGTTCAATTCCCAGTCAGGGCACGTGCCTGGGTTGTGGGCTCAATTCCCAGTGAGGGACATTCAGGAGGCAGCTGATCAATGATTCTCTCTCATCACTGATGTTTCTTTCTCTCTCTTCCGCTCTGAAATCATAAAAAAATACAAATAAATTAAATTGCTTTAATTGAAGCTTGTCAGTTGGCCAAAGAAGACCAAGTAGTAAGTATTTACACTGACAGTCACTGTGTCTTTGCTGTAGCTCATGACTTTAGAACGTTATGGAAGCAACAGTCTTCTTAACTTCCGTAGGGGTCGTCTATAAAGAATGGAAAACAGGTTGAAGAATTATTAGATCACATACAGCAATCAAGACAACCGGAAATAATCAAGATTTCTGGACATTCTAAAGCTACCAGCAAACAAAAAGAAATCATTTAGCTGATGCAGCAGCTAAACAAACAGCAGTAAGCAATCAAATTATCTGGACCCAAGAATGTTCTTTGCTCCCTGATAATAAAAGACTCTGTTTAAAAAAAAATCAATAAATTAGTAGATTATTCATTTCACAGTTCACTTCCAGTAAACGCAGACTTCAAAGACCATGGCTTACAATCAGCAGATTTTGTCTATTGAAAGAGATATCAAATAAAAGACTCTTTCCAATCTCATTAGAAAAGACCAGATCAGGTGCTACTAACGAATCCATGTGCAACTTAATTTAGAGGGGTTAACTCATGGATTCACATTTCTCATCTAAAAAAGGTTCTGCCCCTGTCAGATGTCCACTTGCCTGCACCTAAAACAGACATCAGACTCCTCTAGGACGAGACGCTGCTGACAACAGAGGCAGACAGCGATCCTAAGACATTAACAAGGCCTGTGAATCTCCAGATTGATATTGAACTCAAAATCCATTTTCTTTGATTGTCTTTACCTGTCTACTAATCCTATATAATAAAACCCTAATATGCCAATCAACCGAATGGTGGGTGGATCGCACTGACCACCAGGGGGCAGATGCTCAATGTAGGAGCCGCCCCCTGATGGTCAGTGGCTCCCACAGGGGGAGTGACGCTGAGCCAGAAGCCAGCTGGTGAAAGCAGCTGTGGTGGTAGGAACCTCTCCCGCCTCCGCTGCAGGAGGGTAGAAAGAAGTGAGGGGTCCCAGACTGCAAGAGCCCCAGATTGCGAGGAGGATATCTGACTGCTGGCTTAGGCCCGATCCCCTTGGGCCTAAGCTGACAGGTGGACATCCCCCAAGGAGTCCCAGACTATGAGAGGGCACAGGCCAGGCTGAGGGGGCCCCAGTGCATAAAAGTCATGGACTGGGCCTCTGGTAATATTATAATAGTTATATAGTGGAACCTCGTTTCTCGAACTTAATTTGCTCTGGAAGGCTGTTCGAAAATCAAATTCTTTTCCCCCCATTAGGAATAATGTAAATTGAATTTATCTGTTCCAGAACCCCTAATGATTCCCTGTTTTAACCTTTGTTATTTTCAGTACCTATCTATTATACTACTTTTTTTGTTGTTGTTGTTCTTGGTACAACCATTTTATTATTTTTTTTATTAAGGTATTATATGTGTACATAGCTTACCATCCCCCGCCACCTCCCATTCATGCCCTCCCTTCCCAGAGTTCTGTGTTCGTTGGTTGTACTTACATTCATGCATACCAGTCCTTCGGTTGTTCTCTTATCTCCCCCCAGGTCTCCTTCCCCTCCCCGCTGTCATTTGACAATCTGCTTGTTTTATGGTGACTATCTCAGCACCACATGAATAAAATCTGCTCCTCATTTGGCAGTCTGCTTGTATTATGGTGACTATCTCTGGACCACACGAATAGAGTCCGCTCCTCCTCTGGCTCTCACCGCCCCTCCCCCTTGGTTCCACTGCTTCCCTTGGGCTATTATACTACTTAATCTACAAATAAGCACTTTAAAAACAAAAAGGACATGAACTGTAAATGAAAATTTAACATAAAGGAAAGAAAATGTATGATAAAAAATTAAAATGTAACAAAAATTATAAGCAGCAACTAAAGAAAAAAATGCACACAGAAATATTCACAGCATATTGTCCTGATATTTTTATAGTGGTAAACTGACTCATATTCACACATTTTCTCCTGTTTATCACCTGAGAGATGCATGACTGATCATACAGGTATCAGCCTGAAAAGGTTGTAAGATTGAGAATCAAATTATTTGAGAAATGAGGTTCCACTTTACTTATTCTTTTTTCTATACGGTTCAACTGTTTATGATTATAGTATAAGATAACTGTTAATACTCTTTATGGCTTCTGTAAATGTTACACTAGATGCAAATAACAGAAAAATGAGACAGACCGAAAACCTAGGACCACGATAGGTCACAAGATGGAAATGATTCATTGTTTTTTTTCCCCCCACAATGAAGGCCATACAACCTGACTGCCTTCCATTTATCTGCCCATTCATTTGGGGAAAATGTGGCCTCAATTCACATCCCATAGTTAGAGTATTGCCCCATCCTCAATGGCCCACCATTTCTACAAGAGGGTGATACTGAGACTTCTAGGAATGAGTCTTTTGAGCCCGTAAGACCCATTATCCAACCAAAGTGTTAATCATCAATGCATTCTTCAGACTGACTTATGGTCACAAGGGCTAAGTGCAGGCTCATGATAGCAATCCCTGGATTTTTCTACTGCAGCAGCTTCAGGATGAGCAGAGCCCAACCAGCGAGGTGCCCTGCTCACAGTTACAAGATGGGGTGTGACCATGAAAACTCTCCAGACAACCAAGAATGACTCATCTTGATGACAACGTATGGAAAAGGGCTCCTGTGAGTTTTCCTCCTTCTCTTTCTAACTTCCCTCCTAATTCAAGACCAAGGTGCTGACCTGTCTTGAGTGAAAAGAGCTGTCAATCTTAGGTCCCCAGTAAAAACCTTAAAGAAACATACTTTCCATGTGTCTGCCCCTTTAAGGTAAAGACAACCAAACAGAGGTTAGGAATGTTCCCACGGACACCTGACCTTGTGGGCAACAATGTGTTTGACAACACACCCCCTCATACCTACACATTGAAATAACTTGGAAGCAGAAACCATTATAAAATTTAGATAGCCCTGGTCAGGTAATTCAGTTGGTTAGAGCATTGTCCCAATATGCCACTATTGCAGGGTTGATCTGTCGGGGCACATACAAGAATCATTCAATGAATGCATAAATAAGTAGAACAACAAATTGACATTTCTCTCCCTCTCCTTCCCTCTCTCTAAATAAATACATTCCATAAAATTTAGCTTTTTAAAGTGCACAGTTCAATGTCCTTTAGAATGCTTGAAGTTGTGTGGCCATCTATACTAATTCTAGAATAATCTATTTCTAAAATCTGTAGAGTTTTTAAAAAAATATTTTATTGATTTTTCACAGAGAGGAAGGGAGAGGGATAGAGAGCTAGAAACACTGAGGAGAGAGAATCATCAACCAGCTGCCTCCTGCACACCCCCTACTGGGGATGTGCCCACAACCAATGTACACGCCCTTGACCGGAATCAAACCTGGGACCTTTCAGTCTGCAGGCCGACACTCTATCCACTGAGCCAAACCGGTTTCGGCTAAAATCTGTAGAGTTTTAAAATGTAGGGCCACCTTTTTTTTTTTTTTTTTTAAATATTTCTTATTGATTTCAGAGAGGAAAGAAGAGGGAGAGATAGAAACATCAATGATGAGAGAGGATCATTGATTGACTGCCTCCTGCACAGGATCGAAGCCCCCAATCCTGGCATTTGCCCTTGACTGGAATCAAACCCGGGACTCTTCAGTCTGCACACTGGTGCCCTATCCACTGAGCCAAACCATCTATGGCGGGTTACCTTGGGTTCTGAGTCCATTGATGAAGCAAACATATGGCACCTCCCCCTTGGTGGGTCAGACCCACCGACGGACAAAGGGAAGACAAACAGCCGCTGGGTTCTAGCACAGCCCTTTGCACAACCTGTGCACCGAGTTCCCAGTGAGTGAGACGATCAGCGGGCCCAGCTGGTGATGCCCTTCTCCCATCGTGCTCCCATCTCTGTGACAGCCACCAAAACCCAGGATTGGACTGAACCGCCCCGACACCCAGGCCTTCAAGGCGATGCGACTGTCAATCAAGATGGTAGTGAGTGAGGAAGCATGCTCTGTCACCTTAGTATTTTCAGTCAGAGCCAAGTGGTTTCCTGCACCTTTGTCAATGGATCAATATAAACTTGTAATTCTGTTCAAATGCATTGGGAAATAAGGTTGATTCCACCTTTCTGGGATTCTTTTAAATATTCCCTTTGGGTGAGTTAGACACTCAGTAAGTATAACTATACGAGAGTAGGTTCCTCAGAATGTTGGCCCTGGGGTGGAGACCAGACAAGTTTGTGTCCAAATTCCCCCCCCCCCCCAGGGTTCCTATCTTCTGCTTCTGCCCTCCTTCCTCCAACAAACAAACAAACAAACAAACAAACAAACAAACAAACAAACAGAATATAGACTACCCAGAGTAGCCAGGATTTCATATACGGTATGTATATATCAGAGGCCCGGTACATAAAATTCATGCACAGGGGGTATGTGTCCCACAGCCCAGCCTGCACTTTTTCCAATCTGGGACCCCTCTAGGGATGTCAGACTGAGAGTTTAAGCCTGATTGGGCCTAAACAGACAGTCAAATATCCATCTCACAATCCAGGACTGCTGGCTCCCAACCTCTCATCTGCCTGCCTGTCTTGTTTCCCCTAACCACTTTTGCCAGACAGCCTGATCACCCCCTAACCCAGGGGTGGGCAAACTTTTTGACTCGAGGGCCACATGGTTCTTAAACTGGACCGGAGGGCCGGAACAAAAGCAACCTGACCATGCTGGCACTCTCATCTTGGGCTGCTGGTGAAGGAGTGGAGGGGAGAGCAAGAGAACCCTCTGTTCTTTCGGCTCCACGGGCCGGATAGAACAGCTGAACGGGCCAAATCCGGCCCGTGGGCCGTAGTTTGCCCATGGCTGCCTTAACCACTCCCCTGCCAGCCTGGTAAATACCTAACTGCTCCCCTGCCAGCCCAATTGCCCCTAACTGCCCTCCCTTACTGGTCTGGTCCTCCCCAACTTCCCTCACCTGACAGCTCAATTGCCCCTAACTTCCCTCCCCTGCAGGCCTGGTCTCCCCTAACTGTCATCCCCTGCAGGCCTGGTTGCCTCCAACTGCCCTCCCCTGCGGGCCCTGTCACCCCTAGCTTCCCTCCCTTGCCAGCATGGTCACCCTATCTGCCCTCCCCTGCAAGCCTGGTCCCTCCCAACTGCTCTCCCATGTTGGCCTGATTGCCCACAACTGTCCTTCCCTGCTGGCCATCTTTTGTGTTGGCGTGATGGTCAATTTGCATATTACCTCTTTATTCTATAGGATACTCTTTATTGTTGAGAATATTACAGATTAAAGATATCCCACTTGCCCCATTGCCCCCCTTCACCCATTTCCCACCCCAACCCAGACCTTCACCACCATATTGTCTGTGTCCATGAGTTATGCATATATGCCTATAAGTTCTTTGGTTAATCTCTTCCCACATCCTCTCATACCTTTTCTCAAGATTCGTCAGTCTGTCTCATGTGTCCATGCCTCTGGTTCTATTTTATTCATTAGTTTATTTTGTTCATTAGATTTCTTGTTCATTTATTTTGATTTTTAGATTCAACTATTGATAGATTTGCATTTATTCCCATTTGTTGTTTATATTTTTCATTTCTTCTTCTTCTTCTTCTTCTTCTTCTTCTTCTTCTTCTTCTTCTTCTTCTATCTTCTTCTTCTTCTTCTTCTTCTTCTTCTTCTTCTTCTTCTTCTTCTTCTTGACAATACTTTAATATTTCATGTAATACTGGTTTGGTGGTAATGAACTCCTTTAGCTTGTCCTTGTCTGGGATGCTCTTTCTCTGACCTTCAGTTCTAAATTATAGCTTTGCTGGATAGAGTAATCTTGGTTGTAGGTCCTTGCTTTTCATCACTTTGAATATTTCTTGCCATGCCCTTCTGGCCTGCAAAGTTTCTGTTGAGCAATCAGCTGACAGTCATATGGGCACTTCCTTGTAGGTAATTAACTGCTTTTATCTTGCTGCTTTTAAGAGTCTCTCTTTGTCTTTAACCTTTGTAATTTTAATTATGATGTGTCTTGTTGTGGGCATCTTTGGGTAATCTTGTTTGGGACTCTCTGTGCTACATAGACTAGCAAGTCTATTTCTTTCACCAGATAAGGGAAGTTTCCTGTCTTTATTTCTTCAAACAGGTTTTCAATATCTTTTTAAAAAAATATATATTTATTGATTTTTTTATAGAGAGGAAGGGAGAGGGATAGAGAGTTAGAAACATCAATGACAGAGAAACATTGACCAGCTGCCTCTTACACACCCCCTATGGGGGATGTGCCCGTAACCAAGGTACATGCCCTTAACCGGAATCGAACCTGGGACCTTTCAGTCCACAGGCCGACGCTCTATCCACTGAGTCAAACCAGTTTTGACATTAATATCTTTTTTTTGGGTAAATATATTTTATTGATTTTTTATAGAGGAAGGGAGAGATATAGAGAGTTAGAGAAACATTGATCAGCAGCCTCCTGCATACCTCCAACTGGGGATGTGCCTGCAACCCAGGTATATGCCCTTGACCGGAATTGAACCTGGGACCTTTCCACAGGCGGACGCTCTATCCACTGAGCCAAACCGGTTTCGGCAAGGTTTTCAATATCTTGCTCTCTCTTCTCCTTCTGGTACCCCCATAATGTGAATTGTCCCAGAAGCTCCTTATACTAACTTCATGTTTTTGGATTCTTTTTTTCTTTTTGCTCTTCTTACTGTGTGTTTTTGCTTCCTCATATTCCAAATCATTGATTTCATTTTCAGCATCCTCTACTCTCCTGTTGATTCCCTGTAAATTATTCTTCATTTTAATTAGTGTGTCCTTCATTTCTGACTTTTTCAAGTCTTTGAAATTCTCACTAAGATCCTTGAAAGTCTCGCTGAGTCCCTTGAAGCTCTCTTTATAATCATTATTTTGAACTCTGTATCCAGTAGTCTGCTTGCTTCAATTTCATTTAGGTCTTTTTTTTCCAGATTTTTTTTCTGGTCTTTCATCTGTGACATTTTTCTTTGGCTTTGCATTTTGGCTGCCTCCCTGCCTCCCTGTGTTTGCTTCTATGTATTAGGTAGAGCTGCTATGTCTCCTGGAATTGGTAGAGTGGCCTTGTGTAGTAGGTGTCCTGTAGTGTTCAGTCACCTGAGCTGGGCACTCTAGGTGCACCCCTGGGTGGACTGTGTGCATTGTCTTGTTGTAGTTGAACCTTAATTGCTGATGGTGTCACTGGGAGGAATTGACCCCAGGCCAATTGGCTGTGAGGACCAACAGCAAAAGAGCTGTTGTGCAGAAGACACCCCTATGGAGTAGGACTTGCTTCAATGGGGCTTTGGTGCTCAAGTCTGCCCCTTGAGTGTGTCACTCATAGATGTGTAGAGTTTAATCTGGCACGGTCTGAAGCTGCCCACCAGTTGCACTGGCTCTGGGCCTCTTGGGAGGTGCAAAGTCAATCACTGCCTGTGCCCAGCTTGGGAGTACTCACACAAGCAACAGAGTGATCTGCAGATGGCTCCTGGTGCCCAGGAGAGGCCAACCTGTGATCCAACACAGGCTGCTGCTAATGTCAGGCCTGGGGCCTCTTATTAAGAGGCAGGGGACTCACTGGGTGCAGCCGCTACTTGTTGAGGGATTTTAGGAAAGCCTGAGCCAGGACAAGCTATTCATAGGGGAAAAGCTGCTGGAAATGATTTGGGTGGCGCTGCAAACTGGGCAAGGTAGAAAGAATCTCAGGGAATCACCAGGGCAGGGCAAAGAGGGGGCCAGGTTGATGAAGGCTCAGCTATGGCACCTGCCATTCAGCTGTGTCAGGGAGAGATTTCAGCACAGGAACAATGACCTCTGTGAGCACTTTTTGTCTGGGAGAAAGCTGCCCACTCCCGAGGTCTTGCCCTGATGCCAGACAATTTAGTTCCTCCCAGGTTACATGTATGTCTCTGGATCCTTTCAAGCTGCTGCCCAGCACTGGAGCTCAGAGGGAGTGAGTCTGAGTAAGGCTGTGTGCTGGCCCTTTAAGAGGAGCTGTCTGATCTCCAGAAGCCTCTGTGTCACTCAGCCACAATCGCTGCTGGTTTTTATAGCCTGAAATTATGGGGACTTCTCTTTCCAATACTGGTAGCCTGAGGGATCTGCCACGGAATGGAACCCCATGCTCCTCACAGGAGGCCTTCACAGCCAAGATATCCATCTGAATTAAAAAACAAAACAAAACGAAAACAAAAAACACCACATGAGGGTCTGGACTAGCCCATTCTGCACTTCTGTCCCTCCTTTCCATCTCAACACGCTTCCTTCCTTCCTTCCTTAATTCCCTCGTTGTGTGATATGACCTTATTCAGTCAGATTTCAGGCATTTCTGAATGATGGTTGTTCTGTTACTTTAGTTGTATATATATTTTTAATTCTCACCTGAGGATGTTTCCCCACCGATTTTTAGAGTGAAAGAGGGGAAAGACAGAAATATCTATGTGAGAGAAACACAATTGGTTGCCTTCTACAGGAGCGCAGACCAAGGTCCGGACCAGAGAGGAGCATGCAACTGAGGTATGTGCCCTGGACGGGAACCAAAGCCGGAATCGAGGCCCTTTGGTCTGCAGGCCTATGCTCTATCCTCTGAGCCAAACCGGCTTGGGCTTAGTTGTATTTTGATGTGGTTGTGGGAAGAAGCGAGTACCATATTTAACCTATGCCACCATCTTGGTCCCTCCCCACATATGCCAGATTGATATTTTCAAAAAAGTCATGTTGTGTCCCTGCTCAAAGCCACACTCTGGATGAAGTTTAAGCTCTTTCCCCATTCCTCCTTATCCCTCATTTCTCCCCATCCAACCCCCAACTTTGACACAGCTCTCCGTCTCAAAAAGTCACTTGCTGCCACAGGGCCCTTGCTGGCATTGCTGAAGCCCTCTTGCCTTCAATCTTGGGCACCTGTCTGCTCCTCAGAGCCCCTTTCTGCTCCCTGACCTCATTAGAGTTATGTTCCCCTCTGAATCACACTCTGTACCCCCACATAATTTTTCTTTCAAGAACATATCAAGATATACAACTCGAGACCGAAACAAGATGGCGGCCTAGGTAGTCTCCTAAGCTGCCACCTCATCAACAATTTGGAAAAAAACAACAGCTAAAATCGAAAGGGATCGCACCAGACCCACAGGAAAGCTGGCGGAATGGGAAGGCTACAACTAGACACAAAGCAGGGCGCCGCTGCTGCCATGTGGAGTTTAAAACTACGGTGGAACCGGCCCTGCCGGAGCCGCTGCCACCAGGAATGAGGGAAGCCAGACCTCACTCCGCCCCACCCCGGGCCCAGGGAGTGGGCCACCCCGGCCTGCCCACCGTGGGAGAGAGGAAGCTGATGCCGGGCCTCCGCCTCGTCTTCGGCTCCTGCCTGGATGAGAAGCCTTTGAGTGCAGTCTCCCCGCTCGCAACCATCCCGGCCCGCAACTGTCCCAACTCGCCCACCGTGCTGGTGAGGCCCGGCGAGTCCTTCCTCCACTGCCGCATGGCCAGGCTGAAGCTTCCACCACTGCCGCCATGTGAATTTTAAAACTACAGTGGAAATTGAACCACAGGAGCGACCGTCGCTGCTGCACCCGTAGCCGCACCTGCCACCACCTCCGTGAATAAGGGAAATCCACCGAGAACAGAGCTCACTATGCCCCGGGCTCAGGGAGTGGCGGCCTCAGAACTTAGCCTCCGAGTCTACAGCAGATCTGCTTCCACCATGAACGAGACACCTTTGAGGGCGGTCTCCCCTCCCATAGCCATCTCATCCCACCTGCAGCTGTCCCAGCCTGCCTGCTGTGCTGGTGAGGAGATGGCGCAGCGCCTTCTGTTCGCGGCCCCGACGAGCCCTTTGCCCTTCAGGCCCACCGCTGCAGGGCTGAGCCGGAGCCTCTGGCAAGACCCAGGGAGGGGCGCTGCTACTGCCATGTGGATTTTAAAAATACAGTGGAAATTGAGCCACAAAAGCCACCACTACCATTGCACCCGCTGCCTCTGCTGCTGCTGCTGCGAGTGAGGGAAGCCCACCAAGAACAGAGCTCACTCCACCCCGGGCCCAGGGAGTGGGCGGCTTTGGAGCTTGGCCTCTGCATCAGGAGCCGTTCCCCTGAGACTCCTTGGAGCTCGGTCTCCCCTTCCGCAGCCGTCCCAGCCTGCCCCAGTGCCTCCAATTCGTGACCCCAGCGTCCCAGAGGGCTGTGTGCCTCGGGTGAGCCGTGTGCCCCAGGGAAGCAGTGGGACCCGGGGGGAGGGGCGGTGTGAACCAGAGGAGGAGCGGATTCTATTCGTGTGGTCCTGAGATAGTCACCATAAAACACGCAGACTGCCAAATGAGGAACGGATTCTATTCATGTGGTGCTGAGATGGTCACCATAAAACAAGCAGATTGTCAAATGACAGCGGGGAGGGGAAGGAGACCTGGGGGGAGATAAGAGAACAACCGAAGGACTGGTATACATGAATATAAGTACAACCAACGAACACAACTCTGGGGAGGGAGGGCATGAATGGGAGGTGGGGGGGGCAATGGTAAGCTATATACACATATAATACCTTAGTAAATTAAAAAAAAAAAAAGAACATTATCAAGCTGTGTGCCCCAGGGGAATGGTGCGACCAGGGGAGCCGTGTGGCCCAGAGGGGCGATGTGAACCAGAGGAGCGGATCTACTCGTGTGGTCCTGAGACAATTGGACAGTCCGCAGCCATTAGCTACAGAACACTTTGTTGTATTTCCCTACAAAAGCAAATGGGAGAGTGTCCCACTTGAAATTCAAATACGGAAAAAATAAAAAAAATCTGAGAACAGAATAAACTGGTGAATATAATAGAACCAGGGGCAAAGAAAGGGAGTGGACTGATAATTATCAGGGGGATAAGGGGGTGGGGGTATAGTAAGAGACTGGATTAAAATCATATAAACAATGGATGAGGACAATGGGGGGGAAGGGCAGAGGGTGGGATGGGAACTGGGTGGTAGGGAGCTTTGGGAGAGAAAAAGGAGAAACAATTGTAATAATCTGAGCAATAAAGATTCAAAAAAAGAACATCAGAACTGGCATTACATTGTAAAGTAGTTTTATGTGTCCCTCTCAGAATAGAGGCCACAGGATGCAGGGAATCCAGTTTACAAATGTCTAGTGCCACATGGCCTCAGGGTGGGGCAAGGGCTGTTCCTTGGAGCTCTCAGCCAGGATGGGCATTGGGAGGTGACCACCTGTAACTTAGAGCAGTCATAGGACACGTTGTAGGGTGACAGGAAGCTGTCCCTCTCCTGGACACCCCCATGTGCCAGAGTCCTCTGGTCCAATGGTGCTATGAAACTTCCTTGGCAGTCAAGGCTGGGAGCACAGAGCAGCTGGGAGAACCTGGAGAGCTTCAGGAAGCCATCACCTCAGCCTCCAGGGTGCCCCAGGCCGGCCGAGAGGGGGCAGTGTGCTCCGCAGGGTAAAGGTCAGGCCCTGGGAAGCTTGGGGTGATGAGGGGGAGGTTCAGTACTGGCAGTAAGTGGCCCAGAATTGGTGTAGGGCCCCTGGGGGAGATGGGCTCCGGGGTGAGGAGTGAAGGGTGAGGGGTGGGGCCATCAGGGCTTGAGGGCCCTCAGCAGCAGCAGCAGCAGCAGCGCCCCCGTCAGCAGAGTCAGCGAGGGGCCTGCCGAGGGGCCCGCTGAGGGCTCGGCAGGCGGCGCCAGGCCGCAGGCGGTGTAGGGCTCCAGGCAGGCGGCGAAGGCCATGACGTGGGCCACCAGGCTCTGCTCCTGCACCCCGTGCATCAGGTGCGCCTGCGGGCCACGCGCGAACACCGCCACGTCCTCGCCAGCGTGGGTCTCACCCCACAGGGGCACGGCCGCCTGCTGCTTGTAGTTGGGGTCACCTGGACAGATAACGGGGAATCAGGTACGGAGGGCACCCTCCCACGGGTTCCCCCTGCCTGCCCACCCACCGGGGCACTCACTGGCCTGGCTTTCACGGACATCTGACCGTAGGCCCCCGCTCAGTGAGAAGCCGGGGCCGTTGCCGTAGGCGATGGAGGTGTAGGCCTTGCCATCTGCCGCCTTCTCAGGAGCCAGCCCTGCGGGGAGGAGAGGACATGCAATGGCACCCAACACTGCTCTGCAGCACCCCCTATGGGCTAAGCCCAGGCACTGCTTGCCTATTCAGTGACAACCCACACAAGGCCCTGCAGGGTTATGACTGTTACGACCCCATTTGACAGATGAGCAAACTGAGGCTCACACCATTTTCTGCCTCCTCACTGAGGAAGCCGCACCTGCACCTGCCACTCCCCCCAGACCTACCGAAAATGGAGCTGCCACGCACAGGATAGCCTCCAAAAGTGAAGACGTGAGAGTGGTCGGCGGTGACAAGGGTCAGTGTGTCCTTCTCGCTTGTGAGCTGGCTGGCCCGGTGGATGGCGTCGTCAAAAGCGACAGTCTCCGTCAGGGCGAAGTAGGCTTTTCCCTCGTGATGACCATGGTCAATGCGGCCCCCTGCAGAGGGACCGCGGGTGGGCGGTGGGGAACCCGCCCTGAACCCCGATCTCCCTCCCCCGAGGGAGGGAGCCGCTCACTCACCCTCCACGAAGAGGTAGAAGCCGCGGGGGTTCCTGCGCAGCAGGCGCAAGGCGGCCTCGGTCATCTCCTTCAGGCTCGGGTCCCGCGTGCTGTCCCGCTGGGCCTCGTAGCTCATGTCCCCCGGCTCAAAGAGGCCTGTGGGGGACAGTCAGGTGTGGAGCGGGGTCCGCACACACATGCGTGTCCAGGGACCCCCCACCCAGGGGGCAGCGGGTCATACCCATGAGGCGTGTCACGGAGGGGTCCTGGGACGCCTGGAGGAGCGCTGTTCGGTTCCACACGTACTGGGCGCCCTGGCAGGGGCAGAAGCAGGCCTCAGCCCCCGGCTCTCCCGCCGGCAGCCCTGCCCCTGTCCCCGCTCTGCCCCCTGCACCCAGGAGCCCCCGTCACCTCTTTCTTGGCCAGCCACTCCTGCACCAGGTTCCGCTTGTCCGCCCTGGTTCCTCCTCTCCGTGCGACATCACCAGGGTACTCGGGGTCCGGGGTGCCCCTGGGAAACATGTACTTGCGGCCTCCACCCAGGATCACCTGGAGCCGGAGGAGGAGGGCAGGTGAGCTTGGGGCCCGCCTGGCCCTTTGCCCCCTGAACAAACGATCTCCGGGTCCCCTCCGCCCTCAACCGGGTCTGTGGCGACGGCCTGACTTGCCTGTACCCTCTTCACCATCATCCCATGTGCCAGGGACACTGCCAGGCCCCCGCCCCCGCCCCAGGGCTCAGGCCCCGCCCCTGCCCCAGGCCCCTGCCCAAGCTCAGGTCCCCCTGCCCCATCACCCACGTCGATGTCCACGTTGGAGATGAGCTGCGTGGCAATGTCCCGACAGCCATCCCTCAGCGCCTGGGCGGGCATGTCTGCATCCGAGTACCAGTTGCGGTTCACCGTGTGCGCGTAGGTGCCGGCTGGCGAGGCATGCTGCACCCTCGTTGTGGTCACCACCCCCACTGACTTCCCTGAGGGGAGGGAGGTCAGGTCAGGGTGAGCCTCTGTGCCCTCCGGGCCCGCCCCCCGCCCCCCAGGCTGGCCCCAAGCCCACCTGCTCTCTTGGCCCGGCTCATCACGGAGATGACCTCGTTGCCACGTGTTGTGTTGCACTGGTTGTACCGGGCTGCGGCACTCACACCAATGGTCCGGTAGTTGGTCTTGACACCACACAGGAAGGCCGTCGCCGTGCCTGCGCTGTCTGGTACAAGTCTATCCACGTTGTATGTCTGGGGACAGAGACACCCTCAGCTCCTCTCTGGGACAGACACCCAGATCAGGACCAGGCCCTGGGCCCCTGACTCAGGCCCCAACCCTCCGGGGCTGGGCCTTCCCTCCTCCCAGGCTCCCTAGGCCCACCCGCCCCGTGGTGTGGAGCACCCTGAGGCCACCTAGCCCTTACCTTGGCCAGAGCCATGTACGGGAACGTGTCCATGGCCAGGGGGGTCTCCGGTCCCAGCTTGCCAATCATCTGCCCCTTTAGGATCCGAGCTGCTGTCACCGTGGAGACCCCCATCCCTGAAAGAGCGGAACCCCGTCAGGTCCGCATCCACAGGCAGGGCTGTCTCCGTAGGTCGCCCTGGGTACCGGGGTGGAGAGGCTCTGGCAATGGACATGCCCCGCGCACTCACCGTCCCCCAGGAAGAGAATTAGGTTCTTGGCGGCGCTTGGCATGGGCTGCAGCTTCCTGGCGGCGTCCAGAGCCTGGGCTGCCTGGTGGTTCCAGAAGGCTGGGTCCTCCTCCTCAGCTGGCCAGGGGGGGAGGGCGGTCAGGTCTGCCTCGAGGGAGCGCCCCACGTGTGGGCCCGCCGGGAGGGGCGCCTTACCTGGAACGACCCCGTGGGACCGCTGTACCCCCAGGCCCAGCAGCAGCAGCAGCAGCAGCAGTTGGGCATCCTCCATGCCTGTGGGACGGTGGGCCAGCGAAGGAGCTGGGACTGCAGGGGGGCCGGGACCTGGCGAGGCAGGAACCTGGGGAAGGCTGAGCCACCAGGGCACCAGCGGCCAGGAGAGCTCTCTGGGGTTTAGCAGGGAGGCCTCCATCACTGGCTTTTAAAGGCTTCGGGTCCCTCCCAGTTCTCAGCCACCCTGAGACAGCCCCTCCTGGTGGTAGGGAGTGACAGGGGCGGGGGTCCTGCAAGAGGAGAAGCCCAGGTGTCTCCCCAGGGCAGGGTGGGGCTAATCCAGGGGTGGGCAAACTTTTTGAGTCGAGGGCTACCATGGGTTCTTAAACTGGACTGGAGGGCGGGAACAAAAGCATGGATGGAGTATTTGTGTGAACTAATATAAATTCAAAGTAAACATTACTACATAAAAGGATAAGGTCTTTTTTTTTTTTTTTTTCTTTAAACCGGGCTGGATCCGGCCCTCGGGCGGTAGTTTGCCCACGGCTGCCCTGACCTCTGCTCCTGCAGTCCTGGGCACCTGTCACTGCTTTGTTCACCTCAGCTGTTCAGTATTTCCTCGAGCCAGTTGGCCCAGGCTTGGTTCTGAGTGCCGAGGGGGTTGGGCTGGTTTGGCTTCCTGATGCCGTCCTGCCACCCAGGTGGCCTCTCACCAGGCCTGGCCTGGGCAGGGGAACAGACACTGGTCCACTGGGTGTGCCCAGGAGCTGGGGCCCAGGGTCTTGTTGGCTGGGAAAGGGTGGGTGGTGGTGACAGCAGTGGGGACCTCGTCTGTGTGTCCAATTACCCTGGGCTGGGCCAGCCTGTGTGTGTGAGAGAGACAGGCCTGTAAGCCAGGTAAAGGGGATAGGCAAACTGAGACAGAGAGTTAACTAAGGTGACCAGATGTCCCGCTTTTGGCAGGACAGTCCCGATTTTTAACAATTTGTCCCACGTCGGGCGGCGTTGTAAAAAGTCCCGATTTTTTTAAAGAATGCACAAGCTGGGGAATGGAGGGAGAAAGGGAAGGGAATATATGGTTTTCGGAGGCCATGTAGCTATTTAGCCAGGATATGAGTTTTATATCGTTTTTGTTAATTTTATAATGTTAAACTTAAAAAAAAAATAATTGTTGAGAACTGATTATTGAGAACTGCTTATCAAAGTTCGCATTGTTGATCAGTTGTTAGAATTGTGGAATACACGCTGTCCTTACCAGGAACTAATGCTGCGACTGAATGCGTTTTTTCTATAGTAAATAAAGTGTGGACATCAGAAAAATCACAATTAAGTGTTGAGACTTTGAAAGTGTGAAATATAATTTAACAAATTCTTGTGAAAAATTTCATGACCTTTTAAACAACGACAGCAATCTACTAAAAAAAAAATCACTCAAATGAGAAATACGCCAAAGAATAAAATAATACTATACATAAATTTTTATTTATTATATTTGTAAATTGTACTTATGTTGAAATAAAAAAAAAAATATATATATATATATATATATATATATATATATATATTACAATACTATTTTTGCGTTCTATGAAAATTTTTGTTGCTCCATATAGACCAAATTTTTAATCAAGAACCCCTCCCCGCCCCTCTCGCCTCCCCCCGCCCCCCCATCAATGGTGTCCGGATTTACCAATGTTAAAATCTGGTCACCTTAAGTTAAGCAGCAGTTTGTTGCCACCTAGTAAATCCTATCTTCTCTAAACCAGAGACATTTAAGTGTTTGCACTTCTCCTCCCCAACCAGAGGGTAAATAGCTTAAACCACCCTACTTAGGGAGACACGTAGCAGAAATCCAATTAGTGCCACTTGCCAACCACACCCTAGGATCATCTGTGTGAAAGGGATCAATCTCATTTTGATCCATCCACTTAAAGCTCTGGAATATTCTATTTACATCCTCCCCTAAGCCCTCTCCTAATGCCACAGCCTTTACAATCCCCTCAAAACTAAGGTCCGGCCTGGCTAGGAGCACACCTGGCCTCAGACCTCTTTCTCCAAGGGATGAGCCTCCCAAAGGCTCAGGAACCCCAGGAGGCTTACAACCAGGACAACAGTGGGCCGTGGCAGTTTGTCCCAGAAAAACCTCCAAAGCCCCCCTTTTCTCTGACTCCTTAGGGAGCCGAAGCAGCCCAGCCTAGGCTCATTTCCCTAGCCCCGTGGACGGCAAACTGCGGCTCTCGAGCCACATGAGGCTCTTTGGCCCCTTGAGTGTGGCTCTTCCACAAAAGACCACGGCCTGGGCGAGTCTATTTTGAAGAAGTGGTGTTAGAAGAAGTTTAAGTTTAAAAAAATGTGGCTCTCCAAAGCAATTTTAATCGTAGTACTGTTGATTTTTGGCTCTGTTGACTAATGAGTTTGCCGACCACTGCCCTAGCCCTTCCTTGTTTCATTGTCCCCAGCTTTAATAAATGTCCTCTAAAATTCACCTGGACTTGTGTTGTGAACTTTTCTTGCACGAATTTAAGAACTCACCACTACCTGTCACCCCAGGCAGACCTGCTGGGGTCCGGTACCCTGTCGGGTAACAGGTGTGCCTTCAGAGGACAGGCGGGTGGGGCCCCACGCCCTGTACATGATGTTGGCTCGTTGGACAAGGGTTTGGGGTGCAGGCATGAGTCTGCTCTCCTCTGATCATGAGCGTTCAGAAGCATTCCCCCCGCCCAACAAGCCTACCTTTGGGTATGAAAGCAGGCTCTTCAAGACATAATTGCACCCCCATATTCATCACAGCACTATCCGTAACAGCCAAAGGTGTGTCGGGGCCCAGGAAAGGCCGCCCCACAATAGTCCATGGTGACCTGGTGATTGTTTCCAACTGCAGTCGCCTGGGAGGCAGCAGGAGCAGGGTGAGGCCTGAGTCTCCTCTGTGTCCCTGAAAGCAGGAGGCAACATCCCAAGGGCTGACACAACCTTATCACCGCCGGGAATCCGGAAGGAGAGGCGGTGTCAACAAGCCCTTCCGGCCTAGCACAAGCCTGCTTACATTCCTTTCAACGAGCCGCGGCTTTCTCCGTGTTTGTTTGTACAAAAAACATAAAAAGGTGCCTGGTTCCAACATTTCTTGAGCCTCATTTTCTGACCTGAGCATCACCCTGTGGTTCTCCTGCACATGTTTTAAACTGGTTTTTCTCCTTGAGGACTTATTAGAGTCCAAATATCCTCATTTGTGTCCCAATATTCAGGTTTCTGCAGGGTGAACTCCGAGGCTGTTTAAAGACCACGACTCACCGAAACCGGTTTGGCTCAGTGGGTAAAGCATCAGCCTGCTTACCGAAAGGTCCCGGGTTCGATTCTGGTCAAGGGCATATACCTTGGTTGCGGGCACATCCCCAGTAGGAGGTGTGCAGGAGGCAGCTGATTGATGATTCTCTCTCATCGATGTTTCTAACTCTATCCCTCTCCCTTTCTCTCTGTAAAAAAATCAATAAAATATATTTTTAAAAAAATAAATAAAATAAAGAGCACGACTCTGCTCCCTGGCCTGGAATCGGCCCATAGAGCTGTGACAGACAGATGTGAGCAGAGCCAGGGTGACGGGCCAGGTACAGGTCACCAGGGCAGAAAGCTACAGGCGCCCAGCAGCGGATAACTGTAGGGTGTGACCTCACCACCAACGTGGCCTTTCCTCCCCTAGCATATCCATGGTCATGTGGTCTCAACTTCTTGACTTTTTATCCCTAGAGATAACATTTACCCCTCAGTTTTATTTCAGCTATGGGTCCAAAGAGGCAACCCCATGGCTGACCTCAGGAGCAGCTGCATCGAATAATGGCCCCCTGTGCTGGCCAACCGATCAGGGGAGGCCACACTCCAAAAGGACACACCTGGAAAAGTGCTGAATATCCTATTAAGATCTTCCTCTGAGACCGCCCCTAAAATCTCCACCCTTAAAACCCTTAGGATGGAAGACCCAGTGCCTCTCCTATCCCCGCCCTTAAGCATGTTACCATTACCTTCCTCACTCCCAAGCTGCTAGGGCCCTTCCTAACTCAATTCCTCAGCCCATTGATTAATTTTATAAAGAAATATTCTCTTATAGTTTAAGCCTTGCCTCTGAATTCTTTCCTAGCTAGAACTCAACTACCGAGGTTGCTGAACCCAGGTCCAGTCTGACCCCACCACTTCCTGCCGCCTACAACCGAATGCTCTCTCTGTGCTGTCTGATTTCTGTTGATAAATAAACTAGAGGCCTGGGGCATGAAATTATACACTGAGGGGGGTGGGAGCTCTTGCAGGCTGGGACCCCTCTCTCCTCACTGCCAGCCTGCCTGCTGCTCCCCAGCACTGCTGCAGAAGCTCCCGCCACCACCGCTGAGCTCGCCAGCCATGAGCCCAGCTTCTGGCTGAGCCATGCTCCCCCTGTGGGAATACACTGACCACCGGGGGGGGGGTGGGGGGGGGAAGCTCCTGCATTGATCGTCTGTCCCCTGGTGGTCAGCGCTCATCATAGGGACCAGTCATTTTGGTCATTCTGCTGTAACAGTCACTTAGGCTTTTATTATACAGATAACCCAGAACCTGTGCTCTACGGTGTGAACCAGAACTAGGACCTGACAAATGCCGCATCATGTTACCCATTGTTCTTCCATCACAGCCCTACTTTTGACCCCTGAGTCAGCAGATTCTTGAGTTTTGCAGTTGCCTCTACCTCCCAGAGAACCAGTGATGGAAGTTTGTGGTCTTCCCCACAGCCACTCCCCTCTTTGGTCAGCAGCCCCTGCGCTTTGCCTTTGGAAGCCCTGCTTTGTCCCCTCCATATTGGAACATGTCTCTGGTTCACACCAAGGCTGTCCCTGATTTGCAAATCATATCTGAATAAAACACTCTTTTAATTCATCTTGGAATTCTTGTTAACGTCCTTTTAATCTAGTCTTGTATCAATTTTTATTATTTTATTTCTAGTCCAGAATTAAGAACTATAGGGTAGAAGGGGGAGAATTATCCCCTCTCCAACAGGTACAAGCAATTCACATGCCTGTCAACAGATGAATGAATAAATAAAATGTGGTGTCCATACTGTGGATGAAAATGGGGTTCTATGGAAAGTAACTTCACAGGGAGATCTGACCATAAATTCCTAACTGGGCAGGTCATGCTGAGTAGGCATGTCCCAGGCCTATAACTTCTTCAGCGAAAGGTTTGTCCTTTGCTCTTGTGCATCTAGGTTAACACACCTTTGAAATATCAGAAGTAATATCCGTACAAGGAATATTAACCCTCAAGAGAGCACATAATCTTTTTCTCT